>QRFJ01000718.1:697967-753828 GCA_006176705.1 Cocos nucifera | reverse complement strand
GTTTAGACTTAGTTTTGAAAGATTGTTATTATTGTGGCCTGCAGTTAGCAAGAAATTGATTTGTTTCATGCTTACACTAGAAGGTATGTGATTACCTTCTTTAAGGACCATTGTAACATTCTTTATGAAAGATAAAATTGCAAATGGTTTCCTTATTAACGATCTTATCAGGCTACATATTGATGTACCTGTTCTAACTATCGAGCAAAACGTGAATGCTAAATGACCTAGGGATAGTCCAAATGATAGATATCTATGGCACCTAAGATTAGGTCATATAACAGAAGATAGGATCAATAAATTGGAGAAAAATGGGCTATTGAGTCCATTGACTTTTGAGTCATATCCAACTTATGAATCTTATCTCCAAGGCAAAATGACCAAACTTCCTTTTGTAGGACATGGGGAGAGGGCCACAGATCTCCTTGCCCTAGTACATACTGATGTGTGTGGCCCATTTGATGTACCAGCTAGAGGCAATTTTGTCTACTTCATTACCTTTACCGATGATCTATCTAGGTATGGGTATATGTATCTTATGAGACATAAGTCTAAAGCTTTTGAAAAGTTCAAAGAATTCAGACATGAAGTAGAAAAATAAATTGGAAAACCCATTAAGATTCTTCGATCAGATCGAGGAGGTGAATACTTTAGCTGAAAATCCAGATGGTAATCGAAGAGGGTATGTTCCCACCGCCACTGCAGCAACTCTTGCTCCATTACCGATGCGTAGGATCATGTCTCCATCCCTCAGCCTCCTGCTATCCTCAAGACCCTGCATGGAAGTGCACAGATGAGCACTAGAACCAGAGTCAAGCACCCAACTGGATGCAGAAGAAACCGTAAGGTTAGACTCAATAACGAGCATACCTCCAGAAGGACCTTCCTTCTTGTTCTTCAGGATGGCCAGGTAAGTAGGGCAGTTCCGCTTTCCAAGTGGCCGTCGCTGTTGCAATGGAAAACACTTTTCTTTGACATCGGCTTTCTTCTTCGGCTCTGCCTTCTTCTTCTTTCCTCCTTCCACCTTTTGCTTTTTTCGCAGACTTCTTTTTCTTTCCATAAGACTTTCTTTTGGAAGAAGTCCATTCCATAGCAAGAACTGAGCCTTTAGAACCTTTCATAGAAAGCTCAGCGGTGACCAGCATGTTCATTAATTCGGCCAAGGAATTTTGAAGTTTATGCATGTGGTAATTCATGATGAATTGCCCATATGCATCAGTCAAGGATTGCAGAATAATATCATTCTGCAGATCCAAGTCTAACTTCACACCGAGCTTCTCAAGCTCTTCCAAGTCCTTGATCATCATCAGACAGTGATCTTGGACTGACTGCCCATCATGCATCTTAGCCTTAAAAAGTCATTTCATGACTTGATATTTGGCTGCGACTCTGTTCACCAAACATCTCCTGCAGGTGAGCCAACATTTGGCGAGCAGTCCCGATATCTTCATGTTGGCACTGGAGCTCATCAGACATCGAGCCCAACATGTAATATCTGGCCTTATTATCTTCGTCTATCCATTTTTTTCAGAGATGCTCTCTGTTCAGTGGATGGATGGGCTGGTAAGGTGGGAGGGTCCTGGTCCAATACATGGGTTAACTTCTCGAAACCCAAAATAATTTTGTAGTTCCTGAGCCAATCTTTATAATTAGGTCTGGTCAGTCTATGTGTGTCCAGGATACGTGCTAATGGGTTGGACGCAGACATTTTTCTGTAGAGAGTCAAAGATTCTAGTTAGATACTGTAATTATGACTTGACCAATTTATTTAGGAATTTTATTTTTAAACAAATTAGCTCCCACTATTTTTCTTGGATCCCTACACTCCCTCTGTAGAGATGCAAAAATCTCCATGATTAATGATTTCTAGTGGGTGGTGCGGTCTCACCAACTGACTCATCACCTCACCTAACAGTTTTTGGTGATGGGTTAGCCAATGAGTGAACAACTCTTGTTCAATGATTCTCTAATCATGGTGCACCCAAACTTGGTCTCTAATTCATGAATCTCACCATATCCAAAATATTGATCCACTCCTTAGTTAAGTCAGACCCACCATTTGCATAGACTGGATTCCTAATTGAGTCTCTCACCGTATCCGAATATTGAGCCCAACTCATCCTCCAGCCCATAGCATCCAATGCCTAATAGACATGGTTGCATCTTTTTCGGTGCAACTGAGCCACTATATCCAGCCGAGAACAATCAACCCCGGGAAGGGCCCACATATCTACAATGGTGGAAGACCTCAGACTTAATCTTTTCTTAGGGAGAATTGATTCAGGTCTCATTAAACTAGACTTGTCATAGTCATAACAATTATGACTAACCTAGTGGCATGGGTTAGCTCGGATTATTGACCACCTCAGATCAGAACTGTGTCAACAGATATGGCCAGGTAAGTGAGATCGGTGGAAGGAATATGCCATTAACTCGTACAAGAATGCATTCAGGTCGAGTAGCTTCCAATTAAAAATCAGTCGGTCGTATGTGCCAAACTTACCTTAGACACCAAATTATTGAGTCAGAACCAATTGGGTTAGCCTACAATCCAGACTCTAACCTCTGAGCCTAATTAGGTCTTGCTTGATCGTGACTCGATCTTGACCCAGACTTAATCCTATTAGGTTGGTCAATTTAAGCATTGTTGATCCCATCTAACCAACTCTTGATTCGATTTGATCAACCGCTTAGACCTAATTGAGCTACCCAAGTCCGAACCCTAGTATTATGAATATGTCTTAGATCTAAAATTCTTAATTTTAGATCTAATTAATATTTCATAATCTTAATTTTTAATTAAGTAGGGTTCATAAATAAAATATGCACAATAAATCCTAGGGTTTCAGGATCTAGGATTTTGCAGAAAGTAAGTTTTGGGTTTCTGATTAAGGACGAACGTGCAGCACCCCTACACATCATAAGAACACCCCATCGGATGGGAGGAGAGGGCCTTTAAACCCTTCTTCATTCTTATGACCGGACGGCCAAGAGGAACGCCTTAATCAGGAACATGCAATACTACAAAACAGTTTTAGATCTATATCATATATCTCATATATAAATTAGATCTAATCATGGCATATTTTGCATACATCTCATGTATCGAATCATGCATATTTTTAGATCTAAATTATCTCATAATAATCTAAAAAATTAGATTTAAATTGATCTAATCAAAATAAATTTCAATCTAGACAATTATGTAGAACTATTCTACAACTAGTCTAGACATGCATCAATCATATCTCACATGATATTTAAAATTAAATAATTTTTATTTACTATTTTTTAGATATTATTATAACTATTATAATATCAAAAAATAGTAAATAAATTAGATCTAAAATATGATTTAATCAAATTAAATTGAAAACATGCAAGACTATTCTATAGAACTATTCTATTTTAGAACTAGTCATGCATATTTTCTAATCTTAGATCCAAATCATTTAATTTTAATTTTTTCTAATTTTAGATCTGATCACATCTCATGTGACATCTAAAATCACTTATTTTTTAATTAAAATAAATTTAAAATTAGATCTAAACACTTTTAGAACCTTGGCTCTGATACCAGTTGAAGGAAAATCCTGATTTTTTGGACCAGGTTCGTTCAGATCTGATCAGATCAAGAGATATATTTCAAAATTTTTTCTTTTTGATCTAGATTAGATCTAAAATATTTTAGATCTAATTTTATTATTTTAATAATTAAAATAAAATTAGATAAATTAAATCAAATTTAATTTATCTTGAAGTGGGTAATCCTATTACCCGATGATGATCCTGTGAGCAGCAGAAGGTTCTGGATCTAGCCATGCAAGTGCCTGGCCTCTACCTAGTATCCACTCAAGCTAGATCTGAAGATCCTCTTCTTCTCTATCATGTCTCCAAAAATTAGATCTGGATCTGATCTGGAGGATCTTCAAAACTACTTTTGAAGATCAGCAGTTGTCCTTTGCAGCAGCGCAGCCTTCTAGCTTTCAATCGCCTTTCTCTCATCTGGATTGCACCAACCAAGGTCCAAAATACTTTTGGACATGGAGAGGAGAGGGAGAAGGTGGGTTTGGCATGGAGGAAGAGGGGAGAGGCAGCCTTGGGGCATGGAATTTCAATTGCACTTTGAGTTGGGCGCAGGGTCTTATTTATAGACTATCTGTGATCCAACTCCTCTTCTTCCCAACCAATCATAACTCTTTATGAAATCAGATCTAAATCTGATTGGTGGGAATAGAGTCCCCTGGATTCCTCCTTAGAGGGTGCCTAAGACCAGTCAAAGTTGGTTCTTAGGAGAACTCTAATCGAAATCCAAAAAGGAGATGGAGTCCCTATCCAACAGGGACTCCTGGGCGCCTCCAACTTGGGCACATGCCAAGGGTGGCGTGCGCCCTCCTCCTTGCCAGGTTCTGGATAGGGGGACAAGCCCCCACCAGCTCTCCAATAGGTGCATGACACGTGGATAGAAGTCAAAGTATCAATGGTCAATGTTTGACCAGTCAAAGGTCAACTTTTGACCAAAGTCAAAGGATGAGAAATGGCAGGTGACCAAAAATGGCAGGTAATGTCTTACAAAATAAGACAACCTTTTCTGACTTGGACAAGCTCCAGTCAGACCAAATGAAGGCCTCTGATCAAGCACAAACTCCTTTGGCTCAGTCAGGACAACTATTTATGATAGTAAAAGAAGAACGTTAGGTTCAATCGAGTGCTAGCACGATTTTCTTGAACCTAATTGAATCTCATTCAGATCAATTGAACTGGATCAGTTCAATTGATGATCACCAGATTCAAACCCTTGTTTGTGTGATCCAGTTAGGTTCAGTTCTATATGGTAATGGGATATGTCATGATCTCTATCATCGACATCATCGAAACTTCTTTCGATGGATCAGAACTCTTCTGATTCGAACAGCTAGAATGATCGATCATCTAAATCATTCTAATTGCTCCCAAAATCCACCAGTGACACCTAGCAGTATATGGTGGCAACCCATCAGAGCTGAATGCGAACCTCTTGGTGCAGCTACCTGTGTGATTAAGTTCTTCTATCTTGAGCCCCGATCAGATTAGGGTTAAGGTGAACTCGTCAAACCCTAGTCTCTGTCATATGATGTAATCATTCGATTCAAGTCCAATGTGAAAATCTAAATAGAAACTCTTTCTATTATTTCACTCTGCCATGGCCATGGACTTCTGAACTTGATTCTCATGATCATCATAGGGCTGCTCCTCTACCACCGAGGTAGATAGATTCCATCTTGATGCTATCCAGTTCCTACAATGAACATGCTATAGCCAACATACACCTCAGAGTTCTGAATGGCTAGGAGATCGAGTAATGGTGTAGTCAAACTATAACACCCTCAAGGTGAACTGCCGATGCATCTCAGGTCAAAGAATCAGACACACTACTGCAGCATCGAGTCAGTCATTGACGAGAAGGTAGACTTCCTAATGACTACTCGAGGTGGTCACGCTCAGTGCCCTCGTTCTCTAACGAGTATCTGTACTCTCGCTCCAGTGTCTCCATACCATAGACTCAAGACTCATCTACCAAAGAGAAGCAATTGTACACTAACCTTCTGGATCAATCACCATCCTCATGATGATCTTATGGTTGGAAACATTTTATGAGTTAATAATGATTATTCATGTCTTAAATTTTCAACACTTAAAAATATGAATTATCATTACCATTAACTCAAAGGATGTATCACAGACACTAAATACACATATGTGATAGAAAATAATCTATTTTATTGATATTATTCAAAATTATAATTTTGCCCCTAGAAGTGTATTACAAGTGTCAGCCAATTCTGGCTTCTAGGGCACATATATCTAACATCCACTCCCCAAGCATTCTTTAGAAATTTTACTACAACCTATCCTTGATTATAATGTGTTTATTTTCCCAAACTCACAAACAAACCTAGTTGGTTTTTATAGGAGCACCAACCAAAACCTAACACAGTTAGTTTTTCGGGTTCACTAACAACCCAGTTGATATTTTGGGATCCCCAACCAAAACCTACAATGTCCAATTCCGAGCTTGGATGGGCCTAAATCCCAAGTTTCTTTCTCCCAAAGAAACTTATAAAGAAATCAAAAAATATAAATAAAGTTTCAGCACAATATAAAAAATAGAGTATAAGCTCTTTTAAATCCTAAAGAACAAGCTGATAATGTGCTTGATTGAAGCTTGGCTTTTCTTCAAATTATGCTTGAGAGGATGTGCAAGATGTTGGAAAAGATTACTTTGAAGGCTCGCTGAAATCTGTGCACAACACTCCTCTCTTCTCTTTTCTTTGGTTATTCAATGTTCCTCACAAAATCTGAAAGATTCTCTCTCTAAATCCCTTAATCTCTTTCTTCTATTTTTTTTTCAATTGATTCTCCACCTTTAAATACCTTTAGAGAAGGTTGGAGTAAGAGTTTTAGCCATTGGAAGTTCTTAAATAACTGTTGAGATCGAAAAATAGCCATTGAAAAACTATCCGTTGAAGGCTGTCGGTGCAGATCGAGACCTCTCAATTTTTTACGAGACCTCTCATTAGATTTCGAGAACTCTCGATTTTTCATGAGACGTCTCATCAGAACCGTGAGACCTCTCGCTCTCAGAGCATAGAAATGAAGTTTTTGTCTCCTAAGAATGAGACGTCTCGAGTTCTACTCGAGACCTCTCGAGACTGTACCAGAATACTATTTCATTATACCAAACCACTCAAGAGCTCTCAAAAAAATCTGAGATGTCTCAAAAAATCCTGACTTCATTTTTCTTTAATGTTTGACCTTCCAAACTTGAGTTTCTTAGCCCCAAATACTTTTAAACATAATTGCTTCCTTCAATTTTAATTTCTCTTCTTTCAATCATACTTTCTTCATACCAAGCCATTCAAATATGTGTGAATTTGCTCTTTTAAGTATTTTGGCATGGCATCTTGAGAGGATTTATTCTTGAGATAAATTCTTCATTTTGGTACTTGAAAAATCCTACATACATTCTTGAAACACATGATTAGATACATAATATACTCAATATTTTGGAATCATCAAAATCAATCTCAGGGTCAAGAAAAACTTTTTTGATTCATACAATTAGAATGATTGATCATCAAGATCATTCTAATTACTCCCAAAATCCACCAGTGATACTTAACAGTATATGGTGGCAACCCATCAGAACCGAAAGCGAACCTCTCGGTGTAGCTATCTATGTGATTGGATTTTTCTATCTTGAGTCTCGACAGGATTAAGGTTAAGATGAACTCGTCAAATCCAATATCCGTCATATGAATTAACCATTTGATTCAAGTTCGATATGAAATTCTAATAGAAACTCTTTCTATCATTTTCACTCTGCCATGACCATGGGCTTAAGAACTTAATGTCATGATTTTCATAGGGCTACTCCTCATCTATCGGGGAAGATAGATTTTCTATTCGTACAATCCAATTTCTACAATGAACATGCTATAGCCAACATACACCTCAGGATTCTGAATGGCTAGAAGATTGAGTTATAGCATAGTCAAACTATAACACCCTCAAAATAAACTATCGATGCACCTCAGATCAAAGAACCAGACACACCACTACAGCATCGAGCCAATCATCGATGAGAAGGTAGACTTTCTTATAACTACTCGAGATGGTCACACTCAGTGCCCTCATTCTCTAATGAGTACCTATACGTTCGCTTTAGTGCCTCCATACCATAGACTTAAGACTCATCTATCCTAAGAAAGTGATCATACACCAATGTTCTAGATCGATCACCATCCTTGTGATGATCATACGGTCGAAAGTAGTTTATGAGTTAATTATGAAAATTTATGTCTTAAATTTTTAACTCTTGAAAATATAAATTATCATTATCATTAACTTAAAGGATGTATCACAAACACTTTAAATATATACCATGATAGAAAATAATTTTTTTATTAATTTATTATCAAAATTATAAAATTATCCTTAGAAGTGTATTACAAGTATCAGCCAATCTACTTCTAGGGCACACATCTAACAAACTCTCACTTGACCTAAAGCCAATTGGCTATAAATCTAAGTTCTATCCTCCAAAGATGGGCTTCGATCTTCTGCTGGCTCAATGGCTTTGTCAGTAGATTAGCCGCATTATCTGCAGTGTTGACTCTCTTGACCTCGACATATCCCTTCTCGAGGTAATCGTGGATGAGGTGGTATCATCGCTCAATATGCTTGAATTTTTGGTGAGATATTGGCTCCTTAGCAAGGGCTATGGCATCATTTTTGTCGCAGTATAGAAGAATGGCATCTGATGGCATCACTTCGAGCTTTGCGGTGAACTTTTTGTACAAGGATGCCTCTTTTATAGCCTTTGATGTAGCGATGTACTCTGCTTCTATGGTAGAATCTGCAATCACCATCTGCTTAGAACTCTTGCAACTGACAGCTCCACCATTACAAATAAATAGACTTCTAGATGTCGACTTTCGATCATCTATATCGGACATAAAATCCGAGTATGTATACCCTTGAATCTGGAGTTCTCCATTACCAAAAACTAGAAACATATTCTTAGTCCTTCTCAAGTACTTAAGGTACATTTCATAGAAGTGTAGTGCTCTTTACTTGGATTTGATTGATACCTACTCGTGACACTCACAGCATGGATAATATCAGATCGTGTACATAACATGACATACATGAGGCTCCCTATTGTCGAAGCATAAGGGATCTTGCTTATGCATTTAATTTCCTCAGGTGTGCTAGGATACATCTTCTTGGAGAGATGAATTCATGTCTAAAGGATACTAAATCCCTCTTGGAGTTTTCCATGTTAAACTTTTTTAGCACCTCCTTTATGTACATCTTCTATGAGAGACCCAGCATCCTATTCGATCTATCCCTATAGACCTTAATTTCTAGAATAAAAGATGCCTCTCCTACATCTTTCACAGAGAACTTCTTAGATAACCATATTTTGACCATAGTCAACATGAGAATATCATTCCCAATTAGGAGGATGTCATCCACGTACAGTACGAGAAAGACAACAATGCTCCCATTAATCTTTTTAAAAATACAGGGCTCCTCCTCGTTCTTGATGAATCCAAATGATTTGATTACATCATTGAAATGAGCATTCCGACTCTGAGATGTTTGCTTAAGTCCTTATATGAATCTTTGCAGCTTGCATACCTTGTAATCATCATCATTGAATGTGAAACCTAGCGGCTATTTCATATAGATATCTTTCTCAAGATATCCATTTAAGAACGCCATTTTTACGTCCATCTGTCATATTTCATAATCAAAATAGGCTGCAATAGCAAGCAATGTGCGGATGGATTTGAGCATGGCTACTGGCAAAAAAATATCCTGATAGTCAATGCCTTCATGCTCACTATATTCTTTCACTACGAGCCTTGCTTTGAATATCTCTACATTTCCATCGACACCTATCTTTCTCTTAAAGATCCATTTACTTCTAATAGGTACTATACATTCAGGTAGATCTACCAAGGTCCAGACTTAGTTTGAGCATATTGAGTCAATCTCTGACTTCATTGCCTCTAACAATTTTTTGAAGTCGATATCTAATATCATCTCATCATAGGTTTTAGGATCATCACCATGAACTCCATTTTCTATGAGGAATATTTTTCTACGTCTTCTGAGATAGTACCTAAGTACCTTTCAGGAGGATGAAAAATTTTAGTTGATCTACGAGGTGGAGGAGGTAGTGTTTGGGTTGTCTCAATCTGATTGGATTTCATAGGTTCCTTAGCTCGTTTCTCATCAAAGACTTTCTCCTTGAGTCCAATCTATCTTCTGATGCCACCATCTAGAATAAACTATTTTTCAAGAAAGATGGCGTGTCGACTTACAATCATATTATAATCTTTTGAAAGATAGAAATAATATCCTAATGACTTTAGGATATCCAATAAATCGAGCTCTATCAGGATACTTTTTCATCGGTAGCAAAAGGATACAGTCAGCGCAAAGACATTGACTATTAGGATACTTTTTCTTCAGTAGTCATGCTCAAGTCCATCCATACATTGCTTGCTATTGCAGCCTATTTTGATTATGAAATATGGCAGATGGATATGAAAATGGTGTTCTTAAATGGATATCTTAAGAAAGATGTCTATATGAAATAGCCGCTAGATTTCACATCCAGTGATGATGATCACAAGGTATGTAAGTTGCAAAGATCCATATATGGACTTAAGCAAGCATCTCAGAGTTGGAATGCTTATTTTAATGATGTAATCAAATTATTTGGATTCATCAAGAATGAGAAGGAGTCCTGTGTTTTCAAAAAGATCAGTAGGAGCACTGTTCTCTTTCTCATACCGTATGTGGATGATATCCTCCTAATTGGGAATGAGCTTTCTAAATTGGGATCATAATAATGATTTTGATACCAGATGAAAAAGTTATGACCATTTTAGTGTGACAGTGTCAAATCTGTAGAATTTGATGCAATCAGCCTGATTTCGTATCTTTTCGAGCCCGATCCATCAAATCTAGAAATTTGGCCACAATGACGTCTGTGTCATCCGCTTTAAGCTGGGAAGAACTCGTTCTTAAGTTTGAAGCCTCGTCATTCTCTAAAGAATCACCTCAATTTTTTTTCTCCTTGATGGACTGATGGATAGCTTCCTTATACTTGGCTTATTCGATATACTCCCTCCCAAAATAAGATCAATTTAATGCCAAATTTCCCTTTTTTGTGGTGGTTCTGTGGGCAAATCCTTAGGAAAAACATCAGTAAACTCTTAAAGAATAGGATTTACTATAGACGAGATTTTTTGCTCTACTAACTTGTCCACAGATTCAGGCCCTTGCCAAAGATTTTGCATGTGCTGGTATAGGATTTGTGTATAGTTGAAGGGTAAAAATTAATCCCTCAATGCCTTCTTCATCTTTTTCCAATCCTGAATTTTGGGCTTGCCTCTGCACTCTCGGATTTTTTTTTCAATTACTGCCACTAAGCAGAAGCACATCCTATTAATTTTAGGATGATAAGCTTTGCCTTCTTATCATCAAGTACCTTCTTGTATTAGAAGTATGCTCGATCTGGTCCAATCAATTGAGAAATATCTCTATTTGTAAACTATTTGAATATTTAGGCATATCTATTTTGATGGAGTCAAACCAGTGAGTTGATCGTTCGAAGGAATCGTCATGATCTTCACACCAGTGGTTAGAAATCCTTGGTGAAAGGGGTTCTCGAAATCTGAAGTATCTCTCTCAGATCTATGATCTTCTAGTTCAACCTTAAATCTCATATCCTAATGTTCTAACTGTGCAAGATGCGTAGTCAAATTCATTACCTATCTCCTCAAATCTCTGTACTCAATCATCAGGTCCCGTTTTCATTGCATTATTTCATTATGGGCTGCTGTCTAATTTGCAGGTTAGTTCTTCTTGTGACCACTACCCACCATCTAGATTGTAGAGAAGAATTACTGCTAAGGGATCGTGAAGCTCAGAAACTAATTGACATAGTCTATCGCGGTGTTTGTTAGGGAAGAGAGAAAGAAGATGCACGAAATAAGAAAAAATGATAAAGAAGATGAAGAAATTCTCTTCTAGAGTTTTTTTAATTCAATAACTTAAAAAAAAACTGATAACAATGTTATCCTAAAGAATCTCATTTATATATAAAATAATAGACTTAAATAAAGACTCAAACTAAGAATCCTAATCACAATAGAAAAAGACTAAGAAATCTAACTTGTGTAGGATCTTTTGGGCACTTGTTGACCTATTAAACGATTGAATTAGGTTATAAAATTAGCTATAACTTGTAGGACTTGAAAAGAGCTTTTTAAATTAGGAACGTAATAGCAATTTTGACACCAGATGAGAAAGTTATGGCCGTTTAGTACAATAGTATCAAATTTGCAAGATTTGGTGTAATCAGTTTGATTTCGTGTCCTTTCAGGCCCGATCCATCAAATCTAGGTATGTAGCCGCAATGATATCTGTGTCAAATAGCCAATAACATCTATCTATATTTAACATTTCCATGATTAATTAGTCTTGAAATTCTTTATATATCAAAGGGAGTAGAAGCCCTATGAAGCCAGATTGCTATGCTAAATAAGTGGCCCACTTAATGAGATTACCATGTTCTTCTTGAACGGAGAGAGACCTTTCTACTAGCACGTTGATATGAAGTTTGCCATAATACATATCAGAAATCAACACAAACTGACACAATCATAAGATATTTTTCCGAATGCAATCCAACATTAATAATTATGTTCATTAGAAAAACAATGTAATTGCTCATAATTATTAAAAAAATATTATAAGATCTTTTTTCCATTAATTTTATGCAATGCATTATGTGGTTATATTGGTTTTAGATCCACCGACAAAAATGAGAAGTATCTTCTTTATGTACTAAAAATCAAAATGTGCAATGGACATGAAGAAGATGGGTAGAAATATAGATTCCCAAGAGCTAATAGCGGATCCAATAGAGATAATAATTATAAGTGGCAGACATGGGGGAGACATGTAAAATTAAACATCAACATCGATAAATTTATAACTATGCCATCATCATTAATGGAAATCATATACAAGATTTTTGTATTGGCCAAGACTTTGGTTTATATTACATTGAACACCTACCTATGAGAAAGACAAAATATCAGGCTTTATTATCTCAACATTTTAAATAAACACAATTCAATCTATTGTTTGATATAAGCATACCGATCAAGATACATTTCCTTGATATGAAAAGGTAAAAGGAACTGCTATGATGTTTCATCATATTTAAATGTAAAAAGGGTATTGTTGCTACTGATCTCCGATGGTGTCGTGTCAGAGAGCCAGTTGGGTGTGTCAATGGATACAAGCTGTTATGGTATCAACTCATTCTGATATTAATTATTGTGGATGTCTGATCAAGACACCACCATCTTAGGATCTGGTACTCTTTTGTTGATAGTAAAAAAAAGAAGAAATAAAACAAAAATACAATCAAGTACATAAATTAGCCCAAGTGCTACCTTCATGGTGTTAGAATTTGATGTCTTGAATTCAATCCATAGCAAGAAGAGAATCAGTATCAACAAGCAGTCGGGCTGGCTCAGATACGGGATTAAGCTGGCTCGGGCTGAGATCGAGCTGGCTTAAACCACGATCGAGTCAGTCCTCTAAGGCAGACAGAAAGTAGGTATTCGAACGAGATGCAGTTGAGCCAGCTCGACCTCTGATAGAGCCGGCTCAATGGAGGCGAACATAATAGGATGGGATTTTTTGTTTGGATTCAGATTATGATTAATCCAAGGGATCCATGGAAGTTGCGCATGGACCATAGGATTCAGCGGCCATGGAGGGCTGCGGTCATGATGTAAAAGTTGAAAAATATTTCAAGACTCCATCAAGATCATGTTCGACTCATATTAGGAGAAAGAGCCTTGTTAGGATTCCTGTGATTTGCTGAGAAAAGGATTCTCATCTTATTTAAAGGCCTGAGATGTTATGGAGCTAGGTGTTGTGCGTATGGCATGAAAGGCACGTAGAGAGGCTCAGGCAGCCGCCAAGAGGAGCTTGGCAGAGTATCGAGTATGTGCAGCCCACGAGAGAGAGAAGCAATAGGTGCATAGCATCTGGCACAGAGGTTATGAGGGTAGAGCATTTTGTAGCTTTTGAGGGTCTTCTTGATATTCTAAGAGAGCTTTTATGAGAGTAGCTTCAAGTTGAGAGAGATTTGTGTATAGTGAGTTAAGAGTGAGTGTTCTCCTCTTGTACTTATTTTTTTTTCATAGTGAAGCTTTGCATGCCCCATGGAGATGAGCTTTTAGGCTGATTCATATACTTAATTATTTTCTTATTTTATTTTTCTTCTTTCTTCCTGTCATAATAATCTGGTACTAGATCCTCAATAAGTGGTATCAGAGGAGTTGATATCACCAACAAATTAGAATCAGAGCCAGGTGGTACAAGAGCACAGATTATAGCAGTGGTGTTAAAGATTGAAGAATATGGAGAAGATAAGCATAATAAAGATGGAGATCAATAGGTTTGATGGGAAGGTCAATTTCTTCTTGTGGCAAGCAAGGATAAAGAATATTCTCATCCAATAGGATTTGATCGATGCTCTCTTGTATGAGAAGATGCCAGCCACTATGGAGGTGAAGGATTGGAAGCGAATCCAGATGCAGATGATGAGCATAATCTGCTTGTATCTAATGAATGATGTTGTGATCCATATACCTGATGAGACTTTTCCAACAACACTATGGTCGAAGCTCGAGGAGCTGTATATGGCAAAGTCACTTATCAACATGCTATTTTTTTAGAGGCAAGTTTACCAGCTATGGATGGACGAAGGTCAAAGTGTGCAGGAGCATCTATCCAACTTTTAGAAGAGCCTCACCGATCTCCTCAATGTTGGTAAAAAAGTTAAGAAGAAGATCAGGACATTGGTCTTGCTAGCATCTCTTCCCCCTTTGTATGAGTCTTTGATGATTGCTCTTCTTATAGGCAAGAGCACCATCAAGATGGACGAAGTCACTGCAATAATTCTCCAAAATAAGATTCTTAGGAGAAAGAACCCAACTTTGAGCTCAGATGGTGGTAGCTCAACTTTTGCGATTTCTGGAGGAGCAAGAGGTAGTTGATGGAGCGGCAAAAGATCGTGAGGATGATCCAGGTCCAAGATGAGGGACCATAGCAAGATCAGATGCTACCGATGCGATGAATTAGGGCATCGAGTCAAGGATTGTCCATAATTCAAAGATCGGATGAGGGCTACTGTGGCAATAGCCAATAGCGATACAGAAGGTAGTGATGATGTCCTTCTAGTTACTGATGAGGTATCTACTTCTTCCTCCTAGTGGATAATGGATTATGATTATGTTATAGAGAGGAGATGTTTGACTCCTTGGAGACTAGTGAGGGCACTGTGTTCTTGCCAAACGGATCGAGCTATGGGATCAAGGATAGCAGGATGGTTAGCATGAAGCTCTATGATGGAATAGTGAAGAAGTTGGGTAAGATCCGATATATACCCAGCTTTAAGAAGAAACCAATTTCACTGAGCAGATTGGATTCGATCAGCTTCAGATGAAAAGCTGATGGAGAAATCCTGAAGGTCATGCATAGTAGTTGGGTGGTATTAAGAGAAAAAAAGTATGGAGGATATTATCTCATGATAGAGAGTCCAGTGTGAGGTGGAGCTCCAGGTGGGATGGATCAGGCATGAGATGAGAGACTCAGAAGGATGACATGCGACGTCGCAAGGTGAAGTTTCTATTGCCACAGGAGACTATCTCGAGTAGGTCTCAGGTTAGGAGGTTCATAGCTATTGATAGAGATGGGATCGAGCGGCCTAGCTCGACTCCTATATTTTTCCATCCATGATCAGTAGGCGATTGCTTTAGAAAATGGGGGCGAGAAGATCCAGAAGCTCTCAAAGTCAGGTTGAGGCTGAATGTTGAGTCGAGGTGGAGATTGTTAGAATCTGATGCCTCAAATTCGATCCACAGCAAGAGAAGAATCACTATCAGCAAGCAGCCGAGCTAGCTCAAATACGGGGTCGAGCCGACTCGGATTAAGATCAAGCTGGTTCGAACCGCAGTTGAGCCGGCCCTTTTAGGCAGATAGAAAGTAGGTGTTCGGACGAGATGTAGTCGAGCCAACTTGACCTCTGATAGAGCCGGCTCGACGGAGGCAAATAGAATAGAATAGGATTTTTTGTTTGAATTTAAATTATGATTAATCCAAGTAGTCTATGGGAGTTGCACATGGACCATAGGATCCAGTGGCCATGGAGGGCTATGGTCATGATCTGAGGTTGAAAAATATTCCAAAACTCTATCAAGATCATGTTTGACTCATATTAGGAGAAAGAGCCTTGTTAGGACTCCTGTGATCTATTAAGAAGAGGATTCTTATCCTATTTAAAGGCTTGAGGTGCTTTGGAGCTAGGTGTGGTGCGTGTGATGTGAGAGGCATGTAAAGAGGTTCTGACAGCTGCCAAGAGGAGCTTGGCAGAGCACCGAGTACGTGTAGCCCATGAGAGAGAGAAGCAATAGGTGCATAGCATCCAGTGCGAAAGCTATGAGGGAAGAGCATCTTGTAGCTTCTAAAGGTCTCCTTGGGATTTTGAGAGAACTTTTGTGAGAATAGCTTCTAGTTGAGAGAGATTTATATATAGTGAGTTAAAAGTGGGTGTTCTCTTCTTGTACTTATTTTTCTCTTTCATAGTAAAGCTTTGCATGCCCCATGGAGGCGAACCTTTAGGTTAATCTATGTACTTGATTATTTTCTTATTTTATTTTTCTTCTTTCTTCCTACCGCAATAATCTAGTACTAGATCCTCAATAAGTGGTATCAGAGGAGTTGATATCACTAACACATGGGGCATGCAAGCTTCACTATGAAAGAGAAAAATAAGTACAAGAGGATAATATCCACTCTCTACTTACTGTACACAAATATCTTTCAATTAGAAGATACCTTTACAAAAGTCCTCTCAAAAATTCCCAAGAAGTTTCTTAGCAGCTACATCATGCCAAACGGTCACTTACCCAGCCGTTGCCTCACTCTGCCTGATGCTCTGCTTTGTCTGCATCTGCTCTATGGGCTGCACATGCTCGGTGCTCTACCGAGCTCCTCTCAACAGCTGCCAGAGCCTCTCTGCATGCCTTCATTGTACCATAGCATCATAAGCCTTTAAATAAGCTGAGAACCTTCATATCGAAAGTCCTAATAGGGCTCTGTCTCTCAATACAAGTCCAACAGGACTCTGACCTCATCTAGAGCATCTCCCAGCTAATGGATCACGACCACAACCCTCCATAGCCACTGGATCGTGCAAAAGTCCCATGAACCTCATGAAAAGGTCTGGTCCATGTGCACTGTGCATGTAGACCGCATGGGAGCCACCTGCGCATGTGTCTACATGCGCTCACCCACGTCGGGCTCATCCCATGCATGCCAAGCATGCTGTTGCCTGAACCTGAGGACCAAAGCAGCCTGAGAAGACCGGCCCCCTTTGCATGGCTGCCTGGGCCTGGGCTGTGCCCGCATGCATTCCTGCCTGGGCTTGAGCTGACTGCTATCGCCCGTGCTGGGCCCAGGCATAGCCCAGCACTCTGCTGGCCCAGTTGGCCATCCTAATCCACATTGTCGCTAGCCTGTGGGCCCCGCTTGATAGCCTGTTCTATTCCACTGGCTTCCTCGCATGTATTTTCTTCATCTAGACTCCATTTGGACTATGCTTGGGCTTGTTGGACTCTATTCATCATCCTGGATCTCGCTATGGGCTCCTTGTGAGTCAAATTTAAGATATCAAATCCTAACAATCACCATCTTGACTTGACATTCGACCTTCATCTAATTTTTAAAGCTTTTAGATCCTCTTGTCCCCATGCCTTGGGACAATCACCTGCAACTCATGGATGGGCAAATATGAAAGTCGAGCTAGGATGCTCGATCCCATCTCCATCATGTGTCATGCTCTACCTAACTCAAGATCTGCTTGGAGTAGCCTTCTTATGACGTCGCTTATCCTCTCGAGTCTCCTATCTCATGCTCGATCTCCCTCCACTTGGAGCTCGACCTTACACTGGGCTCCTATTGGCATCTTCCATGTAGACGGCTCCTCTTTGTATAAGAGAGCATCGATCAACCTTTTGCGATTGATCTCCATCTTGATTGCGCTTGTCTTCTCCATCTTCAATCTTGATCACCACCACCGCAACTTATCTTGGTACCAATCTATCTCTAATAGAAATTATTGTGGTATTAACTCACTCTAATACCAATTGTTGTAGATGTCTGGCCAGGACACTATCATCTCAGGATCCGGTATCTTTTTGTTGACAGTAGAAAAAAGAAGAAATAAAATAAGAACATAATCAAGTACATGGATTAGCCCAAGTGCTATCTCCATGGGGCATGCAACCTTCACTATGAAAGAAAAAAATAAGTACAAGAAGAGAATACCCACTCTCTACTCGTTGTACATAAATCTCTCTCAACTAGAAGCTATCCTCATAAAAGCCCTCTCAACCAATGCCTACTTTCTCAGAGCTACGACCATTAAATCTCGACGAACGATTGCCATCAGTCGACGACAGTGATTCGCTATCAGGCGGCGATGGCTGTCACCATCAATCTGTTGCAAGCGATGCTGCAGATGGTGCCTCCCTCTGTGACTGACTCTGTTAGACCTCGAGCAGCCCGCTATTAGGAAGCTACAGCTGTCACCATCAACCTACTACAAGCTCTGTCTATAAAAAGGGACCCTTCAGATATGCTTACTTTAAGCTCTAAGCTCTTCTCTCCCCTCTAAAACTTTAAGCTCGTTTCTCACTGCTGAGCACTCTATTTCTGTTGGCTAGAAGAGCTGACTTGATTGTCGGAGGGTCATGCCGGAGCCACCACCATCGACTCCGGATGGGACGTTGTTTTATAGGTGACCGACGGTGACCTCGTTCTCTCTCACTCCAGCTCGATCCGACATCAATCAGATTCTACACCAACAGATTTGGCGCTAGAGGAAGGGCTTGAACCTTCGACCTTGTGGATACTAGCTTCTAATCGGCCTATCACATAATAGTTTGCTTTGGTTTTCTCCTAATTAGCCTATAGCCCAATCCTTTGCATTTTGAGGTGTCTTTGGACTAGTGTAGTTAGCACCTTCCATATTGTGCCGGTCTATCAAACATCCTTTTTGCCTGTATCTAGGTGACCACACCAACTTTAGGTCTCGGATCAAGGCTTGGGATTTCTATCTAAAGTCACTTTAGATTTATAGTGATCCTTGAGCATCAAGAAGTGGTGTAGATATGTTCACTTATCCTAAAAGTATTATTTGCACATGTACTCTCAATTCATTAATTTGTAAACACATTTGGTCCTCCCCTTCCAAGCATTTTAAGTCTAAAATCAATATGTGATCATATGCTTAAACTATATTTCTTGACTTTAATTGATCTTCATTTATTTAACCTGCCTGTCTTGCATCAATTGATCCCCAAAATTGTTGAAGATTCCCTATTAAATCATCAACCAATGTACTTATAATTGCACTTAATTAAATCCAAATGGATCAATTGATCAATTTTCTTTGATTTAAACTCCAATTTCCTATTCCATCATCGAATTCACCCTATTCTAATTCATTCAAAGTCTTACTCACCTTTCCACTAACTTAAATCTAATCTTAATTGGCCAATTTTGAGCTCAATTTAATGGTACCCTACCAATTTTCTCAATTTTTTGAACTAGCTAAGCTCATTTTTTTGGTTCAACCCAATTCACTAACCCTGCTTTGTTTCTTCTCCGGTTGACCCTCAGTGCCACCTCCTCTCCTCTTCAATTAGTATTCCACAATTTCAATTAGACTTAATCCTTGACCAAATTCTACACTTGTAAGTCGGCTAGACTCAACATAATTCAAAATAAAGCCTAATTTTAACTATTTTTGAAAACCCTATTAGATAAGCTCAAATCTGGCACCATTTTGAAATATAGTCTTCTCTCATATTGAATCATTATTTAACTAGCATAAAACCAACGCAATGCATAGAATACATCTTTATTTAGAAAATATGACATAAAATATTATTTTTATTAAAATACATAATTATTTAGAAAATAATATATATTTTATTAATATATTATTAATAAATATTTTTATTTTTTTATTAATAAATATTATATATTAATATATTAATATATTCTTAATATTATTAATATTTGAAAAATATTATTAATAAAAATATTATTATATTAAAATATTTTTTTATTAAATCATCATCATCATCATCAATTTTATCATTATTTTTCATACTAAGATCCTAAGTTGAAATCTTCTTCTTTTTCCACTGTACTAAGAAAAAATATCTTTCAAAATTCCTTTCGCATGTGAGTACTTATTTGTAGACATGGTGGAGGGAGACTTTACCGCCACTACCTCTTTTATTTAGAAAATATACCGCTTTATTACTTTTAAAAATAATATATATTTTATTAATATATAATATACTTATTTTAGTAATAAATATTTTTCTTAGAAAGTTTAAACTCGATTTTGGAAGTTCCACTCCTCTTCCTTTTTTGATCAACGAGGCCTTAATGGTCTTTTAATTGTATTAATACTATTATTTGTTTACCTTCCATCAAATATTAGTGGAGTTAATAATCATCACTAGATTTTCTCCATTTAAAAGACTCCTTTAGTTAATGCAGGATGGGAGTGCCATCAGCCATAATGTAAAATCCAACCCAATTAGGCCTAACCCACTTGACCCCAACCCCATCACAGCATAATTTTTAAAGCATGAAAATAATAAAAAGAAGAAATAACCAGCATGTGCATTGCATGTGTTGGACATACATGGGAAGCTAGATATATGTGAGAAATTAGGAAAGATGGGCTTACCGTGAGAGCTAAGAAAGGTGAGAAAACCAAACTCCCAAAGGAGTTCTCTTTGAATCAAGAGATCTAAAACCATTTCGAATCAAGTTAAAATTAGTCTCTTAACTCTTTCCTTAGAAGTCTATTTAAAGGTATCCACTTCCTTGATTTTTTCTCACCAGAAACACCGCTGCTCACTACCCTCTTCCCCTCTTTTCTTCTTGGATTACTGTCAATTAAACCCACTTCGACTATCAAAAACTAGATTAATCTTCATCAAAGATAAGGTAAAACACTAAAATCATCTTCTTGTTAGTTTCTTTTGTTCCTAAAGCTTGGATTTTTGCCAAATTCGTTGTTGTGAACTTTTTGAAAAATCTAATGATAAAATCCCCTATTTCCACTGAGTTTCTTTGGATTTTTTCGGCATCGTTTGCACCATTGATCATTGGTCCAAGCTGGCCGTTACCACTATGGCCTTCTCCTCCAACCATGATTATTACCGACCGGGAGGAGACCCTCCCTTATCTCGAGAACAAGAGAAAGATGATCCCCTGTTCATGAAAGAAAAGAGGACATGAGTCCTTTGTTTTACCATGGAAGAAGAAAGAGAAAAGAAAGGGAAGAGAAAGAGGAAAAAAAGAAAGAAAAAAAAGAGAGAAAAGAGAAGAAGAGATAAAATTCTCTCTCTTCTCTCTCACCCTTCAATTTGAACCTCTACTTTCTCTCTCTAAAAGTCTGACTTTTCTCTCCACTTTCTCTCTACCTTCTCCCTCTAAAGATTTTCTCTTTTTATAGATTTCTCTCTTCCCTCTCTCCCTTCAGTTTGAACCTCTGCTTTCTCTCTCTTTATAGATGTTCTATAGAAGTAAGTAATGGACCATCTTTTCAAAATATTTTAAAATTTATTTTGAAAGTAATTAATTAGTCTTTGATTTATGCATGATCTATGAAGCTATGATTTTGAATGGAAAGTGATTCAAAAATTTGAGATTTTTGAAATATCATGATTTATTAATTTATTATAGAATATGCATATATTCAATGGAATTATGATACATATATGTTATCTTGCAAAAGTGCTTTGATATGGATCGAATTTTGTGCTCTCAGTCTAACTATGATCTAGATCCTACCAATGAGGATTGTGCATTGGACTTTGGACCCTACCAATGGGGATGGTGCATTGGACTCTAGACTCTGCTAATGGGGAATGTGTATTGGATTTTGGATCTTGCCAATAAGGATCATGTATTGATATTTTGATTGAGCTTACTGTTTCTATTCTAGCCCTATCATAGGAATAATTTGTTAGATGTATGACCTGAAAAGCCAATTATTTACAGACACGTGATAATTTTTTAGGATATAAATTTATATTTGATTTATTAAAATTATAATTATGGATAATTATTTTTATTCTATAGTAAATATCCTAAAATTATCCAAAAAATTAATGGTCAATGATATATATTCTCAAGAGTTGAGAATTTAAAATATCTGTCATTGTAGATTAATTTCTAAACTGCTTTCAGTCAATGATTATCATGAGGATGGTGATAGACTGATTAGACTGATGCATGGATCATTTTTCTTTTGGATAGACGTATGGATCTTAAGTCTACAGTGTAGAGATACTGGAGCGAGAGTGTAGATGGTTGAAATAGATCAACGGTACTGAGCGTAATCAAGAATAAGAAGTCACATGGATGCCTACTCACTCATCAGTAACTTCTCTGACCTGAGGTACATTGGCTGTTCGCCTTGAGGATGCTGCAGTTTGACTATACCATAACTCGATCTCCTAACCATATGGAGCTTTGAGGTGTATGTTGGCTGTAGTATATTCATTATAGAAATTGGGTTGCACTAAGAGGAGATCTATCGACCTTAGTAGTTAAGGAGCATCCTATGCAATTTAAGAGGCTGAATAGCAGCATGATTATGAAAATAAGTTTTTATGAGATTCATGATTGAACTCAAGCTAATTAAGTCTGGCATATGATAGATGCTTAAGATTTAATGAGATTTCACGACCTGCATCCTATCGGAACTCTTAATAAAAGAACTTGATCACACGGTAACTACACCTAGAGGTTTATCTCATAAATTTTGATGGCTTGCCACTATATATTACTAGATGTTATTGTTGGATTATGAGAGCTCACTAGGATCATTCTGGATCGATGATCCTTGATGGGTGTGAGTTGAAATTTGTTGTCCAGATAGACAACCCAAGAGGAGGGAGGGGGGTGAATTGGGTTTTCAAAAATTTAAAGCAGATATGTGCGGTGATAAATGATTAAATCTTAAGTGAATCAAATGTGAGAGAAAATAGAAGACATAATTAAGAGCACACATACAAACAAGAGAATTTTATAGTGGTTCGGTGCTCTCCCAGCATCTATATCCACTCTCCAAGCAAACTCTTAGAAATTTTACTATAATCCCGCAAGATTATAGCTGAATAATTTTTTTGACTCACTATCCAAAATTCTAGTTGATTTTTTTCTAGATTCATAAACCACAATCCTTACAAGGATCAGACAAACCAATTTGAATAAATAGAGAAGAGAAAAATCCCAAAATCTAAGTTTCAACTCCTGCTAAAATCAAGATCACGAAAAGAGAAAAAAAAAATTTATAACTCAAAATGCTCCTTTGAATGAGAAGAAAAGTTATCCTTACAGTTCGTTGAAAGCCTCTTTAAATACATGTAGTTAATGTAGTTGAGGATTCTTCAAAGCTTGAAAGAACTGATTGATTGGAGATTGGATATTCGTTCAAGAACAAAGTGTGCTTCGCTTTCTCTCATTTTTCTCCGATCAATTAAAAATAAGCCTTCTTTCTTTTATATTTGCAGCATTCCTCCTCTTCTGGTGATGATTGGAGCTCAAAAAAAGTAAAATCTGACCATTGAAGAGCAGCAACTAGCCATTGGGATTGAAAAAATCTAATCTGGAATGCCCCGTCAAAAGGTTGTCATCGAGTCTCGAGACCTCTCAATTTTTTTCAAGACGTCTTGTTAGGTTATGAGGCCTCTCGATTTGATTAGAAGAGCTCTCGCCTTCAGTCACATGAAAAATCAGCTTTCTAAAAAAAATGGCTTGCCTGAGATCGAGATCCCTCGATTTTGAATGAGACATCTCACTGGAATCACGAGACCTCTCAAAAATTTTGTGAGACCTCTCACTCTTAGAGCACAGAAATTGGATTTCTATCATCTGAGACTGAGAGTTCTCGAGATTTACTCGAGATCTCTCGAAATCCAGCCAGAACAGCATTTGGGGCGTGCGAGTCCACTCGAGAGCTCTCGAAAAAATTCTATGACGTCTCGAAGACTGCTCCAAGATAATTTTAAGAAAATTTTTGCACCAATCAAAAAAATTAATTTTTATTTAAATTTTACTTTATATTTTTTTATTTAGGTCAAAGAGCTCTTTTTCTTCTGACATTGGAATACTTAAAATAAAATATATTAGTAATCATTTGCTTTAATGTTTGGTCATCATCAAAATCACTTAGAGAGTTTAATAATCTTTCTCTTTTTGATAGTGACAAAACATTAAGTAAGCCATAAAAGGAGTGTAAGCAATATGTATATCATGAACTAATGAATGCAAAATTTTTGTGCTAAAGCTCCCCCTTAATGTATGCTCTCATGAAATGAATAGGATTTGAATAACGTTCTTTTCATTTTGTATTTATTCATTTCAATTATTTCATTTTCTAAAAGTCCTTTTTTGTGTATGTTAGTTTGAATTGATTACATGTTTGCATTTTGATTTGAATTATTTATACATTTGCATATTTCTTCTTTATATTTCTTCTTCTTTTTGTCAGCATCAAAATCACAACAATGAGAGGATCATAAAAATGCACGAACATAAAAAGGATTGATTTCATTACAAGATGTAATAATACATAGATAGAGATGTATGTTGGTTTACAAAAAATCTCATACCAACATACCTAAACCGAAAGTCAAAACAAAAGAGATACTAGACCTAGTCCTCATTAGAGAGGAACTCAATGATGGGTTCAGAGGAAGATTTGGGTCTAGTAGAGGACAAGTGAGGAGCAGGTCTAAGAGAAGGTGATTGTCTAGAAGAAGATGATGGTCCAGAAAAGAATGGAGTCCGACTTAAAATCTGTTGTAGGGTGGAAATAAGAACTTCAGCCATGGTGCATTGAACAGTGATGTTCTCTTCAAATCTCTATGCAATTCTAGCATTCTCGGATAGGAGTAGTTCAATCTGAGCTGATGTCTTATGTTGCTTCTTCTCTAAAATTTCTAGCCTTTGGGATAATCTACTAATTTGTTGGCTAAGCATTTTTGTCTGACCTTCAGTGGATATTCTTTATTCTTCAATGCTTGCAAAGAGTTGACGCCTCATACTGGACAGTATATCCATAAAACTTTCAGATACTTTTTGAACCACTTCTTCTACCATCCTTTCAATTAAAAGATCTTGATCAAAAGCTGAGGGAGGTATTGGTGCAGGACAAGGAGGCACCTAAAGAGAGTGTGGAGACCCTGGTGTAGTGAAAGAGAGTCCAACAGCAGATGGTGATGGTGGAGGGGGTGGAGATCTATGTTCTTCGGGCTCATTTGCAGCACGTTCATCTGCCCTTACCTATCTGCCATCCTTTTTTACAAACTTCATCTAGTTTAATGTTTCTTCATTGATAAAGTCTGTGTGAGCTAGCTTTTTGAAGTCTTTATCTTCTAGATTAACTTGAAAGTCCTTGAAGATTAAGGTGAAGATCATTTCATAAGGTAAATAGGCCTTGCTTTTGCTGGCAATATCCTTCAATTATTGAAGCATAAGAGAGGGAAAGCTGATGGGAGTTCCATCACCATAAAGAACATGACACCTAGCTCTCTCTTTTCAATCCAGCCATATCTTCCTACCTTAGGAAAAATTATGTGACTGACAAAAGATTACAGTAATCTCATCTTAACCAAGAGAAGATGTGAGACTAATTATAGATTTTCATCAACATTCTCCCTTTCTAAGATGCACTTGAGAGCTTTAGTTTTGTCAAACAAGTTTAGATTGCTAATCCCTGCCCTAGGCACTTCGAGAAGCTATCCTATTTTTCTCTCATCTAAGAAAATGTGCACTTCTTTCACAACGGACTCAACCTTCGACCCATGCTTAAAGCTAATATTGTCAAAAAATTCTCTTATCAAGTCTGGATAAACATTTACCTCTAGGGTACACAGCTTTTTCCGTCCTTGCTGTTGGATCCAAGACCCGATATGGATTTGTTCCTAGTCTAGGTATTCGATGTCCATACAGCGGCCCGTTAGAACAATCCTAGTAGCAATGAAGAGATGAGCATGAGATAAAGAAGCAGATGGAGATGATTGAGCCAAGTCCCGCTATCGCTTAGCCCTAGCTTAAGTCGATGGCATGACAGAAGGTCTTTGTGTAGTGAGGAATCTCTTCTTCAGAGCCATTAGGGTTTAAGATTTGGTGGGAATGGACAAGAAAAGGTGATTTGGAAGGTTTTTGAGGAGAGGAGGAAAGTTTTGGAGAGTTTGGAGGAGAGGTCTCGGAAGAATGGAATGAATGAATGAAATGGGGGACCTCTCGTAGATCAATTAAAAGAGGGCCCGTAAGAATCAAGAGCTCTCATCTTAAAGACAAGATGAGAGGTCTCACGAATAATCCAAGACTTCTCGAGAACAGGAGGAAGAAATTAGAATAGAGGAGGAATTTCAAGCCAATTTTTTTCTCGAATTTTTTGAGATGAAATTAGGGGTGTTAAGGATGATGGAAGGTGATAAAAATGATCCAATAAATTCAAGATTAAACATTTACAAAGTGGATCACAAATACTAAGTTCATCCTAGATTTTTGAGAATCTATCTTCACTTAGAGGTTTTGTAAAAATGTCAGCTAGTTGATTTTTAGTTGAAACAAATTCAAGCATAATGTTATTGTTTTGAACATGATTTCTAATGAAATAAAGTCTAATTTCAATGTGTTTAGTTCTTGAATGTTGAATAGGATTTTTTATCAAGTTTATGGCACTAATGTTATGACATCTAATAGGTATCTTGTTTTGCTTAATTCCAAAGTCTTCAAGTTGTTGTTTAATCCAAAGTATTTGAGCACAGTAACTTCTTGCTGCAACATATTCGGCCTCAACCATTGACAGTGCTATAGAGTTTTGCTTTTTGCTATACCAAGAGATCAAGTTCAACCCTAGAAATTGACAGGTGCCACTGGTACTCTTTCTATCAATTCTACATCCTCCATAGTCTACATCAGTGTATCCAATCAATTCAATGGATGATTGTTTTGAGTGCCAAAGACCTAAGTTATGTGTGTAGATCAAATATCTAAAAATTCTCTTAACAACTAGTATGATTCTTTAGGATTAGATTAAAATCTAGCATAGATGCATACACTAAATAATATATTAGGCCTACTTGCAGTTAAGTAAAGTAACGATCCTATCATACCTCTGTAGAGCTTTTCATTTATATTCTTACCATTTTCATCTTTGTCAAGTTTGCATAAGGGACTCATGGATGTGCCGATCTTCTTTTCATTTTTCATGCCAAACTTCTTGAGCATCTCCTTGATGTACTTTGTTTGCTTAATGAAAATACCTTCCTTTGATTATTTAACTTATAGTCCAAGAAAGAAATTCAGCTCCCTCATCATGCTCATTTCAAATTCACTCTACATCAACTTAGCAAACTCTTGACAAAAAATTTCATCAGTAGCTCCGAATATGATGTCATCCACATATATTTGAGCTACAAGAAGGTCATTATTTTTCCTTTTCAAAAATAGTGTGGTGTCTATACTTTCTCTAATAAAATTATTTTATAATAAAAATTTATTCAATTTCTCATACCATGCTCTAGGTGTTTGTTTAAGTCCATAGAGTGCTTTATTTAACTTACATACATGATTGGAAAGTGAGTGATTTTCAAATCTGGATGGTTATTCTACAAATACTTCTTCAGTAATATAACCATTCAAAAAGATGCTTTTCACATTCATTTAAAATAATTTAAAATTCATATAATAAGCAAAAGCAAGTAACAATCTAATAGCCTCTAATCTTCCTATAGGTGCATATATTTCATCAAAGTTAATTTTTTCTTCTTGATTATATCCTTTAGTAACTAATCTAGCTTTATTTTTTACAACATTACCATGTTCATCTAATTTCTTCCTAAATACCCATTTTGTACCAATTATAGGATGATCTATGGGTCTATTTACAAGAGTCCATACATTATTTCTTTCAGATTGGTTTAGTTCATCTTGCATGGCTAGTATCCAATTAGAGTCTTGTTCAGCTTTTTCAATGTTTTTAGATTCTATTTGAGAAACAAATGCAAGATAATCAAATGTATCCTTAAAAGAGGATCTAGTTCTTATCCCTTGCAAAGGATCACCTAATATCAATTCTCTTGGATGATTGTGTGCATACCTCCACTCCTTGGATAGATCTCTATGATCATTAGATGCTTCATTCTCACCATCATTGCTTTATTTCAAGATTATTGTAGGTTTATCTTTGTCTTGAATATTATTGTCCTTCAAGTTTAGGTCCTTCATTCTATCTTCGAGAATTTTTGTATTATCATCAAAAACATCTTTCTTTCTCAAAGATTGGTTGTTAGTTTCATTAAAGATAACATGTATAGATTCTTCAACAACCAAAGAGTGTTTGTTGAAGACTCTATATGCTTTGCTAGATATAGAATATCTAAGAAATATACCCTCATTTGTCTTAGCATCAAATTTGCCTAGATTATCTTTACCATTGTTATGAATAAAATATTTGCAACCAAAAATATAAAAATAATTAATATTAGGTTTTTTCTCTTTTCAAAGCTCATAGGGAGTCTTCTTTAAGATCGGGAGAATAGAAACTCTATTTAGGATGTAACATGCTGTGTTAATGGCTTCAGCCTAAAAGTATTTGGGTAGATTCTCTTCACACAATATGGTACAAGCCATATCAACTAAGGTTCTATTCTTTCTTTCATCCATTTGTTGAGGGATTCTAAGTGCTGAAAAATTATATTCTATGTCATGTTCATTGCAAAAGTCTTCAAAATATTTATTTTCAAATTCTGTGCCATGATCACTATGGATACATACCACACTAGAGTTCTTTTCATTTATTATTTTCTTATAAAACTTTGAAAACATTGAAAATGCTTCATCTTTGTAAGCTAAAAATAGAATCCAAATAAAACGAGAATAATCATCAATAATTACTAGACCATACTTCTTTTCTCTTAGACTTGTGATCCTAGTAGGTCCAAACAAATCCATATGAATCAATTCAAGAGGCCTAGAAGTTGAAATCACATTTTTGGATTTGAAACTCCCCCTAGTTTATTTTCTAAATTAACAAGCATCATAAACATGATCAACTTTGAAATTTAGTTTTGGTAGCCCCTTAACTAAATCTTTATTATGCAATTTATAAAGAGTATGCATGCTAGCATGACCTAATCTTCGGTATCAAAGCTAACTAGTTTCTTTTATATTAGCATCCATTGCAACTAGGCATTGGCCATTCTTCATGGCAATTTCATCAAGATTCACCATGTAGATGTTTTCATGCCTAAATCCAATGAATTTTAAGCTATCATCCAAGGAACTAGATACTTTGCACAAAGAAGATTCAAAAGAGACTTTAAAATCTTTATCATAAAGTTGACTGATACTAAGTAAGTTATGTTTTAAATTATCAACTAACAATATATTATTTATAAAGATGGTAGGAGTAATCTAAATTTTATCATAGCCAATTAGTTTATCTTTACTATTATCACCAAAGGTGACTACTTCTGGCCCTTTTCTTTCTTTCTAGGATGATGAATTGTTGCTTGTTACCCGACATATGTCTTGAGTAGTTGCTATCTAAATACCACTCCCATTTTGATCCTTGGGCTGTAAGGCATTCCTACACAAACAATCAAGTGATAGTTTTAGGTACCCAAGTCTTCTTGAATCTTTCAGGGTTAGTAGACATGGTTCCTTTTGGAACCCAAATGCTTTTAACGTGCTTTTCATTAAATTTTCTAGTATTGCATTCAAAAGCCTTGTGTCCTACCTTTTTACATCTAAAGCAAATGGTATGAGAAGTGCTATTAGAGATGGGTGCAGTGAAGAAATTTTTTAGAAACTTAATTTTATCTTTAGATTTATATCCTAGTCCGATCTTATCATAAACTCCTCTTTAATTATTTAAAATCATTTGTAATTTTTTAGAACTACAAGTAAATTTATCAACTAAAGGTTTTAATTTATCCAATTCATCCTTTAGGATTTTATTTTTTTCTTTTAACTTATTATGGCTACTAATTACCTCTTTCTTTTTTTTCAAGAGTGTTTGAGTCATTTTCTTAAGATTTTTATTTTTTGAGCTTATCTTTTTGAAATCTTTCATCAAGTCATAAAAAGCATCTTGAAGCTCATCAAAGATAAAATTTGAATCAAGAGTGGAGGATACCTCATCATCTTGTGCCATGAAACATAAGTTTGCTTCATTTTGATTTTCTTCCTCCAAGCTTGACTTGTCACTATCACTTCAAGTTGCTAACATAGCTTTTTTTTTTATTCTTTTTGGCCCCTTCTTCAACAGAGGACATTCAGCCCTAAAATATTCTGGCTTCTTGCATTCATAGCAAGTGGGCTGATCCCTCTCTTTTTTTTTCTTTCTTCCTACTGGATTCTTCTCTAATGAAGCTCCTCTTCTTGAATCCTTATCTTCTTCTTTCCATAAATTTCTTGAATTTTCTAATCACCATGGCCATGTCTTCATTATTTTCTTCACTGGTGGATAGATCATCTTCTTCTTCATCAGCCATGGATTTCAGTGCTATTATTTTCTTCTTCTTATTGTCTTCCTCATTGTGCTGACTCATGGCAAGCTTATGTATCATCAAGGATCCAATGAGCTCCTTTAGAGATAGTGTGTTCAGATCCTTTGCCTCTTGGATGGCTATTACTTTGGCTTCCCATGACCTAGGCAAAGACCTAAGGATCTTTCTTACCAATTCACTGTTAGTGTAAACATTACCTAAGTTTTTTAAATCATTTATAACATCAGTGAATCTTGTGTACATGCTAGTGATAGATTCAGTGGAGTCCATTTTAAATAACTCATATTAGTGAATTAGCATGTTGATTTTAGTTTTTTTTACTTGATTTGTTCCTTGATGTGTGACCTTAAGTCTATCCTAAATTTTTTTTACAGAATTGCAAGTGGAGATTCGGTTAAACTTGTTTGCATCAAGAGCACAATAGAGTACATTCATTGTCTTAGCATTTAATTGGATAAGTTTCTTGTCCGTTTCATCCTAATCCTTCTCTAGCTTAGGAGAGGATATGCCATTGATAATGACTATGGCTGTGTATGAACCATTGACAATGACTGTGGATGTGTATGGACCATTGACAATGACATTCCATATGTCATAGTCAAGGGCTTGAATGAAAATGCTCATGCGAGTTTTTTAATAGGTATAGTTGGATCCATTGAAAAGACGTGGCCTATTTGTGGATTGTCTTTTGGCAAGTGAACCTCCTAGTTGGGTTAACATGATTTTTATCTCTAGTTGAAAAATTAACAATTAGTAGAGAACTTAGCTCTGATACCAATTATTGCCCAGATAGACAATCCAAGAGGAAGGATAAATTGGATTTTTAAAAATTTAAAGCAGATATGTACGATGATAAATGATTAAATCCTAAGTGAATCAAATGTAAGAGTAAATAGAAGACACAATCAAGAGTACACATACAAACAAAAATTTTTTATAGTGGTTCGGTGCTCTCCTAGCACCTACATCCACTCTCCAAGCAAACTCTTAGAAATTTTACTATAATCCTGTAAGATTACAGTCAGATAGTTTTTTCAGGCTCACTATCCAAAATCCCAATTGGTTTTTTTTTAGGTTCACCAACCATAATCCTTACAAGGGTTAGATAAACCAATCTAAATAAATAGAGGGAAAAAAAATCCCAAAACCCAAGTTTCAGCTCCTGCTGAAACCAAGTACATGGAAAGAGGAAAAAAAATTTTATAACTTGAAATGCTCCTTTAAATGAGCAGAAAAGTTATTCTTGTAGTTCATTGAAAGCCTCTTTGAATATGTGGAGTTAATACACTTGAGGATACTTCAAAACTTGAGAGAACTGATTGATTAGAGATTGGGTATTCATTCAAGAACAGAGTGTGCTTCGCTTTCTCTCATTTTTATCCGATCAATTAAAAATAAACTTTCTTTCTTTTATATCTGCAGCATTCTCCCTCTTCTGGTGATGATTGAAGCTCAGAAAAAGTAAAATTTGATCGTTGGAGAGCAGCAACTAGCTATTGAGATTGAAAAAATCTAATCTTGAATGCTCCATCAAAAGATTGTCGTCAAGTCTCGAGACCTCTCGATTTGTCTCGAGATGTCTCGTCAGGTTATGAGGTCTCTCGACTTCATTAGGAGAGCTCTCATCTTCAGTCGCACAAAAGATCAGCTTTTTGAAAAATATGGCTCGTCTGAGATTGAGATCTCTCAATTCTAAATGAGACATCTCGTTGGAACTGCGAGATCTCTCGAAAATTCTGTGAGACCTCTCGCTTTCAGAGCACAGAAATTAGATTTTTATTGTCTAAGATCGAGAGCTCTCGAGATTCACTCGAGACCTCTCGAAATCGAGTTAGAACGGTATTTGGAGTATGCCAATCCACTTGAGAGCTTTCAAAAAAATTTTGAGATGTCTCGAAGACTACTCCAAGGCAATTTTAAGAAAATTTTTACACCAATCAAGAAGATTTAATTTTTATTTAAATTTTATTTTATATCTTTCTTATTTTGGTCAAAGAGCTCTCTTTCTTTTGATATTAAAATATTTAAAATAAAATATATTATTAATTATTTACTTTAATATTTGGTCATTATCAAAATTACTTAGGAGGTTCAACAGAATTATTCCAATCCATTGAAAGAACACTACAAGAATTTTGAATAATAGAGGTGGTATTAAAGATAGAAAAAAATTCTATTGCTAATAATATCTTTTCATCATCACAACACTGACTAAAAAAATTGATGACAAGTACCATTGCTAAAAATATTAAAAAATAAATTATTTAAAAATTAAAAAATTATTAGCAATGATAAATTTGGTTTATTAGCAATGAAAATCTTGCCATCGCTAATAATAATCTATTAGTGATGGCTTTTTTATTATTAAAAATGGCCTAAGCCATCACTAAAATTATTTAAATTATTTAAATTTTTTATAATATTTAAACATAAAATAATCATTAGTGATGGTGAATTTTATTTATTAGTGATGAAAATACTATTAGCGCTAATAATTTTTTTAAAAAATCTCAATAATAAATTAGAAAAATAATTTTATTTAAAAATATTATTAGTGATGGAATTAGTGATAGTACTTCTTTTTCATTGCTAGTAATCCAAAACATGACTTAGATCCAATTCGAATCCAATTCAAATCTAATTCGAATTCAATTTAAAATTCTACCAAATCTAATTTAATTAGTCTTTGAATCTAAGTCTTACTTAAATTATAAAATTTAATTAGCATCAAATTAAATTAATATTAATTAAATTAAATTTTATTTAAATTAATTAAAAAAATTAATTTTTAATTTGGGTTCAATTCGAATCTAATTTGAATCTGATTCAAATCCAATTCAAAATCCTCTCAATTATAATTCAATTAGACTTTGAATCCAAATCTTATTTGGATAGTCAAATCCAATTATCTTTAAATTAAGTCAAATTTAATTAAATTTAATCTAATTTAAATTAATTAAAAAAATAATTTTTAATTTAAATTCAATTTGAATCCAATTCAAATCCAATTTAAAATTCTGCCAAATCTAATTCAATTAGACTTTGAATCCAAATCCTTCTTGGATTATAAAATCCAATTAGCCTTAAATTAAGTTAAGTCTACTTAAATTAAATCTAATTTAAATTAATTAGAACTTGATCCGTGATTTAATTTGAATTCAATTTAAATCTAATTTGCAATCATGTCAAATCTAATTCAATTAGGCTTTGAATCCAAGTCCTACAAAGATTATAAAATCTAATTTATCTCAAATTAAGTCAAGACTAATTAAATTAAATCTAATTTAAATTAATTAGAAGAGAATAATTTTTAATTTGGATTCAATTTAAATCTAATTCAAACTTGATTCAAATCCGATTCGAACATGATTTAATTCAATTTGAAAACCAATCAATGCTAAATTAATTAAACTTTGAATCCAAGTCCTACTTGGATAGTAAAATATAATTATCTTCAAATTAAATCAAGCCTAATTAAATTTAATCTAATTTAAATTAGTTAGAAAAAAAATGGTTTTAAATTTGGATTTGATTTGAATCTAATTTAAACTCAATTTGAAATCCTGTCATATCTAATTCAATTAGACTTTAAATCCAAATCTTAAATAGATTGTAAAATCCAATTACCATCAAATTAAGTCAAGTCTAATTAAATTTAATTTGATTTAAATTAATTAAAATAAAATAATTTTTAATTTAAGTTTAATTCGAATCTAATTTGAATCGATTCGAATTCAATTTGAAATCTTATCAAACCTAATTAATTAGGCTTTGAATTCAAGTCCTACTTGAAACATTAAAATCTAATTAGCCTCAAATTAAGTCAAGTCTAATTAAATTAAATCTAATTTAAATCAATTAAGACTTGATCCATAAATTAATTAAGCCTAAAAATTTAATAAAATCCAATATTAATTTTTAACTATGAAAAAAAAAACATAGGAGAAAAATTTAATATTAAAATGTAATTTAAAAAAATTATGATTATTAGCAACAGCTTTAGTGATGGATATTTTTCCATCACTAATAATTTTTAAAAAATATTAGGGATGGTAAAATTATTATCGATGATGTTTTGCTATCACTAATAAGTTTATATTATTAGCGATGGTGATTTTCCAATGCTAATAAGCTATCCACTCTCATTTTTTTCCACCCCACTGCGTACCCTCATTTTTTCCCACCCTATCATTCCCTCATTTTCCCACTCCCCCCTCATGTTTTTATCCCCCACCGCCACCTCCTCTCCCTTGCCCTTCGATCCCCCCCACCACCCCTCTCTCCCCTGGCCACCTCTCCAAGCCCCTGGCCACCTCCCTTCAGCTGCATCTGGCCTATCTTCTTGAGCCCATAGTCGCCTTCCACCTTTTCGAGCCTCCGATCACCTCCCTTTGGCTGCACCTAGCCTGCCTCCCTAAGACCCCAGCCTTTTCCTGCCTCCCAGCTCTTCGAGCCCCCGACCGTGAGCTTCCAACCTCCTCTCACCTCCTCGAAACCCTAGCCTACCTCTTCTCAGCTCATCTCTCCACGTTGCCTCCCCGAGCCTCCGACCGCCTTCCACCTTCCCCCGACACACCTCTTTGCGGTCACCTCCCTGAGCCCCCAGCCTCCTCCCCCCAGCTACACTCGGTCGCCCTCACCCTCCCCAAGCCTCCGGCCACCTCCCGCCTCCCCGACCGCCTCTCACTCCCCCTGGCTTGCCTCTTCGTAGCCACCTCCCTGAGCCCCCAACCACCTCTCACCTTCCTAGCTACCTCCTACCTCCCCTCGGCTTGCCTCTCTGTGGTTGCCTCCTCGAGCCCTTGGTCTCCTCCCCCCAGCTACACAAAGCCTGCCTTCCCCCAGTTGCCTCCTTAAGCTCTCGGTCGTGAGCCCCCGACTGCCTTCCACCTTTTCGACTGCCTCGCACCTCCCCTTGGCCCATCCCCGTGCCTTCATTTTTGCAACCCCTACCCCATCACCTCTAGCCCACGGCCTTAACCCTACAGCCCCAGCCCCACCGGCCCGACTCCAAGCTCCCATCCATGCACATATTAGCTCCGTGGCCGCATCCCCGAGCCTCAGCTCTGCTCGCCAGCCTATGCCTCCTCGCACCTCAATTTTTACATGTCAGCTCATGTCTCAGTCCTGTATGGTAGCCTATCTTCTGTTGTGAGTATTAGCGATGGCTAATACCATCACTAAAAGTTAATTTTTTATTTAAATTATGTTAATTAAGTATAGTTAGATATTAAAAATTTAATTAATTAAATATTAATTTAATTAAAAGTAGTACGAAACTTGGGTCTTGGCATGTAGAGCACTCAAATCAAGAGAAGGTCCAGGCAGCATTGCAAATACGGGGCTGAGGCATGTCCTGTGCGCTCGGGTCTTAACATACAGAGCGCTTGAATCAAGTGAAGGTTCGTGTAGTATTGCGAATAAGGGACTGAGGTATGCCCTGTGTGATCAGGTCTCGGGTTCTAGCTAGCATCCAAGACATCTAGCCCCCGTGTGCCCTACGCGCTCAAACCGAGGGAAGGTGCCAATCAGCATTATAACATGGAGCCGGGGCATACCCTACGTGCTCTGGCCTTGGGTCCCAACTGGCATTCAAGGCATCTAGCTCTCATGCGCCCTACGCACTCTGCACGCTCAAATCGATGATGTTAATTTTTATAAAATTAATTTTAAATTAATAATATTTAAATTTATTAATTTTAAATTTTAGGGTCGGATTCTAGGATGGAATTTGCTTGGATGCCATTCTGGTGTGCTCATACAGCCTAGTCATCTGGCATGCTCTAAGTTTGCATGTGCGCACATCTTGACCGTCTCCATTTGCAATAATATCTCTTACTTCTATGATTATGTTTTTAGGAATGCTGCACTCTTAATTGAAGGATGGGCTTATTGTCTTTGTAAGAGATGTCTCAATAGAGAAATGCTTAATAGGGATACAATAGTTGCCCATTTATATAGAAATAGATTTATGCCAAGCTACAAGCATTAATACCTATATGGGGATTGAGACATGGAAGACAATTGCAAGGGCTTCGGAGGCTCTACTTGTCCAAGACCTTGCTAATGTGCAAGAGCTTAATGGTGACAGGCTCGAGTAGATGATTAGTATATTTGGTGTGTTTGATTTGGTTATCGATGGATGTCCATGTAATAATCTTTTAGATTGCGACCATTATAGCCATGATGAACTATAGGGTTGCTATGGTTATAGCCATGCTTACCCTCTATAGGATTTCTATCCCCTAGAGGCTAAGCAAAGCTATAATTATAGCAATCCCTATAGTCCATCATGACTATGGTGGTTGCTATCTGAAAGATTATTACATGGACTTCCACTGATAATCTGATCAAACCCACCAAGTATGCTAATCATCTGCTCGAGCCTGTCACTCTTAAGCTCTTGCACATTAGCAAATGTATTGGATAAGTAGAACCTCCTGTCTGGCATATTGTCTCCCATATCTCCCCATGCAGGTACCAACACTTGTAGTTTAACATAAATCCACTCCTATATAAATAGGCAACCATTGTGTATCTCTATCAAACATTTCTCTATTGACACATCTCTTACAAGGATAACAAGCCTGTCCTTGAACAAAGAGTGCAATATTCCCAAAAGCATAATCATAGAAGTAAAGGACATCATTACAAATGGAGACGATCAGGATATGCATCATGCATATGCGGACTTGGAGCTTGCCAGATGACTAGGCTGTGCGAGTCCATAAATTTTATTTTTAAGTTGTTATTTTATTTTTAAAAAATTTCTACTCCTAGTTTGCTGCTCAAGGAGGTAGCCGGATGCTTGAAGAGGCTATGATGATGGCCTATGCAAGATGCGTTTAAATGGAGATGATGCATTTTTGTTCTTGTTGTTGTATGGTCAAGCTTGGATGGTTTGTTACATCATAGACAATTTTGTTCTTGTTGTTATATGGTCAAGCTTGGATGGTCTGTTATATCGCAGACAACTACTTATAGCCACCTTATGATTAAAGATGTAGAGGAACTTGTAATGCAGGACAAACTTGGATGGTTTGTTACATCGCAGACAACAGCTTGTAGCCACCTCATGGTTAAAGGTGCAGAGGAACTTGCAATACCTTATTTTTCAATTACAGATCTGAGCCTTCTTTACATTTTCACGTACTGAGATTATCATGTACTGTTGGATGAGAATCAGACAATGTCTAAATCAAGGAACCAGCAAACCAACACATTATTATGTACTACTAGATGAGAATCAATTTTCTATTGATATATTATAGATGCTAATTAAAAATCTTTATTACATGTGGGTTAAATTTTGATCATCTTATTAAGTTTTGATAGATATTTTGTTTGAACCAATATTTAGGTTATCTGCTTGCTCTAATTTTTATTTTTATTTTTAGAGATTATACATCATGCCTTCCAGAGGTCGGAGCCGTTCCAGCCAAGGACAGAGCTCTCGAAGAGAGAACGATTATGCGGCTAGCTCGCATGGTTCCGCACCTCTCACATCGGATGGTAAAATCTAATACTTTAGACATTTTTGTTTATATTATTTTATCCTTTGTTAACTAATATAATATTCTTTATATTAGATATTTTGTGTTGATGTTCGGATGACAGGGGGTCACTAGTGATCCCATAGTCATATGCAGTAGTGACCGGCTCCTAGACATAGTGTCATGGTCGAGGATATGCCTAGTATCTCCAACTTGATCGGAGGATAGATAGCTCATCCACATTCAGAGTCACTCAAAAGTACTACAACTTTAATTAATATGTTTAAAATTTAGCCATTCTATAGTTAACATTTATTTTTCAAAATCAATTTTGCCGCATGTTTAGAGAGTCTAGAGTATCTCGTGTGGTTACTGGTATCATTTGATTCTTGATGTTGGGGCTGGTGAATGAGTTTTTCAATTGGCCGTCTAGAGCTCATGATGTAGCCTGAAAGATGTTTCTGGTAAATCAAATCTAGTTTAATTTTTAAATTCCTAATACATTGGTATTTTAATTATATATTAATACATGCTTGCTTCCATCTTACAGGAGTACTACCAATTTGAGACTCTCCAGGATGAGGAGGCTGGTCATCAAACTTTTGAGGAGGTGGCCACATGGAGGCTCTGAGATAGCTTCTATAGTTTCAGGCAGTCCGCCATCTAGCACTCCAATTTTTAGTCACTATTGAACTGGAGGTCCTTCGTAGATCACTAGATATGGGCGAACATCTAGCAGGCTCTCTGTGACTAGTAGAGCAGGAGGAGTACCCCGATAGGTAGAAGAGGGTCTGGCAGAACTGAACCATCCAGTAGGATCTAATCAGGTATATAGATGGCTCGATCGGTACACATGTTATGGCCAATAGACTGGTAAGAAATTAGTACCAAAACTCTTCACAAGAATTATAAAAACTCTTATATGCATATTTTAATTAATTTAAATTTATTATTTACTTACTGTAGATATGGTAGTTGGGTCGTCCACCAGATCAATTGCAGTTGTGGTGGACTACACATCAGTCTAGAAGGACAGGTGACTATTTAGATTCTCTATCATGATAGATCATGGTAAAAACTTCAAACTTTATTTACTAATTAAGTTGTTACAAGATCTAATTTTCATATTAGAACTAATGTATTGTTGAACTATGCAGATGCGTTATGCGGCGTACATTGCTAAGAGGTATGGCAATGACCCATCTTCTCAACCCCCCTTAACCTTGAGGGATGGCTTAGGGCCACCTGAGGGGTGAGTAGCAGTCGAATCAAAGATTTTGGCCATAGCTTTGACCCTCCACCATCTCGATATACTTTAGCATCCTCACAGACCTTGACATCCCAAACCTAGCGCTATGCACACATGGAGGACGTGTAGAGACTTCTAAGTCGGTGATCTCAGAGCCTTCTGGATGACATCTGTGATATGATTGTGGAGCTTTTTTGGGACTCGTAGCTATGCGACCAATTGGGCTCATTGTTCTAGCCATCACATCAGATAATTATATTACTAAACTCTTTTACTTATTTTAAGTTTTCATATTTAGAAGATTTATATATTTAGATTTGAGTTCAAAAAGAAGATCTAGGAGCTAAAAATTCAATCTAACCATCCAATCGATGGACTGGGGGTGTCTATAGCTCCGTATCATCGAATGAAATATGTAGGAATAATCTATTTGAGAATCAAAGGAGTATATTAAAAGATATACCTCCGTATCAAAACTTACTAATATTATTATTATTTTTCATTACAAGATGTTGGAACATCCGCCTCTCATCCACCAACTGCTAGAGAGGAGTAGGAGGAGGATAAGAAGGATGATGATAAGGATCGAATCTATTTTTTTGATGTATTATATTTTTCTTATATTACTAATAAAAAATTATATAATTTATATTTTTAATATAATATAATTAATTTTTAATTTTTGATTATCATATTATCTTTGAATTTTAATTATAACAGGATTTAAGAGCTATAATTCATTATGATTAATTAAAATAAATTTTAAAAAAATATTATTATTAATTTTTTTAAAAAATAAAATTAACTATTAGCATCAGTATTAGCGATGACATTAGTGACTATTTGCCATCGCTAATATTTCTTAAAATAAAATTTTTTATTTTATTTTAAAAATTTTAAAAAAATAGAGATGTCATTAGTGATGATATTTTTGGTCACTAATAATTATTAGTGATGGCATTAGCCACGAACTCACCATCGCTAATATTTTTTAAATTTTTTTTTAAAAATTAATTTAAAAATTAAAAAAATTTAGCGATGGAATTATTTCATAGTTAAAGCCACCGCTAATAGTCTTATTAGTGATGGCTTGATTTTTCCATTGCTAATAATGGTATTTAGCAATAAAGATTTTTTAGATTGACTTTTATGATGGGATTAGCGATGGCGGAGTTATTAGTGGTGGAGGAAGGACTACTAATGATGGCAGTTAGCCATCACCAATAGTCTGGATTTTTATAGTAGAAGTTTTAATGATACTATGATAGAGATCATGGTATATCTTACTACTAAATAGAATTGAATCTATGGTGTCACACAATAAGAGATTTAATCTTGGATTGACTAATTGGGCTTGTGAAGTCACAATTGGATTAGAATTTAGTAAAATCCTATTGCATTTAGTAAAATCTTGGATTGACTAATGCTAGCATATAGTTAAACCCAAATTCTTCTCTAGACTTGATTTCTTATTAGATAAGTTTTAGATCAAGTCAATAGCCTTATTTCTAACCTAACCTCTTTGGATCAAGAGGGGCACCACATTGGGCACCTCAATAGGATTGGATCTAGCCAATTAATTGGCTCATTTCCTCATTTTCTCCCTTGACTTGGTGTAGATTTTATGGAAAAGGTGTATGTCATCTTTGGAGGAGATCAAAAGGGGCACTGCCTTGGCATGTTCCATGTGTGTTCATCATTAGCATCTATATGGAGGAATGAGAGGAGCATATGCCCCTCTCTAGTTTCAACTTGTGGGGAAGGGAGAGAGGGCACACACCCTCTCTCTCTCTTAAATGGATGAGGATAATTGGCTGCCAAGTGTTGGTGCCTATTTTACTTACCCTTTTGGAAGGGATCACATACTATTTAGATCTGATTTTCTTTAGAAGAAAATCAGATTAAATAGAATGTATTGTTATGTGACAACAACCAGCCATTTTATCCTATTTGGTTTGAATTTTGAATTCAAATCAAAAGATCTATAAAACGGGCAGCCTTTTAGGGTTTGCCAATGATGAAAAATCTAATTTTCATCTTCTCTCCCTATGTCCGTGCCCCCGCTCTCTCTCTCATCTCCATTACATGCCCAAAGGGTTGGGTGTCTTCATCTTCACATGCCTAAGGTAGTTAGGTAAGTCCTATTCTATACTAAAAAGAGAGAAAGTGAGATCTCAAGCACTGAGATCGTGAGAAGAAGATCAAAAGTTGATCTAGGATCCAAAAGGGCCGTAGATTATCTTGGAGAAGATGAATCTATCAAGAGAAGGATGATCTAAAGTTGATCCTAGTGGATACCTATAGAGGCTAAGCATGTGCACGGCTCAACAATGAACCTCCTCCAGATCTATGAAAATCAAATTACAGTGTTCATCTATTTGTGCAAGGTGATAATGAGATTATTGCATCTCCTTTTGCATGCTAATTTCTTATATTGATTTTTTGATTTAGATCTATGTATTCAATGCCAAATCAATTGTCGTTTTTAAATCCACTGCTTCTATAATCAATCAATTCGGTATACAATCCAATCCTTCATAAGTATGGTCATAGTTAAGGTTGTTGAGTTATATGTATTTCGATTTGAATCAGATTCATGAATATGTATGCATACGAATATTTAAAATTTTATTGAATTTATTTAAGTACGAAATATGTTCTTATGTTTATTTATGGCATTGTTTTCGGATATTATATCTTACTATTTGAAATATCTTGTTGAGATATTCATTATTTATTAGGCTATCAAGCTCATCATCTCTTTCCTTTATTTTTTAGATTCAGATAATTGATTACAAACATGGGTATTATTTTGGGGAGAGAATTTAGAGGTGAGATTTGACACTTTCAGTGTCATTGAGCTTCGATCTATTTTTGTTATTTTTGTGGAACTTATTTGATGAGAGACATTTGAATTTGGATGTTATTGGTTTGGTTAATAAATTTAAAGTTTTTGATCTTAGTGTTTTTAATTATTACTACTATGTTGCATTGATATCTATTTAGAATACCTTGTATGCTTGTGAAGAAAGTTCTTTATAAGTATGCGGTAGTTGCCATGACCCATGACTCATGATCTTGGGTTAAGGGCATGACAATTTATATGGTATTAGAGTATAAGTGAAAAAATTATGACACTTAAAATCGGACATAGGATGAGGGTAGCTGGATAAACATTAGGAACATTGGGGTGCAGATCTATGATGATGATTATAGTATAAGTTATCTTCGTGATTCTTGACTAAGCCTTGTGATTAAGAATGACAAGATTACTTAGGAATGATGATTTGGAGAATTTGATATATGATGGAGTGGATCATGATATGATTGGCTAGATTTTGATCTAAAGTAATTGCAAAAAGATTGATCATAAAAATTTCATGGTGCATTGTGATTATTAATTTGATCATTAGTTGTCAAGTGAATTGCAAGCTTAAATTTGATATGGGAGTAATACTATGATACCGCTCCCAATTTTGAAGTTAATAATATGTTAAATATTTGGACTAAGAAGATCTTTTATGATATTTGATTGAAATATTCTTTGAGATTTATACTAAAATAGTGGATCATGTATGAAGCTTGCATATAGAAACAAAATTATAGTTAGGGATGTTGCAAAGAAATTTATTTCTTATTAAAGATATTGGTTATGGGATTGCAGAATATTTGTTTTGATGGAATCTTTAATTACAATCTTTAGATCCAAATAATAGATTTGTTTATGGCTATTGGAGACCATATGGTGTGTATGAAACTTCAATTCAAAGTTTGGGTTTACAAATTAATCAAAGGATCTTTTGCCATTATTGTTGAGGTTGCTAGTAGAATCCTTGATTACTATCTTTGGATCAAGATGAAAAGAATCTATTTATATCTATTCGAGGATATTATGAGACATGTGAAATTGTAATTCAAAATTTGGATTTAGGAATTAATCTGGAGTCCCTTGGCCATTGTTATTGAGGTTAGCGTCGGAATCTAGTATGTTATGAAGAATTTGATTTTGAAAGGTTTTCATGATTATTTTAGAAAGTATTGATAGAAGAAACTTTGGAAGAGATGTTTAAGTTTTCTTTTTATTTTTTTTTGATTGAAGTGGGAGGTTATTCCACCCTTATATTAAATAAGATAATATAAGTACATAATAGCAAATGGATTGAGTTGAGGAAGTTCGATTCCATCCTGACAAGAGAGCATATAGGCTATAATTACAGGTTTTCAGGTTTTAGCCCCTCTCTTATCAGGTTTTTTAGAACAAATTTTCAGATTACAAGAACTCAGCATTCAAAATATAGGTTATAGACTCTGTGTTTTATAATTTCAAACTTTCAGAACATGTAGTTTCCGGTTGGAACCAATTCAGATTCGTAGGATCCTGTGTCTTAAGAGTACCATTGATTTGGCATAACCAGTGCTGCCCAATTCAAGGATGATTTTCTAAACCTGGGAGGAATATTGGCATTTAATGAAGAGATGGTTTATGTTTTCATCTATAAAGTTGCTGAAGGGGCAGTGATCAGGTGCAGAAAACTCTCTTTCAGATATTGTCCGCTGTGAGCAATCTATTGTGACATGCAAGCCAAATGAAGATCTTAATTTTTGTAGGCATTGATAAGGACCAGATGGTTATGGAAAAATTATTCCACTATGAATGAAGATATTGTAGGTGCTCAGAACTGTGAAAAGACCTTTAGTATTCCATCTCCATCGAATTACATCCTCTTTCGAAGTTAGTTGAGTGTTTGTTAGAATAGTTTGCAATTGGTGAAGCTCCTTTCTAGCCATGGAGTTGAGTGGGTTATGGAAATTTCCATGCTTATCTGGTGATTGAAGAAACTTGTGAACAGTAGCATTTGGTGCGCATGAAAACCTATAAAGATTCAAGAAAAGGCCTTGTAAGAAATTCCCATCATACCATCGATCAGACCAAAATAATGTCCACTTCCCATTCCCAATTCTATTTTCAATACACACATTGAACAATGGACGGACCTTAGCAACACCTTTCCATGTTTGGGATATCTTCAAGGACCGTGGTAGTATTTTTCCATGAGCATATTTTTTTGTTGTTATATACAGTGTAGATAATTGTTCTCCATATCTTTCGTGGTTCATTCTCATACCTCTACCATCTTTTAAGAAGCAAGCATTTGTTGTAGATCCTTAGATTCAAGATGCCCAGTCCTCCATGTTTCTTTGGTTTGCAGATTGTCTTCCAGCTTGCTAAATAGTGGCCTCCTTTACATTCTTTTTTGCCTCTCCATAGAAATTATCTTCTTCTTTTGTCAATTGCATTGATCATAGCAATTAGAAGTAGGTAGGTGAACATCCAGAACATAGGTAAAGTTGATAATACGGAGCTTATCAATGCTAATCGGCCTCCAAAAGATAACAACTTTCCTTTCCATGATGATAATTTTCTATCAATTTCCTCTAGCAAGAAGTCCCAATTAGTTGCTTCCAGAGGGCCAGCAGATAATAGAAATCCAAGATATGCCATTGGTAGTATTGCAATCTTACAACCTAATTGTAGAGTTAAATGACCTGAGCAGAAGCATGGATTTTAAAGCAATAATTAAGAAATCCAAAATATCAAATCCTAACCCAGGACTCCCTTATTACATTACAATCATATAACATCCATTTATAACATAATCATAGGTTCTAGAAAAATACCTGAATCGCTAAAACCTAATTCAAGTTGGAATTCTAGCAGATGTTCGGTAAGGGTTCCACCAGGTGCCCACATATTCACCCTCCAATATTGATACATATGGAGACTTGATCAAGACACAAACTTCTTGGAACTATTTGTTCCTAGCACTAAATTCTTCTTCCAAGAATTCTATCGGGCAGAACTTCTTTAAGCCTTACTTTCTTTCTCCTAGCCTTCATTTTCTATACCTTTCTTCTCTCCTTATCTTCCTTAATTTTCTTCCTAAACCCTTGTCCTAAAGAAGACTTCTTATCCTTATTAGGATCTTATCTTAACAAGGGAAGGAAGAAAATAATTGGATAATTAAGGGATAGTGTGTAAGAAAGAAGAGATCGGGATGAGTGAAATGATCACAGCCCTATTTATAATATACGTAGGGGTGTCAATTCAAATTCTCACACCCCACCATAAACCATATATATCTCATGCCCCTACAATGATCTCATACCCATCTGAATTTATCAAGCCACATGGAAGCAGAGAGAATTAGATCCAAGAGTCACTTCACGCAGAAGGACTCTTTGGAATTAATTCTCCGTTGCTTCTGAAAAGTCACGTAGTTTAATAATTACTTGGCACCACCCATCAAAGGTTGAGATCTGATCTCAAGGCCATCCAATGGCCTTCATTGTGGGCACCAACTTCAGATGGGGCATGGGAGTTAGAGGAGTTTTCATCCTCTTGGACTCTTGGTCCAAGAGGCCCATCCAAGAGGCACCTAATATTATGGTGGGTGGCAAGAAGGCTGAAGTTTATCCATTTAATTTAAAACCAAAAGGTGATTAAGAGGCAGAAGGACTTTTTTGCGCTTCTTAATCTCAGAATACCATGCCAACACAAAGTTTCATGACATAAATAAATGGATAGATTTAAATAAATGTGGCACCAACAAACTTCCATGCTCCAAAAATTCTTGTGCATACATCATTCCTCACATGCCAAGAAAGAAACTCTCTGGCACATGGGATGCAAAGTTTAGGCACCCATCCTATGGCCTAATCAACCATGGGTCAATCTAATTAGAAACCCAAATCAGATTGGATTTAAATTAGATTTAATAAGCTCAAATAGGAACCAAATTTGAATGAAGGAGTAAGGGTTTGCAACACGTGCTAGCATGTTCAACTTCCAAATATGATCTAATCCAATTAGACCCTTGATCAATTTCTTTTATATGTGATCCATTGGATTCTACATCTAGCTTGCAATAGGTTTGGATGAAAGTTGACCTAATTTGATTAGAGATCAATCTAACTGATTTAGGTTAAATCGAGCCGACCCAATTCGAAGAATCAGAATCCTTTCTAATTGGTGATGGAATTAAACTCTTTAATTCGATCGAACCCATAAGACAAGATTAATGTCTAGCAATGTATCATGTTCACCCAAAAAATATAAAATTTTGATAGAAATACCAAAAATATTCTTCAGTGATAAGTTATTATGCAATTCGATCCTATGATCATCCTTCATCCCGAATATGACTCTAGATATGGACTTATGTCAAATCCAATATTATATTTATATTTTTCTCAATCTTATGATGATGATTTGATTAATGCAATATTAGAAACTATTTCTAATGTTTATCATGCTTTGATTAAAGACTTTCTAAATCATCATTCGATTGAAGCAAGTAGGATGCAAACTCCTCTTATTAGGAGTGAATGATTCCATGTTGACCTACTCACAACCTCCATATGCAATCCACCATATCTAGAACACCCTATATATGACTTAGTCATGAATGAGTATGAACCAAAATATGGATTCATTCATACAAGGTTCTATGGCAGTCTTAGGTCAAAGGATTACATGCACAACTCCCACTAAGAAAAATATTTTTTGACAAGTAAGTAAGACTTCACAAGATGTTCTTAACTTATTCTCTAATGAGCACTCACATTCTTATATTAATATCTTACACAAGTGATTGTGAGATCAATCATCCTCTCCATCGAGCATATATAGGATGTGCTAGTTTTACTGAAAACATTGATCCCCAACTCAATGTTCCATTGATCAGGAATCTTTTAGATTAGGATTTTAGGATTTTAGGTCTCACAGATATGATCTCATCATAATTCTAAAACCATAACCCTAACCTATGGGATTCATCATTGTTGGGGATAAATCCGCTCCCATCGAAGTCCAGCCTGATGCTTAGCCTAATACAACTGGTAATCATCGAAGAGCTTCAATCAAAAATTCTCCTTCAGCCGATCGAACTCCTCAGCAGTTGAGCCTCAGCCAAACTCCTTCAGCCGGCCAAACTCTTCAACGGTCAAGCTCCAGTCGAACTCCTTCTGAATTTCTCCTTCAATCAAATTTCTACAGGAGTCGAACTTCTTCCGAACCCCTCCTTTAGTCGGATTCCTTCAGGAGCCGAACTCCTTCCGAACTTCTCCTTCGGCCAAACTTCTCTAGGAGTTGAACTCCTTTCGGACTTCTCCTCCAGTCAGATTCCTCCAGCGGATTGCTCTCGAATGATCCCCTCCAAACGTATTTCCTTTAGAAGTCCAAACTCCTCTAAAATTGATATATGTCGAAGTTATTCACCAACCAACGCCTGCTTTCTCCGAACTATGGCTATTAAATCTTGATGAACGGTTGCTATTAGTCTGACGCGCCCCTCTCTCCATAGCAAACCCCACATAATCTCGAGCGGCCTACTATCAGATGGTATGGCTGTCACTATCAATCTGACGATATCTTCCTCTTTGTACCGAATCCCATGCGGTCCCGAGCGGCCCACTACCGGACGGTATGGCCGTCACCATCAATCAAGCTCCATCTATAAAAAGAGATCCTTCAAATATGTTTTCTCTAAGCTCTCTTCTCCTTCCTAAAACTTTGCCAAACTCTTACCTGAGCATTTCACTTCTGTTGGCCAGAAGAGCTGACTTGATCATCGGAGGGTCCTATTGGAGCCACCACCATCGACTCCGGACGGGATTTTATTTTGTAGATCATCGATGGCAACCTTGTCCTCCACTCCAACTCGATTCAACATCAATCAGATTCTGCAATAATAGAATTGGCGCTAGAGGAAGGGCCCTCTATTCTTGAGGCACCCTTATTCTTAAAAGAGTACTCAGTCAACCCTGCCAACCTTCTCCTTAAAGGTTCATCTCCATCATCTTCCTCGATCTCAAGAAATACCTCCAAAGAAGGTGACTACCCGAAGATCTACAATCAGATCTGAGTCAGATCCATCTATTCCTGCTCCATTGCCAGTGCTTTAACCACCACCTCCATCGGTGGTCATGGTAGATCCAGAGTAGTTTAACCTACTGATGCAGTGGGTTCAGGGCCTCACCGAAATGGTGCAGGCCATGCAGTAGCCTCCAACAGTAATTCTACTAGAAAATCCGCCATCAGGATGTCAGAAATCAATCCTAAGAAAGAGCATTTGGCCTAGCATACCCATCACCCTTAGGAAGAAGAAATAGAGAGCAGAGGATCCATGATCGGATCATGATTCTCCTCCAAAAGAGACCTTCTCCATCTACAGCCGGAAGCCATCTAAGATCTGCGATCGAGATAACGTCCTCGATCACAAATTGTGGGAGATGGATCGATGGATTGAAGAACTCTGCCACATCGCCTTGGCTCTCCATGATGACATCTGCACCGATCTTTCTTTCTCTCTTCAAATTATACGAGAGCTCATTCCACCGAACTTCAAGCTTCTCCAACTTGAAAGCTACGATGGAACCTCTGATCCAGTCGATCACCTAGAAGCCTTCTGGACCATGATGTTGCTCCATGGCGCACCAGACGTCATATTATGCCGAGCCTTCTCATCTACCTTAAAGAGAGCAGCAAAAAATTGATACTCGGTGTTGAAGCTGGGTACGATCTTCTTCTTTAACTAGATGAGTTATCAGTTTGTAGCTCACTTCGTCAGCAGCCGACGTCCGTGTCGAGGTTCAAATTTTTTGATGAATATCAAGCAGAAGGAGGAAGAATCCATCTGAGCTTATGTCACCCAATTTAATGCTGCTGCATTGGAGGTCCAAAATCTAGACCAGTCAGTTGCAATGGCTGCACTCAAGGGCGGCCTTCAGAAGAACGATTTGCTGTTCTCCCTGGAGAAGAAGTATCCTAGAAACTTTGCCGATCTGCTAGTCCGAGTCGAGAGATATGCTCGTGTGGAAGAAGCCTTCAAATTGAAGGATGAAGAAGCCATATGAGAGTGGCAAGCAGGCGAGTCTAGTAAACCCATGGCTGATGGAGGGCCGAATGAAGCTCGACCGCGCTCACAGACTCCCCACGAGTACAAGCGAGTCCAAACTCTTTCTTGAGCTTGTCATCAAAGAAGTCCGGATAGAAGGGCGCAAAGAAGTCCTCCCCCTAGAAGGTTCCGCAACTACGTCTTTCTTAATGCTCCTAAAACTCAAGTTCTGATGAAAATTAAGAATCAGCTACCAAGATCAGAAGAATTATGATCTCCTCCAAACAAGCACGATCGAAGCAAATACTGCCTCTACCATCGTGACCACGGCCATAATACTAAAGAATGCATTCAACTCTAAGACAAAATCAAGGAGCTCATCAAGAGAGGTCGGTTGGATCGATTCCTCAGATGCCAGCCTGAAGTAAGAGAAGATCGGCCAAGGGTGCTGTCGTAGCCAGAACCACCAATAAGAGAGAAACAATAAGGAGATCGGCCGTCTCTCGACATCATCAATCCTATTTTTGGAGGATTTAGTACTTCGATGAGCCATCACCTCTCAGTCTTAGAGCCAGGGGAAGCTTGCCCCAAATTGGGAAGGCTTGTATGAAGTAGAGGTGGTCGTCTTGCCTGAAACTTATCGCCTAAAGGAGCTCAGAGGAACAATGCTCCTACGACCTCAAAACTCAGAAAATCTAAGGATGTACTACCAATAACTTTTCTTCAATAAAACTTCTCCATTTTAATATTATTATTTTTTGGTGCAAAAACTATATGATGATAGAAAAGAAGCAATCAATAGTGGCCATGTTAGAAATAGGAGGAGAACCTCATCCTGACATGAGCAAGTCGAAGTCCTTCAACCTCGGCTGGAGATAAGATCTCCCCCGAGCTTCAAAATCAACATCAACAGGAGATAAGATCTCCTTCAACCTCGACTGGAGATAAGATCTCCCCCGAGCTTCTACCTCAATAGAAGATAAGATCTCCTTCAACCTCTGCTGGAGATAAGATCTCCCCTGAGCTTCTACATCAACAGAAGATAAAATCTTCTTCAACCTCGACTGGAGATAAGATCTTCTCCGAGCTTCTACGTCAATAGGAGATAAGATCTCTTTCAACCTCGACTAGAGATAAGATCTCTCCCGAGCTTCTACATCAACAGGAGATAAGATCTCCTTCAATCTCGACTGGAGATAAGATCTTCTCTGAGCTTCTTACATCAACAAAAGATAAGATCTTCTTCAACCTCGGCTTGAGATAAGATCTCTTCCGAGCTTTTACATCAACAGGAGATAAGATCTTCTTCAATCTCGACTGGAGATAAGACCTCTTCCGAGCTTCTACATCAACATGAGATAAGATCACCTTCAATTTTAAATTCAATCTCGACTAGAGATAAGATCTTCTCCGAGCTTCAACTTTAACGTCAATCCTTCGATAGGAGATAAGATCTCTTCCGAACTTCAATTTCAACCTCGGCTGGAGATAATATCTCTCTTGAGCTTCAACCTGAACTGGTGCAGAGCCTGGATGAGGACTTCAACAGTCATCTTTTTTGTGCTTCATTCCTTCGAATTTCAAACTCGAAAGTGGGGGGACTATTATTGGAGATAAATTCCACTCTCGTCGAAGTCCAGCCTAATGCTTAGCCTAATGCAACTGATAATCATGGAAGAACTTCGATCAAAAATTCTTCTTCAGTCGATCGAACTCCTTATCGGTCGAGCTCCAGTCGAACTCCTTCAGTCGATCGAACTTCTTAATGGCTGAGCCCCAGTCGAACTCCTTCAAATGGCTAGACTCCTCAGCAGCCGAGCCCCAACCAAACTCCTTTTGAATTTTTCCTTCAATCAAGTTTCTATAGGAGTCGAACTCCTTTCAGACTCCTTATTTAGTCAGATTCCTCTAAGAGCCGAACTCCTTTCGAACGTCTCCTTCGATCGAACTTCTCTAGGAGCCAAACTCCTTTCGAACTTCTTCTTTAGTCGGATTCCTCCAACGGATTGCTTTCAGATGATCCCCTCCAGACATATTTCCTTCAAAAGTCTGAACTCCTCTGAAATTGAAATATGTCAAAGTTCTTTACCAACCAATGCCTACTTCCTTCGAACTATGGCTATTAAATCTCGATGAATGATCGCTATCAGTCTGACGATGCCCCTCTCTCCGTAGCAAATCTCCCATGGCCCCGAGCAGCCTACTACTGTTAGATATATGTATCCTAGAAGCCAGAATTGGCTGACACTTGTAATACACTTCTAAGGGCAAAATTATAATTTTGACTATAATCAATAAAATGGATTATTTTCTATCACATATGTGTATTTAGTGTCTGTGATACATCCTTTGAGTTAATGATAATGATAATTCATATTTTCAAGAGTTGAAAATTTAAGACATGAATAATCATTATTAACTCATAAAATGCTCCCGACCATAGGATCATTACGAGGATGGTGATTGATCCAGAAGGTTGGTGTACAATCGCTTCTCTTTAATAGATGAGTCTCGAGTCTACGGTGTGGAGACACCGGAGCGAGAGTATAGGTACTCGTTAGAGAACGAGGGCACTGAGCGTGACCACCTCGAGTAGTCATTAGGAAGTCTACCTTCTCGTCAATGACTGACTCGATGCTGCAGTAGTGTGTCTGGTTCTTTGACCTGAGGTGCATCGGACAGTTCACCTTGAGGGTGTTATAGTTTGACTACACCATAACTCGATCTCCTAGCCATTCGGAATCCTGAGGTGTATGTTGGCTATAGCATGTTCATTGTAGGAACTGGATTGCATCAAGATGGAATCTATCTACCTCGGTGGTAGAGGAGCAGCCCTATGATGATCATGAGAATCAAGTCCAGAAGCCCATGGCCATGGCAGAGTGAAATAATAGAAAGAGTTTCTATTTAGATTTTCACATCGGACTTGAATCGAATGATTACATGATATGACAGAAACTAGGGTTTGACGAGTTCACCTTAACCCTAATCTGATCGGGGCTCAAGATAGAAGAACTTAATCACACAGGTAGCTGCACCAAGAGGTTCGCATTCAGCTCTGATGGGTTGCCACCATATACTGCTAGGTGTCACTGGTGGATTTTGGGAGCAATTAGAATGATTTAGATGATCGATCATTCTAGCTGTTCGAATCAGAAGAGTTCTGATCCATCGAAAGGAGTTTCGATGATGTCGATGATAGAGATCATGACATATCCCATTACCATACAGAACTGAACCTAACTGGGTCACACAAACAAGGGTTTGAATCTGGTGATCATCAATTGAACTGATCCAGTTCAATTGATCTGAATGAGATTCAATTAGGTTCAAGAAAATCGTGCTAGCACTCGATTGAACCTAACGTTCTTCTTTTACTATCATAAATAGTTGTCCTGACTGAGCCAAAGGAGTTTGTGCTCGATCAGAGGCCTTCACTTGGTCTGACTGGAGCCTTGTCCAGATCAGAAAAGGGTTGTCTTATTTTGTAAGACAATACCTGCCATTTTTGGTCACCTGCCATTTCTCATCCTTTGACTTTGGTCAAAAGTTGACCTTTGACTGGTCAAATATTGACCATTGACACTTTGACTTCTGTCCACGTGTCATGCACCTATTGGAGAGCTGGTGGGGGCTTGTCCCTCCTACCAGAACCTGGCAAGGAGGAGGGCGCACGCCACCCTTGGCGTGTGCCCAAGCTGGAGGCGCCCAGGAGTCCCTGTTGGACAGGGACTCCATCTCCTTTTTGGATTTTGATTAGACTTCTCCTAAGAACCAAGTTTGACTGGTCTTAGGCACCATCTAAGGAGGAATCCAGGGGACTCTATTTCCACCAATCAGATTTAGATCTGATTTCACAAAGGAGTTGTGATTGGTTGGGAAGAAGAGGAGTTGGATCACGCATAGTCTATAAATAAGACCCTGCGCCCAACTCAAAAAAAAAAAGAATCTAAAAATTCTCACATGCCCCAAGGCTGCCTCTCTCCTCCTCCTCCATGCCAAGCCCATCTTCTCCCTCTCCTCTCCATGCCCAAAGTAGTTTGGGATCTTGGTTGGTGCAATCCAGATGAGAGAAAGGCGACAGAAAGCTAGAAGGCTGCGCTGCTGCAAAGGACAACTGCTGATCTTCGAAAGGTATTTTGAAGATCCTCCAAATCAGATTCAGATCTAATTTTTGGAGATGTGATAGAGAAGAAGAGGATCTCCAGATCCAGCCCGAGTGGATACCGGTAGAGGCCAGGCACTTGCGTGGCTAGATCCAGAACCTTCCGCTGCTTACAGGATCATCAACGGATAATAGGATTATCCTACATCAAGGTAAATTAAATTTGATTTAATTTATCTATATTTTATTTTAATTATTAAAATAATAAAAATTAGATCTGAAATATCTCAAGATCTGATTTGGATCAAAGAAAAAAAATTTTGAAATATATCTCTTGATCCGATCAGATCTGAACGAACCTGATCCGAAAAATCAGGATTTCCTTCAACTGGTATCAGAGCCAAGGTTCTAAAGTATTTAGATCTGATTTTAAATTTATTTTAATTAAAAAATAAGTGATTTCAGATGTCACATGAGATGTGATCAGATCTAAAATCAGAAAAAATTAAAATTAAATGATTTGGATCTAAGATTAGAAAATATGCATGACTAGTTCTAAAATAGAATAGTTCTATAGAATAGTCTTGCATGTTTACAATTTAATTTGATTAAATCATATTTTAGATCTATTTATTTACTATTTTTTGATATTATAATTATTATAATAATATCTAAAAAATAGTAAATAAAAATTATTTAATTTTAAACATCATATGAGATATGATTGATGCATGTCTAGACTAGTTGTAGAATAGTTCTACATAGTTGTCTAGATTAGAGTTTATTTTGATAAGATCAATTTAAATCTAATTTTTTAGATTATTATGAGATAATTTAGATCTAAAAATATGCATGATTCGATACATGAGATGTATGCAAAATATGCCATGATTAGATCTAATTTGTATATGAGATATATGATATAGATCTAAAACTGTTTTGTAGTATTGCATGTTCCTGATTAAGGTGTTCCTCTTGGCCGTCCGGTCATAAGAACGAAGAAGGGTTTAAAGGCCCTCTCTCCATTCCGATGGGGTGTTCTTATGACGTGTAGGGGTGCTGCACGTTCGTCCTTAATCAGAAATCCAAAACTTACTTTCTGCAAAATCCTAGATCCTGAAATCCTAGGATTTATTGTGCATATTTTATTTATGAACCCTACTTAATTAAAAATTAAGATTATGGAATATTAATTAGGTCTAAAATTGAGAATTTTCAGATCTAAGATATATTCATAATACTGGGTTCGGGCTTGGGTAGCTCAATTAGGTCTAAGCGGTTGATCAAATCGAATCAAGAGTTGGTTAGATGGGATCAACAATGCTTAAATTGACCAGCCTAATAGGATTAAGTCTGGGTCAAGATCGAGTCACGATCAAGCAAGACCTAATTAGGCTCAGAGGTTAGAGTCTGGATTGTAGGCTAATCCAATTGGTTCTGGACTCAATAATTTGGTGTCTAAGGTAAGTTTGGCACATACGATCGACTGATTTTTAATTGGGAGCTACTCAATCTGAATGCGTTCTTGTACGAGTTAATGGCATATCCCTTCCACCGGTCTCACTTACCTGGCCATATCTATTGACTCAGTTCTGATTTGAGGTGGTCAATAATCCGAGCTAACCCATGCCACTAGGTTAGTCATAATTGTTATGACTATGACAAGTCTAGTTTAATGAGACCTGAATCAATTCTCCTTAAGAAAAGATTAAGTCTGAGGTCTTCCACCATTGTAGATGTGCGGACCCTTCCCGGGGTTGATTATTCTCGACTGGATACAGTGGCTCAGTTGCACCGAAAAGATGCAACCATGTCTATTAGGCATTGGATGCTATGGGCTAGAGGATGAGTTGGGCTTCAATATTTCGGATACGGTGAGAGACTCAATTAGAAATCCAGTCTGTGCAAATGGTGGGTCTGACTTAACTAAGAGTAGATCAATATTTTGGATACGGTGAGATTCATGAATTAGAGACCAAGTTTGGGTGCACCATGATTAGAGAATCATTGAACAAGAGTTGTTCACTCATTGGCTAACCCATCACCAATAACTGTTAGGTGAGGTGATGAGTCAGTTGGTGAGACCGCACCACCCACTAGAAATCATTAATCATGGAGATTTTTCACATCTCTACAGAGGGAGTGTAGGGATCCGAAAAATAGTGGGAGCTAATTTGTTTAAAAATAAAATTCCTAAATAAATTGGTCAAGTCATAATTACAGTATCTAACTTAGAATCTTTGACTCTCTATAGGAAAATGTCTGCATCCAACCCATTAGCACGTATCCTGGACACACATAGACTGACCGAATCTAATTATAAAGATTGGCTTAGGAGCTACAAAATCATTTTGGATTTCGAGAAGTTAACACATGTATTGGACCAGGATCCTTCCACCTTACCAGCCCGTCCATCCACTGAACAGAGAACGTCTTTGGAAAAATGGATAGACGAAGATAATAAGGCCAGATATTACATATTGGGCTTGATGTCTGATGAGCTCCAGCACCAACATGAAGATATCAAGACTGCTCGTTAAATATTGCCTCACCTATAGGAGATGTTTGGTGAACAGAGTCGCGCAGCCAAGTATCAAATCATGAAATAATTTTTTAAGGCTAAGATGCATGATGGGCAGTCAGTTCAAGATCACTGTCTGATGATGATCAAGGACTTAGAAGAGCTTGAGAAGCTCGGTGTGAATTAAGACTTGGATCTGCAAAACGATGTTATTCTGCAATCCTTGACTGATGCATATGGGCAATTCATCATGAATTACCACATGCATAAACTTCAAAATTTCTTGGCCGAATTAATGAACATGCTGGTCACCATTGAGCTTTCT
>QRFJ01000718.1:603277-697942 GCA_006176705.1 Cocos nucifera | reverse complement strand
ACCTTTTTCCAATGGCTATGCTAAAATGTCATCCAGCACAACTGCTTGCCGTTGCCAGCCTATTTTGGATTATGGAAATATGGCAAAAGACATGAAAACAACATTTCTTGAATGGATTATCTTGAGAAGAAATCTATATGAATAAGCCACTACGTTTCATATCTAGTGATACTGATCACAAGGTTTGCAAAACTGCAAAAGGTCCATATATGGACTTAAGCAAGCATCTCGAAGGGCTTGGAACACTCGTTTCAATGATGTGATTCAAAAAATTTTGTTCCATTCAAAATTATGAGAGAAATCGTGTGTCTTCAAAAGGATCAGTAGGAGTGCTGTTGTCCTTTCTCGTATTGATTGTGGATGACATTCCTCCTTGTTTGGGAATGATATTTCCATTGCTGGGACACTATAAGTTCAAAATTATGTGTTGTCAAGGAATTCTCCATGAAAGACCTACGTGGAGCATCCTTTATTCTAGGAATTAAGGTCTATAGGGATAGACGAATAGGATGCTAGACTTTCAAGAAGATGTACATTAAGAGGAAGTACTGAAAGAGTTTAGTATGGAAAAATCTAAAGGGATTAATACCCTTCAGACAGTTGGTATTCATTCTTTCCAAGAGATGTGCCCTAGCTCACCTGAGGAAAATTAGAACCGCATGAGCAAGATCCTTATTTGCTTCTGCCAGATAAGGGAGCCTCATGTATTGCCATGCTATGTACACACCGTATATAGCCCATGCTGTGAGTGTCACAAGCAGATATCATTCAAATCCAGGTGAAGAACACTGGACTTTTATAAAATATATCCTTAAGTACTTGAGAAGAAACTAAGGATATGATGTTGGTTCTTTGGCTTATAGGAGGAACTCTATGTACTAGGTACTTCGATAATCAGCGCAATCTTAGTCCGATGTAGATGAATCGAAAGTTCGCCATCTTTGAGAGTCTGTTTTGTTGCAATGGTGGTTGTGTCAACTGAAAGAGTTCAAGCAACCGTGATTAGCAGATATTCCACTTAGTGAAGCAGAATAATAGTATCACTGCATAGAGGCTGCCGAAGAAGCATTCTGGTTATAAGAAAAGTTTTGCTACAGAAATGAAAAGTAATGCCATTAGATGCCATTCCCCTTTACTTGCACAACAAATGAGCATTAGCCCTGCTAAGAAGTTAGGGTCTCATCCAGAAATCTAAGCACATGAGCGCCGATACCACCGTCATCCACGATTGACCTCGAGAAGGATACATCAAGTCAAGAGCAGTCGACTCCACAGATAATGTGGCAGACCTCTTATATAGCCATTAGGCCAGCAGAAGATCGGGAAGCCCATCTTGAGAAGATGGGACTTAGACTTGTAGCAATTAGCTTTAGGATAAGTGGGAGATTGTTAGATTATATGTCCTAGAAGCAGAATTGGCTGACACTTGTAATACACTTCTAAGGATAAAATTATAATTTTGACTTATAATCAATAAAATGGATTATTTTCTATCACATATGTGTATTTAGTATCTGTGATACATCCTTTGAGTTAGATATATAATTCATATTTTCAAGAGTTAAAATATTAAGACATGATAATCATTATTTAACTCATAAAATGCTTCCGACCATAGATCATACGAGATGGTGATTGATCCGGAAAGGTTGGTTACAATCGCTTCTCTTTATAAGATGAGTTTCGAGTCTATGTGTGGAGACACCGGAGCGAGAGTATAGGTACTCATTTAGAGAACGGCACTGAGCGTGACCACCTCGAGTGTCATTAGGAAGTCTACCTTCTATCAATGACTGACTCGATGCTCAGCAGTGGGTTGTGTCGGTTCTTTGACCTGAGGTGCATCGGCAGTTCACCTTGAGGATGTTATAGTTTGACTTACACCATAACTCGATCTTCTAGCCATACGAAATCCTACGAGGTGTATGTTGGCTATAGCATGCTCATTGTAGGAACTGGATTGCATCAAGATGGAATCTATACCTCGGTGGTAGAGGAGCAGCCCTATGATGATCATGAGAATCAAGTCCAGAAGCCCCTATGGCCATGGCAGAGTGAAATAATAGAAAGAGTTTCTATTAGGTTTTCACATCGGACTTGAATCGAATGATTACAGTCATAGATAGAAAACTAGGTTTGACGAGTTCACCTTAACCTAATTGATGGCTCAAGATAGAAGAACTTAATCACACAGTAGCTACACTAAGAGGTTTCGCATTCAGCTCTGAGGTTGCCATCATATACTGCTAGGTGTCATTGGTGGATTTTAGGAGAATTAGAATGATTTAGATGATATCATTCTAGCTATTGAAACAGAAGAGTTCTGATCCATCGAAAGAAGTTTCCATGATGTCGATGATAGAGATCATGAACATAATCCATTACCATACAGAATGAACCTAACTGGTCACACAACAAATAAGATTGATCTGGTGATCATCAAAATTTGAACTAATCCAGTTCAATTGATCTGAATAAGATCAATTAGGTTTAAAAAACAGTCGTGCTTGCACTCGATTTGAACCTAAGTTTCTTCTTTTACTATCATAAATAGTTATTCTGACTGAGCGCAAAGGAGTTTGTGCTCGAGCAGAGCTTCACTTGGTTGATGGAGGCTTGTCAGATCAGAAAAGGTTGTCTTATTTTGTAAGATACATATCCTGCCATCTTTTTGTCACCTGCCATTCTCGTCTTTACTTTGTCAAAAGTTGACCTTTGACTGGTCAAAATTACCATTGATATTGACTTCTATCACGTGTCATGCACCTATTGAGAGTTGGTGGGGGCTTGTCTCTCTACCAAAACCTGGCAAGGAGGAGGGCGCACACCACCCTTGGCGTGTGCCCAAGCTGGAGGCGCCAAGGAGTCCCTGTTGGACAGGGACTCCATCTCCTTTTTGGATTCTGATTAGACTTCTCTTAAGAACCAAGTTTGACTAGTCTTAGGCACCATCTAAGGATGAATCTAGGGGACTCTATTCCCATCAATTAGATTTAGATCTGATTTCACAAAGAGTTATAATTGGTTGGGAAGAAGAGGAGTTGGATCATGCATAGTCTATAAATAAGACCCTGCGTCCAACTCAAAAAAAAAAGATCTGAAAATTCCCATGCCTCAAGGCTGCCTCTCCTCCCCTCCTCCATGCCAAGCCCATCTTCTCCCTCTCCTCTCCACGTCCAAAGTAGTTTGGGATTTTGGTTAGTGCAATCCAAACAAGAGAAAGGCGACAGAAAGCTAGAAGGCTACACTGCTGCAAAGGACAACTGCTGATTTTCGAAAGATGTTTTGAAGATCCTCTAAATTAGATCTAGATCTAATTTTTGGAAACGTGATAGAGAAGAAGAGGATCTCCAGATCTAGCCTGAGTGGATACCGATAGAGGCCAAGCACTTGCATGGCTAGATCCAGAACATTCCGTTGCTTACAGGATCATCAATGGGTAATAGGATTACCCTACATCAAGGTAAATTTAATTTAATTTAATTTATCTAAATTTTATTTTAATTATTAGAATAATAAGAATTAGATCTGAAACATCCTAGATCTGATTATGGATCAAAGAGAAAAATTTTTGAAATATATCTCTTGATCCGATCAGATCTGAACGAACTTAGTTCGGAAAATCAGAATTTTTCTTCAACTACCGGATGGTATGGCTGTCACTATCAGCCTAACGACACCTTCCTCTCCATACCAAATCACATGCGGCCCCGAGCGGCCCACTACAGACGGTATGGCCATCACCATCAATCAAGTTTCGTCTATAAAAAGGGACCCTCCAGATACATTTTCTCTAAGCTCTCTTCTCCTTCTCAAAACTCTACCGAGCTCTTGCCTGAGCATTCCATTTTTATTGGCCAGAAGAGCTGACTTGATTATTGGAGGGTCCTATCAGAGCCACCACCACCAACTTCGGATGGAACTTTATTTTACAGGTCACCGATGGCGACCTCGTCCTCCTTCACTCCAGCTCGATCTGACGTCAACCAGATTCTACAACAACAATCATAATCTCAAATAAAGAATAAGATGCAGTATATGATGAAATATAAATATCTTTATTTATTTATAAAAATATCATTACATGAGTTTGGAAGACTAAAAGAGTATCTTATCAAAATATATATTTTAATTGGCTTGTAGAGTATATTTCTTTCACCAGTATCATTGCATAACATTTGAGATGTGCTTGTGGCAATTCAATAGCATATAGTGTACTCTTGTCAAAATTGATTTTTAATCCAGACATAATTTCAAAGAAATATAATATGAACTTCAGGTGCTGAATGTGCTTATAATTTGAATCACTTAGTAAAATTGTGTCACAGCATATTGTAGGCAAGTGACATTACCAGTGGCAGATTATAGTCTAATGCCAGCAACGAGTCCATTATGAGCTACTAGTTTGAGGATCTGGTTTAAAACATTAGTGACAAGGATAAAAATGATGGGAGATAATGAGTCTCCTTATTTCAAACCCCGCTGCAGCTTAATCTATTTTGTTGGACTGCCATTAAAGAGAACTGCCATCCTGTTGGTTGTCATTATACATTCTATCCACCTACGCCACTTAGCACTAAACCCTCTTGCTTTCAAGATAGCAAGAATGAATGGCCAGATTACCATATCGAAGGCTTTCTCAAAATCTAGCTTGAGCAATACTTTTGAAAATTTCATTTTTCTACTATATGATATGATCTCAGCTACTATTACGAGGTTGTCATTAATTTGGCGACCTTTTATAAATGTAGCCTGGTCATCTAAAATGAGTTCATTAGAGAGCTTTGATAGGCAAATACATAGAACTTTGGATAGAATCTTAAGAACTCCATTCATTAAACTGATCAGCCAAAAGTCTCGTATAGATTTACACTCTTGTTTCTTTGGTATAAGCAAGATAAAAGTGTAATTTAGTCGAGATATATCAATTTTGCCAGCATGGAACTGGTTGAAAAACAAACATATGTCACTCTTGATTATGTCCTAGAATATTCGATAAAATTTACTTGGATAACCATTAGGACCTAGTGCTTTTCCTTTGGAAAGAGTGAAGACTACATTTCTAATTTCATCTTCTGTAATGGGTTGTCTAGTAATTCTATTCTTTGCATTTGATTTGGGTAGAGTAACCCCTAGTCTATTGATAGATTGATGTATTGTAGATGCTTTTCCAAAAAGTTCTGAATAATATGATGTAAAAGCAGCTTCAATTTCTTTGGTTTTGGAAGTCATTACACCTCCACATTCAATGCTTGAGATGAAGTTCTTTCTTCATCTTCCACTAGCATATGCATAGAAGAATTTTGTATTAACATGAGCTCTTTGTTTCCATAAGGTTTCTTCTTCCAGCAATATGCTCTCTGTTGGTGCAGAATCTGGTTGACGTCAGATCGAGCTAGAGTTGAGGAAAAAGAGGTCACCGCTAGTGACTTACAAAATAAAGTTTCGTCTGAAATCGGTGGTGGTGGCTCCGGCAGGATTCTTCGACGATCAAGTCAGCTCTTTTGGCCAATAGAAATGGAGTGCTCAGGAAAGAATTCAACAGAATTTTGGGAAGAAGAGAGCTTAGAAAAAATGTATCTGGAGGATCCCTTTTATAAATGGAGTCTATAACAAACTTGAAAGTGACAGCCATAACCATCGGATAGTGGGCCGCTCGGGGCTACGTAGAGTTTGTTATGGAGAGTAGTGTCCATTGTCGTGACGTGCCCGTTCGTTGGGATTTAATAGTCGAAGTTTGGAGGAAGCAGGCATTGGCTAGTAAAGAGCTTTGACATATATTAATTTTAGAGAAGTTCAGACTCCTCTAAGTTGTTTATGGGTGAGTTGATTCATGCCGTGTAGAGAGCTGTAGATTAAAAGGAATTTGATCGAAAAAAATCACCTAGAGGAAATACGACTAGAGGAGATCTTCCGAGAGGAATGCTAGTTGCACTACTACAAAAATGGTCTATGGCAGTACATACTATGGTAGCGATTTTTGAAACCACTATCATAGACCTACGACAACGGTTTACACTAACCGCTACTCTAGATCCGACATATAGCAGTGATTACAAAAAATCGCTATCATAAATCGATCTATAGCAGCAATTCATTGTAACCGTTGCTATAGGTCGGACCTATAGCAGTAGTTAGTGAAACCACTGCCATAAGTTGGACCTATAGCAGTGGTTAGTATGAACTGCTACTATAAGCTTATTTATGGCAGTGGTTAATTATAACCACTGCCATATATATATATTTTAAATATTATATAATTTTAAAATTTAAGGTCCATCTTCACCATTCATTATCTAAATAATTATCATTAGAGTGTCGTCGCAAAAGATCATCTCGATCCAATGGCCCTAGCTTCATCGATCAGAAAAATTTGATTTTGACGACCATGAACGACGATGCGATAATCTAATAGATGGAGACCTCCTATGGATCCAAAAACCTGCAATGATGATCTCGGTGATGTTTGTAGCATACTATCAAAGTTTTACTTTAATTGAATATTGTTATTTTGATCAATTTAGTATAGATTAGTTTCAACTGTTAAAGATAAACGAGTGATTAAAGGATCAAACGGTGTCCGATTATGAGATAATTTTTTTTATAAATGATCATGGCTACTACTTTAATCATTTTTTATGGTGGTGATTATAAAATTCAACTCGTGAGATGAAGAATGATCTAAAACTATACGTCTCCTAATAACCATTCTGAAACTTCGTTGGTTATTATGCTCATGCTTTTGCTATATCTGCTTAACATGAACAGTTTATATGAAAATATTTGAATTTTACTATGATCACCATATAAAATATTTAAAATTATAACAAAGATTATTTAACTAAGTAATTATCTCATAATCGAATGTCGTTTAATCCTTTGATCGCTTGTTTCTAATTTAATGGTCGAAATCATTCTGTACTAAATTGATCATGATAACGATATCTGATTGAAATAAAACTTTGATAGTATGCTACAAACATCATCTAGATCATCGTTGTAGATTTTTGAATCCATCAAAGATCTCCATCTATCAGATCATTGCATCATTATTCATGATTATTGAAATTAAATTTTTTTAATCGATGAAGCTAGGGCCATCGGATTGAGGCGACTTTTTGTGATGACACTCTAATGATAATTATTTAGATAATGAATGATGAAGATGGATATTAAATTTTAAAATTATATAATATTTAAAAAAAAAATAAAAAAAAATATTTTCAACCTACGGCAGTGGTTATAAAAAATCGCTGCTATAGATCTACGGCAGCGATTTTGGATAATCGCTGTCGTAGATCTATGGAAGCGATTCGATAACCGCTATCATAGGTTAGATTAAAAATCTTCAAATTTTTTCTACTTTTCTTCCGTGCGTGCTCGATCTCTCTCTCTCTCTCTGTCTCTCCCCTCCTCTCCATCGTTGGTGAGTCTCCTTCCCCCCTGGCCGGTGCCGCCCTCCTTCCCCTCCGATCGGGTCGCCCCTCCTTCCCCTCCCCCTCCGATGCCCCCATCCCCGACCGTCCCTTCCCACACCCCTACCCGACCTCCCATCCTCCCTCGACCGCCCCTCCTTCCCCCTATCCCCGGCCGCTCCTCCCCACCACCCCCACCCGCCCCCACCCCATCCGACCCCCCACCCCTACCCTCCCCCGACCGCCCCTCCTTCCCCCCATCCCTGGCCGCCCTCCCCGCCACCCTGCCACCCCCCCCCCCCAACCCCTGATAGAATGCGATGTTGTCATTAAGATACCGTGTTTATCAGTTTAATCCGACTTCTTAAAATAATTAAAAATACATAGATAGTAATGAGTCGGATCGAATCCACAGGGAAGGTAGTATTTTTAGATTTAAAATCTTTGATTTTTTTTTAAAAAAAATTAAAAATAGATTTTGAAGTCGAAAATTAAAATTGTGAGGTAAAAATTAAATTATGTAGAAAAGTAAACTTGGTACTAAGATCTACTAGTTAGATCTTAGCATATACTTACAGAAAAATAAAAAGTAATAATTAAAATATAAAAATTAAATTATAATAAAAATAAAAAGTATAAAATTAAAGAACATAAAAATAAATATTGAATTAATTAAAATTTTATAATTTAAATACATAAAAAAAAGAAATTAAAATAAGCTGATCTCTGATCTTGGATCGGTATTAGCAGAAAGATGGTGTAGAAGCCCAGCTCTTCTTCTCGGCATCCGTTGCTTTGAAGCAGCCTTTAACCCATAACCTGGCTTCACCCTGTACCAAAGCTTCACCTTGATCGAAGATGTTGATTTCTGAAGGCCTGGGTCCTTTTTATAGAGCTAGAAAGGCTAGATATTTTTTTTAGAGGCAATGTGGGACTAAGGGTTGTTTTAATCATAAAAATAGGAAGAAATCCGAGTGAAATTCAAATTAAAATAACTCCTATTGAGTTCTTTTAATTCTAGCCATTGGATGGTGATCCGATGCTTCCAAAAATATCAAAAATAGACATGTAATGGCCCAGATTAAGTCGGATTAATTTCTGATCGTTGGATCATGCTTGATGGAGGAATTTACGTCGTTGATCATGCGCCCGAGAATTTGATCACCGTCGGGAGCCTTCTGGACCATTGGATCGAAGTTGGAATCAAGCGCTGTTGTCCGATGGCGATTCGGATGAAATCAGCAATCGAAAAAAAACCTGACCGTTCGATCCTGACTGCAAACAACCACCACCACATGATCGTGCGTTTACTGTTCCCATGGACCGCGTGGACCGGTTACATCGTGCACCGCAACTAATCAGCACCTTCTATTGATAGATGAAAAGACCAAAATATCCTATGAGCCATGATGAATTTTCTGTAAACCCTTTAGGGATCCAGGTCTACCACGTGGCAGGCTCTCATTCGTCAGTGTCTACTGAGCTAGCGGTCCATACTGTTCTGTAGATCGACTGATGGCTTGTGGGCTTGAGTCGGCTAGCTTGGATGGCTTGACGCACCGGCTTGGTCGGCTTGGCTTGGTGCATTTGGACGTGTCGACTGCTGCGACGTGGTGGCTTGAGCCGTTTGAGCCGTATGTTATTTTTTCATATAAATTTTTTTATTTTATTTCTTTAGAAATTCATATCTTTTTTGTTTTAGCTCTGTTTTGCTCCAAACTTATTTTATTATGATAAAAAAAATAAGCTCTTTCCATTGATTATAAAATTTTATTTTTTAAATTTTTATTATTTTTTAATTAAATATAAATTTTTAAAAAATTATATATAAATTGATTAATAATTCTTAAAAATTAATATGAATTAATTAATAAATTAATATTTTTATTGGTGAATTTATGATGCTTATCACACCCCTCAACTTAAGCTTTACTCATCCTCGAGTAAAGAAAGAATTTAGTTTTAAATATCTTTTTAACTTTAGAGTTTTGAATTTTATCTAAGCAGTTTTCAAAATGGCCATTGATATTTAGTAGAGCTTAAGTGAGACATATCATTGGGGTATTAATACTTATCAATAGAAAAATTAAGTAAAGAGCATTAAATTTTTCTAAATTTTTTCTAAATTATCCGACCTTTATCTCTAATTTGTCTAAACTTTCATATAGACAAGTGTATTGCTACTTCCATCCTTCATTTATTAATTTTTATTTTTACATTGCTCACTTTTTAATGCGAATATCATTGCTTATCTAGGCAACGGAACCCGGTTACTCGGTGGAAAACCAATATATATATATTTTTTTAATGTTGTACCATTATTGAGTGTCTTAATCCCTTAAGTTTTCTATTTGATCCATGTAGCGAGTCTTAGGCCAATGACTCCCAAACCAGTTAGCTTTAGGGCACTAGGTATAGAATACCCTTTGGGCTTATTAGCTCGAATCAAATAGGCTATAAGTTAAGACTAGCTTTACAATGAGCTTCTTTGCTCTTTCCACCTTTTGACGCGAAACTCAATGCTTGCTTAGGCAAAGAGGCCCGATTATTCAGTGAGAAGTACTTGAAAACTATTTTATTAAAATAAATTTATTATATAAAGAAATGTATAGTTACCCTACACAAGCCTATAAAAAGTAGACTTTTCTTTGATGCTAGTAGAAATAATTAAAAATGCTTCAAGAAAAAACTTTTTATGTTCTAGACTTAACTCTTTATTGAATTTTCTTAATACTTGATTCCTCAATATCTCACAGATTCTTTGATCTATGTATCAATTTTCTTTTAAAAATGCTTAGTTTAATTTAATTCTTAAGCATAATCAGGTGTCTAAATACTAAATACTAACTTTTTTAAGGACTTAATATTTTAAAATTTTTATTTTTTTCCTCTCAACTTAATCGACATTGTCCTCAATGGAGAAGAAAAAAATAAAGGGTGTAATAAAGAACATGAAAGAATACACTTGACTATATTTTTGGTCCAGCACATGCCTTTGAAAATTTGGACTCTCCCTCCAACTTATTCAAATTATCCTAAAAAAAAATAAATTAAAAAGATAAATTAGATAAAAACTAAATATTGTGTTGCCTTTCAATAAGCACTAAGTTTACCATCTTCAGCCAGACACAATGCAGCTCACTATCCTGTGTCGAATATTGGATTGACAAATTTTAATGGTTTTGGATTGCCAATTTCAGAAAGTTGATTTATAATCTCATTATTGATATAATCATTATTAATTTTAGGGATATAATTTATGATCTCATTCTCAGACCCATATTTATTAAGAATTTCTCCTATTTATTCTTCTAAAATACTCATGAATGGAGTTTTAGGAGTTAAGTTTGATTCAATGGGTGCTGGAATGGTGACTAAAGGCTGTTTTAATTTTGGTGGTAAATTAATGTGATCTTGCTTAAATAACTCTATTGATATTTCATTACATGCCTCTTAATTTTTGTAAAAAGAATCGGCTTCTAGGATTGAAGGGAACAGACTTTTGGGTTTATAAGTCTTAGGTAAATCATCTATTCTCTTTTCCTTTTTTCTATCTCATTTAAACTGGAAGTAGCATCAGTACTAATTTCTGGCTCGGGTTCTTCTATGTGATTAGTCTCAGTACTAACCAATTTCTCTAAAATTTTATTTTGGCTAGCATCAGTACTAGCCTCTTTCACCTAGTCTTGGTATGGGTCCATAAGAATCCTATAGCTTTTAAGTTCAGGAATTACTTTGGCATTCTTTAATTGAGGATTCTTAAGTGAGACATTAAATTGATAACTTGGTCTAGGTAGTTGGTGGATATTAAGTGGGTTGTTTGAAATTGGTAGGCTCAACAATTGACCTAGTTCTCTCCTCGTGTTAGACTCAATTTATTATCCTATTTGAGCTTCTAGTCTGGTGATAGATTGTTGTTGAGTCAGAATTAATTATTGAAGTTGGTTAAATCTATCATCAGCTAGATTGGTCTGTTGAGGAGGTGGGTATGAGGGCTGATTATGATATGGTGGCTGGAAAGGCTTACTAGGCTGACCTCTATTATAGGCATAATTTTGGTATTGGGATCTATTTTGATAATTTTATATCGATGAAATTTGGATCTGAGCCTAAGTCTGTTGAGATGTCCAAGAAAAATTATGGTGGTTGCTCCAATCTGGATTATATGAATTTGAAAATGGATCATTAACCGGCTTGGAGTAGCCTTTAGCAGCTTGGACCTGTTCTTGGATAAAAGATGAAAACTGTGCAGTCATAGGACATTCACTCACATGATAGGTTGGGCTAGCACAGATTGAACAAATCTTCTGATAATTAAAAGATGATGTGAATTGTGCAGGAGATTGTTGACCTAGGATTAGGACTTGATCTAATTTCTGAGCAAGAAAGTCCACTTTATTTATCAAATTTAAATCAGTCTTATGACTAGATTCTAGATGTTTAAATTGATGGATCCCTGCTCAGATTTGGTGGAAAGACAACGAAGCATGGTTAATTGAGTTTTCACTCAGGATTTCAAATAAGGTATAGGCTTCGTCCTCACTCTTGTTCATGAATGCACCTCCATAGGATGCATCTACTATCTATCTGTATTGGTCTCCTAAACCCTCATAGAAAGCTTAAACTATTTGCCACTTAGACAGATCATGGTGTGGGCATTTTCTAAGAAGTTCCTTAAGTCTCTCCCATGACTCGTGAATCTGTTCCCCTGGAAGCTGAACAAATCCAGTGATAGCTTGCCTCATAGTATTGGTTCGGCCTATGGAGTAAATTTTTTTAAGAAATTCACTTTGCAAGTCAGCCCAAGTTTTAATTGATCTCCCTATTGTCCCAAGCCAGTACTTGGCTTTATCTTTTAATGATAAGAAAAATAAAATTAGTCTAAGGGCATCATTAGTTAAATTTTGAATTCTCACCGTAGAGCAGATTTTTAAGAATTCATCCAGATATTTATAAGGATCTTCATTAGTGTTCCCATAAAAAGATGGAAGCATCTGAATTATAGTCGGCTTGATCTCATAGTGGGTAGCATGAATTTTAGGTAATTGGATACAAGTCGATGGGTTATAGGTAGAAGGAATAAAGTATTCTTTCATCTACTTAGGTGGTTCTTTAAAATTTTCAGCCATTTGATTATCGAATTTAATACAATTCAGCCTTTTAATTTTATGGTTGGGTTCAACTAGATCAGGTAAAGCAATTTCCTACCATGCATGCACTAGTGCAACCCTATCGTGTGGTTCAAAAAAAATACTTTAAATTTTTTTTTATATTTTTTATTATTTTATTATATTAAAAATTAATTATTTTATTTATTAATTTAATTTAATTATTATTTTTAATATTTTTTTAGTTAGTTAAATTTAATTTTTATTTTATTTTATGTTATTTTATTTTTATAGGAGAAAGAAGAGTTCGAAAGAAGAGGTCCTAAGGAGTCCAAGAACTAAAAAGAGAGAAAAAATTATGTTTAATTAGGTTTGATATTGGTTAGCAATCAAGTTGATCAATCAATCCTAATATGGTTATCCTAGATCTAGATAGCTCCTAACTGCCAAGGTCACCTTCAAGCCCTCCAAGTATAGGATTAGCCAATCAACTAGCCAGGTAAGTATAAGATCGGTAGGAGTCCCTCCGTTGCTTACCTTAGACACCAATTGTGCTTGGTCAGGTAAGCTAACGGAACCAATTAGAAACCACCTTCCTTCGAGTCCAGTTGTTTCTGAACCACTTTTCTAGAACCAGTCAAATCGACTAATCCTAACTTGGTTCAACTCTTAGGGTTCCTTATCCTATTGAGCTCGAGTTTCTAGGATTGATGTCTAATTGATTTTAAAATTAAAGGCTTAGGTCAATGTAGGATGCTGGTTGGTTGTTTGTGGGCCAAGGAATGGTGATCAAATCCCCATCTTATCTTGTTTAATTGGATTGTGCCTTTAATTTGATTTAAAGATGAATATGCACACAAAATTTTCAATCAAAGGGGTCTATGCAACTTAAACTAGATGTATGCAACTAATTGAATTATGAAAGGCTTACCTTGCCTTCAGCAATCACCAAAAAAATAAAAAAGTAAAAATAAAACTAATATAATGCATGCTCTAAGCAGTTAAGATTTTTAATCTTGTCATGAGATTTTTAATTAGATTTAAATAAATATTTTTTAAAACTAATTTAAAAATAAAATAAGTAAATAAATAAATAAAAAGAAAAGAGGACTAGGGTTAGGATTGATCTCACCAAAATTAGATGCTTTCTTCCTTTTCTCTTTTTTTCTGCAAAATAAATAAAAAAAATTAGTGAGTAATATTTAAAAAAAAATTTATAATTAATTTATAAAAAAGAAATCAAAGAAATCAAAGAAAAAATAGCATTTATTCAGTCCCTGACAACGGTGCCAAAAATTTGATAGGAACGTGATGTTGTCGTTAAGACACCGTGTTTATCAGTTTAATCCAACTTCTTAAAATAATTAAAAATACGTAGATAGTAATGAGTCGGATCAAATCCATAGGAAAGGTAGTATTTTTAGATTAAAAATCTTTAATTTTTTTAAAAGAAAAAAAAAATAAAAATAGATTTTGAAGTCAGAAATTAAAATTGTGAGGTGAAAATTAAATTATGCAGAAAAGTAAACTTGGTACTAAGATCTACTAGTTAGATCTTAGCATCTACTTGCAGAAAAATAAAAAATAATAATTAAAATATAAAAATTAAATTATAATAAAAATAAAGAGCATAAAATTAAAGAACATAAAAATAAATATTGTATTAATTAAAATTTCATAATTTAAATACATAAAAAGAAGAAATTAAAACAAGCTGATCTCTGATCTTGGATCGGCATTAGCAGAAAGATGGTGTAGAAGTCCAACTCTTCTTCTTGGCATCCATTGCTTTGAAGCAGCCTTTAACCCATAGCCTGACTTCGCCCTGTACCGAAGCTTCACCTTGATCGGAGATGTTGATTTCTGAAGGCCTGGGTCCTTTTTATAAAGCTAGGGAGGCTAGATATTTTTTTTAGAGGCAATGTGGGACTAAGGATTGTTTTAATCATGAAAATAGAAAGAAATCCAAGTGAAATTCGGATTAAAATAGCTCCTATTGAGTTCTTTTAATTTGGGCCATTGGATGGTGATCCGATGCTTCCAAAAATATCAAAAATAGACGTGTAATGGCCCAGATCAAGTCAGATTAATTTCTGACCGTTGGATCATGCTTGATGGAGGAATTTACGCCGTTGATCATGCGCTTGAGAATTTGATCGCCATCGGGAGCCTTCTGGACTGTCGGATCGAAGCTGGAATCAAACGCTGCCGTCCAATGGCGATCCGGATGAAATCAGCAATCGAAAAAAAAACTTGATCGTCCGATCCTGACCGCAAACAACCACCACCGCACGATCGCACGTTTACTGTTCCCATGGACTGCATGGACCGGCTACATCGTGCATCGCAACCAATCAGTGCCTTCTATTGACAGATGAAAAGACCAAAATGCTCTGTGAGCCACAATGAATTTTCTGTAAACCCTTTAGGGGTCTAGGTCTACCACGTGGCAGGCTCTCATTCGCTGGTGTCTATTGAGCTGGCGGTCCATACTATTCTGTAGACCGGCTAATGGCTTCTGGGCTTGAGTCGGCTAGCTTGGACGGCTTGGCGCGCCGGCTTGGTCGGCTTGGCTTAGTGCGTTTGGACGCGCCGGCTGTTGCGGCGTGGTGGCTTGAGCCGTTTGAGCCGTATGTTATTTTTTCATATAAATTTTTTTTATTTTATTTCTTTAGAAATTCATATCCTTTTCATTTTAGCTTTGTTTTACTCCAAACTTATTTCGTTATGATAAAAAAAATGAGCTCTTTCCATTGATTATAAAATTTTATTTTTTAATTTTTATTATTTTTTAATTAATTTTTTAATTAAATATGAATTTCTTAAAAATTATATATAAATTGATTAATAATTTTTAAAAATTAATATAAATTAATTAATAAATTAATATTTTTATTGGTGAATTTATGATACTTATCAGCCCCCCATCTCCGATCGCCCCTTCCCGCCACCCCCCATCCGGCACCCCCACCCCCCATCCTCCCTCCGGCCACCCATCCTTCCCCCATCCCTGGCCGCTTCTTCCCTGCCACCCACAATCCCCCACCCATCCCCCCACCCTCCCCTCGATCGCCCCTTCTTCCCCCATCTCCGACCGCCCCTCCCCGCCATCCTGCCACCCCCAGCCCTCCATCTTCGATCACCCATCCCCGCCACACCCCACCCGACACCCCCCACCCCCCCACCCTCCCCCCAACCGCCCCTCCCCACCACCCTACCACCCCCACCCCCCAACCCCCCCATCCCCGGCCGCCTCTCCCCGCCACCGCCCACTCGACCCCCACCCCCACACCCCTCCTCCTGATCGTCGACCCTTCCATCACTGTGCCTTTCGGACCTCCTTGTCACTGTGCCCCCTCCTCCTAGCCCCCATCCCTGACCACCCCTACTCTCTCTTTTTCCTCTCTCTCTCTCTTCTCTATCTCACTATCTTACTTTTGTTTCGCAGGTTACCTCTAGTACCGTCGTCCTATTCTAGCATCGTCCCTGGCGATCCTCGGAGCTTTTGGTGCGACCCGCTATCTATAGCCGCAGAAATAAATTTTTTTTAATTTTATAGTATTATTTATTAATTATATATATTTATAATAATTTATAAAATATTTATAATAGATATTATAAATATTTATTATAAATATTATAATTATCTGCATACTATAGTTTTTGGATCAAAATTTGGATATTCAGATCCAGATCAAATTTTAATTACTGGTACCGAATTTGAACTTGAAATCCAACAGGTCTGTACTTGAAGTACCAAACCTGGATCCTAATGGATCCTGAAAGATCGAACCCGATTTCAGGATCCAAAACTAAGAAATGGAGAGACTGAAAGGGAGATCGACAGATTGAGAGAGGAAGGGCCGGTCACTCGCCAGCCGCCGGCAAGAAAGATCGAGAGTGGGAGGGAGGGGGTCTGGCCTCGCTGCCATCATCAGCAAGGAAGATCGAGAGAGGAAGAAAGGAAGGAAGGGATCCGACCTCGCCGCCATCATTAGGAGGGAGAGGGTCCGGCCTCACCGCTATCATTAGGAGGGAGGGGGTCCGGCCTCACCAGTGAGGGAGATTGAGAGAGGAAGAGTGGGAGATCGAGAGAGCGAGAGAGGGAGGGAGAGGGTCCAACCTCGTCGGCATCACTAGGAGGGATGGGGTCCAGCCTTTCCAGCAAGAGAGATTGAGAGAGTGAGAGAGGGAGGGATGGGTCCGACCTCATCGACGAGGGAGAGAGGAAGATCGAGAGATGAAAAAGCTGGAAGGGAGGGGTTTGGCCTCACCGTCGTCGCCGACGAGAGAGATCAAGAGAGGGAGAGATCCAGGGGATGGCATACAGTCGAGCTGGCTCAGATATACAGTCGAGCCAACTTGGATATGCAGTCGAGCTGGCTCGGATACACAATCGAGTCGGCTCAAAACATGACCGAGTCGATTGGGGGAGGATCCGAGCTGGATGTCTCATGCATGAAGCTGGCTCGGCTTCTGAGTGAATAAAATTTGATATGTCTCTCTAAGGTTCCAACTTTAAGTCCTAAGGTGCCACCATCATCTACTTTGTTCTTCTTTCAGATTTTTGGATTAACACCAAGATTCGCACAAGAGATCGGATCTATGACTGTTGCTCATCCTTAATTATTTATGAATATAATTCATGTTATAGAATTTATTGCATTATATTTTCTAGATGTTTATATCTTGTTGCTTTTGTTTATCGCATTGTATAATGATAGACCCGTCAATTGATTAGTGTACATATTAGAGACTATTTATTGATGCTATACTAATATTATTGTTCAACATGTTATATTGATTAATATTCATTAACGTTGCAAGTTACGATGACACCAAAATGCCATCTAGCTTTCACCCCTAATCCTCAGCGGGTTACACGCAGTTCAGCATCTGAGGAGCAGTCGGAGTATACTCCATCAACCTCGGCATCGACTGCTCAAGAACCTCCACCGTCGGCATCTACTCCACCAGAGACATCTACTCCACCGACGGCATCTACTCCACCAACAGCTGAGCCTCTACCATCATCCATATCTGAGACACATGCTACTGCACAGGCATCTGAGTGTACGTTTTTATTATATTAGCACAACTTTATTTTTTATATAGTATTTATACACTTATACATTTATATAATGTATTTGCATTGTAGGTGCATCATCCAGTCGGATATTTCACGATCCCACATGTATGGCACATGCGTGGAACCGTCATCATCAGGTGATGGTCTATTACGATGCGGAGGGGAGGCCAGTAGAGGAGATCGCGTGAGAGATGCATTTTTTTTTTGGAGTGCTTATGAGGCGGTCGGACATCATTCTCGTAGAGCTTAGAGACTGACGTTTGATGGATGCTGCCATCAGGGATCAGGTATCGAAGAAGATATGGATAAGTACGTGCATCTTAGTTATATTTATGCATTTTATATGTTTACACTATATATGCTTGATTCGAATAATTTTGTAACTAATTTTTGATAACTTTGTGCAGAGAATATACGACTTCCACGATCATGAGAGGGCTCAAGATGCCCGACTGAGGAAGATCGGAGAGTTGTACCGAGGTTACAAGGTCAAGCTCCATAGAGGATGGCTCGAGCACCGACAAGACACTCTAGAGGAGCTTGTTCCTCAAATACAGGACTGTCCTCCGAGTCAGTGGGAGAGGATGGCTAGACACTGAAGGAGCCAGGAGTTCGAGGTAAAATTTCTAACTTTTAAATTTTTTAATATGCTTAAAATTTTATTTAAATATTTTTTAAATATTTATTATTTATTTGAATATTTGTTAGGCTATCTCTCATTAGAATTGGAAGAATCGTGCAGTTCAGGAGTATACGCACACTCTAGGCCGCGAGTCTATGGCCATTCATGTGCATAGAGAGGTAATTAATTCTAAATCTTACTAGATAAATTAAATTCATATTTTTTATCATCTTTTTGATAAATTTATTCTTTATTATAGCTGATGAGAGATAGAGTGATGCCCAACTATAGCTAGATCTTTCGATCCAACCGCACGGACAAGACGGGCAGGCCGATGAACACCACAATCGGATGTATTTTTGTAAGTATTAAATATATTAGTATATATGATTAGTATTATAGCATTTTTTATGAAATTTTATTTTAATTTATAATTATAGAATCAGTTAGATGCGTTCGTGAGCGAGGGCTCGGATACCTCTGGACCCTATGACCATCTGTCTCAAGTCTTGGAGCCTGAGCACTCTAGGAGGATCCAATGCAAGCCCGAACACACGTCGATGAGCTACTGGTCCGAGGTGAGCATCTCCTCACAGACTTTTGGTGTCGTCAGCTGGGAGGAGCTTGAGGAGGCATTGGCATGGACAGATCATGCTGCGACATAGGCAGATCGGGCTGAGGAGCGCACATCTCATCTGAAGGGCATCGTGAGAGATATGATGTCGACGCTCAGCATGCATTTTGGAGTCATGGGCTTCGAGGATATGTTAGTCTGTATTCCAGCTCTAGCTCCAGCTTCGGCTCTGGCTCCAGCACCAGCTCCAGCTCCAGCTCCAGCTCCGGCTCTAACTTTCGGTGATGACAACGATGATGTAGATTTATGAGACTTTTGATATATTTTATTTTTTAAAAAAAATATTATAATAAATTTTATTTGATTATAAAATTTTAGCATTTTAGAATAATTTTTATATTTATTATATTTTTTCATGTTATATATCTATATTTGTTAGGTAAAATATATAAAAAAATAAAAATTTTAATTTTTTTAATTATTCAAGATCTACGATGGCAATTTTATAATCATTGCTATATCTGTGCCAACCGCTGCCATAGGTCCCTGGTGCAAATGGTGCCAACCATTGCGTTAGACCTATGGTAGCGATTAAGAAACTGCTGCTATGAATTACCTATGGTAGCGGTTATGTAACCACTGTTATAGATAACCTATGGCAGCAGTTACATAACCGCTGCTATAGGTCGATCTATTGCAGCGGTTACATAACCGCTGCTATAGGTCGATCTATTGCAGCAGTTTATAAACTGTTGTAATTAGCTATCTATGATAGTGGTTCAAACAACCACTGCAACAACCGTTGCCATAGAGCTACGTTGATAGCTTCAGTAGCAGTGATTAAATAACTGCTGCCATAGCCTATGGCAGTAATTTTTTGGACTACGGCAACGGTTACGAACCACTATTATAGCCCTTTTTTATAGTAGTGTTGAAATCTGAAAGTAATCCGCTGAAAAAATTTGGATGGAGTTTGACTGATGGAGAAGTCCAGCTGCAAGAGAAGTCCGAGAGGAGTTCGACTGATGGAGAAGTCCGAAAGAAGTCCGACTAATGAAGAAGTCCGACTGAAAGAGAAGTTCGGAAGGAGTTCGACTGATGGAGAAGTCTGGAAGGAGTCCGACTGATGGAGAAGTCCGACTAAAGAAGAAGTCCGAAAGAAGTTCGACTGATGGAGAAGTCCGATTGAAAGAGAAGTCTGGGAGGAGTTCGACTGAAGGAGAAGTCTGCAAGAAGTTTGACTGATGGAGAAGCCCGGAAGGAGTTCAACTAGCAGAGAAGTGGTGATTGAAGCTCTTCTACAATTACATGTTACACTTGGCTGAGCATTAGACTAAACTTTGGCAGGAACAGGATTTACCCCCAACAATAGTCTCCCTACTCCTGAGTTCGAAACTCGAAGGAAGGGAGTAAAAAGGTGACTGTTGAAGTTCTTTCCTGGGTTCTGTGATTATTGAAAAAAGCAAGGCATTTTATCATCTTCCATATTGGCGCCAGAGTCTCTTTAATGTGATTCGACTCAAAGAGATGGATTTTCAAAATTTTCGTCGAAGCGCTGCTCGAGACACGATGTCATAAAGGCACTGCTTGTCGCCATTCTTTTGTCATGATGCTTGGGACATGCATTGCACGAAGAACGATCAAGGAAGATCTGCAATCATGATGGTTGCGAGCCACTTTCTACTATTTAGGTCCTTCTTCCTTTTCTCATTCTCATCTTCCTTCCTTTCGAGAGTCCTGGTTCCTTCCTCCTCCGACTTTCGTCTTCCTTTCACTCAAGAGTTCTGATTTCTTCCTCCATCCTTCCTGGTTTCGGACGTTCTTCCATGGTCTTTCATTTGCATATGAGAAGGATAAGGATGAACTCCAATAGTTGAAGATCCAGATGGTATTCGAGCATCAAGCTGTGAAGGACACGGAGGCTAAGTCGACGATTCTGAGGAGGCAGTTGAGAGAATCCGAAGATAATTATCGATGAGCCGACAGGATGTATGTGGAGAGTCTGCTAAGAAAGAAAGAACTTGAGGAAGAGATAGTCAGTTTAAAGGAATCTTTGATGATGGCCAGCAGCCCAAAGTCTGAGGGATCAGATCCTTCTTAGAGCTTTGGCCTTTTCCTCCTCGCTTTTGTAACCGATCTTATAGACCTTCATTTTATAACAATTCTAACTTTAATGAAGAAATATCTTCTTTAATTATTTTTCTATTTCATTTCTTCGCTTTTCTCCTTCATTTTATCTTTTGTTGGAATAATCATCAAAAAGTAGCTTTTCTCTTATCTTTTCATGATCAGAGATCTTTATTTATATCAGGATGATGTTAGGATAATGTTGTCTTTCCATTTCTAGCTTAGTTGATTTTTCTTCGTCCTTTTGTCAAGACAAAATTCTTACTTATTCTTGATGAGGTTGTTTTTTGCTTTTGCCATGATAAAATTTTCCTCCTATCTCGGGCAATCAGAGGTCTTTGATTTGCTCATATTAGGATGAGGTTCTCCTTCTGTTAATAGGACTGTAGTGGCACGGTCGGGCCATTGATAGGTCTTCTCCTCTCCTCTTATTTTTAATAACTAGAGGTCTTTGGTTTGCTCATGTTAGGGCGAGGTCCTCCTCCTGTCCCTAACATGACAGTAAGGGCATAAATGGGTCATTGAATGGGCCTCTCCTCTCATCCCATCTTAAATTAACGAGACCTTCGACTTTGCTCAAGTTAGGATGAGATTATCCTCCTATTCCTAACAAAGCTATAGGGACACAAATGGGCCATTGAATGGGTCTCTCCTCTCATCTTGTCTTAAACTAACGAGGCCTTCAACTTTGCTCAAATTAGGATGAGGTTCTCCTTTTATTTCTAACAAGACTGTAGGGGCACAAATGGACCGTTGAATGGGCCTCTCCCTTCATTCTGTCTTAAATTAACGAGGCCTTCAACTTTGCTCAAGTTAGGATGAGGTTCTTCTCCTATTTCTAACAAGGCTATAGGGACATAAATGGGCCGTTGAATGGGCCTCTTCCCTCATCCCATCTTAAACTAACGAGGCCTTCGACTTTGCTCAAGTTAGGACGAAGTTCTCCTCCTGCTCCTAACAAGACTATAGGGGCACAAATGGGCCATTGAATGGACCTCTCCCCTCATTCCATCTTAAATTAACGAGGCCTTCGACTTGCTCATATTAGGGTGAGGTTCTCCTCCTGTCCCTATCATGGCAATAGGGGCACAAATGAATCATTGAATGGGCCTCTCCCCTCCTTCTGTCTTAAATAATCGGAGATCTTCAACTTGCTCATGTTAGAGCGAGGTTCTCCTTTTGTCCCTATCATGGCAATAGGGGCACAAATGGGCCATTAAATGGGCCTCTCCCCTCCTCCTGTCTTAAATAATAATCGGAGATCTTCGACTTGCTCATGTTAGGACGAGGTGCTCCTCCTATCCCTATCATGACAATAGGAGCATAAATGGACTGTTGAATGGACCTCTTCCCTCCTCCTATCTTAAATAATCGAAGGTCTTCGACTTGCTCATGTTAGGATGAGATTCTTTTTCTATTCCTAATGTGGCAATAGGGGCACAAATGGGCTGTTGAATGTGCCTCTCCCCTCCTCTTGTCTTAAATAACCGAAGATCTTCGACTTGCTCATGTTAGGATGAGGTTCTTCTCTTGTTCCTAACATAGTCACTTTTGATTGCTTCTTTTCTGTTATCACATAGTTTTTGCACTAAGAAATAATAATGTTGAAATGAAGAAGTTTTATTAAAAAAAAATTATCGGTAGTACATTCTTAAATTTTTTGAATTCCAAGATCGTGGGAGTGTTGTTCCTCCGAGCTCCTTCAGACGATAAGTTTCGGACCGGAGGACCTCCTCTATTTCATACAGGCCTTCTCAATTTGGAGCAAGCTTTTCTTGATTCTGAGGTTATGAAATAGCTACTCATCAAAGTACCAAGTCCCCCACTTTGAATATTCTATCTTTGACTTTTGAGTTGTAGTAGCGAGCTACTTTTTACTTGTAGGCTGCCATTCAAACTTGAGATTTGTTCCATTTTTCTTCCATCAAGTTGAGGTTAGCCCTTAGGTCCTGTGAGTTGCGCTGCTCGTTGAATGCCGCGACTCGCGCTGATAGGAGTTTAAATTCTATCAGGATGACAGCTTCAGTTTCGAAGGCCAAAGCGAATGGAGTTTCTCCTGTTGGCAATCTTTGGATAGTTCGGTAAGCCCAGAGCACCTGATAGAGTTCATCTATCCAAATTTCTTTTGCCCTCTGAAGCCTTGGTTTGATACCTTACAGCAGGATTCTGTTAGTTACTTCAGCCTCTCCATTTGCCTGTGGATGAGCCACTAATATAAAATGATGGAAGATATTCAGGTCTTCATAGAATTTGACAAATCTTGCTCCAGCAAATTATCTCTCATTATCTATTATGAGGGTTCGAGGTAGGTCGAATCTGCAAATAATCAACTTTCAAACAAAGTTCTACACTTTTGCTTCAGTTATTTTTGCCATAGGTTCCGTTTCAACCCACTTTATGAAATAGTCTATTGCCACTAAGAGGAACTTCCATTGTCCGGATGTCATTGGAAAAGATCCGAGTATATCCATTCCCCATTGTGCAAATGGCCATGAGGCGCTCAGGGGTGTAAGTTCAAAAGTTGGCTGTCTTTGGATATTTGCATTTCTTTGGTAGCGGTCATATTTTTTGATACATTTCATAGAATCATGGTACAAGGTTGGCTAATAGTAACCCTGCCAAAGTAGTCTTTGTGATAAAGATCTGGCTCCTACATGACTCCTGCAGATTCCCTTGTATACTTTTCATAATGCAAAATCAGCTTCTAAAGATCGGAGACATCCTAAGAGCGGTAAAAAATATGATCTTTTATATAGCTTGCCTTCATACAGAACATATCAGAAGGCTTGATTTCTGAGTTTCCAAGCTTCTTTCGAATTATAAGGAAGAACTCCATCTTTAAGATAGGCGATTAGTGGATCAATCCAACATGGCTCATAGTCGATCAGCATTATAGATTGCGGTTCCTCTAAACTTAGGCACTTCAGAACTTCAAAGAATACTTCCTTAGGTAGTTCGGCCGAGGTTAAAGTGGCCAGTTTAGAGAGAAAGTTAGCTCTGGTATTTTCTATCCTTGAAATCTATTGGATGTTAAAACTGTTGAAGGTCGGAATCAAGTTCTTCACTTTCTCAAGATATTTCATCATGCTTTTCTTCCGTGCTTCATAATTACCACTAACTTGTCCGACCATCAGTTGAAAATTACTATAGACTTGGAGCCGATCTGCTTCTAACTCTTTAGCTATCTTTAACCCAGTGATCAATGCTTTATATTCGGCCCCATTATTAGTTGCAGAAAATTCAAAGTGCAGTGCATATTCGACGATGATCCCCTCCAAGTTAACCAAGATCAGCCTTGCGCCTACACCAGAAGTATTGGATGAGCCGTCTACATATAGGACCCAAAAATCTTCGAAGAGATCGGCTCTTTCTTTAAAGAAGCTCGACTGTAATCATGAAATGCTGGTTTCATTCTGTTCAAGCTCGGCTTCATCCGAAATGGTGCATTCTACTATAAAATCTATCAATATTTGAGCTTTGACCGACGGTCGAGGTTGGTAGTTAATGTCGAATTTGGTGAGCTCAATTGTCCATTTTGTTATTCTCCCAAAGGCGTCTATTTAATGGAGAACTGCCTTGATTGATTGATCAATAAAGAGGATTATGGTGTGCCCCTGAAAATAAGGTCGAAGTCTTCGGACTGCAATCAATAAAGCATAAGTTAGTTTTTCTAATTTGGTATACCTGATCTCAGCATCTCTCAGGACCCGGCTTATGTAGTAGATTGATCGTTATACTTTTGCTTCTTTTTTAACTAAGACTACTGCTAGAGCTGCTGGGAAGACCGCTAGGTATAGAAATAGTTCTTCTCTAGGTTCGAGCTTGGCTAACAGGGGAGGTGAGGAAAGATAGTCCTTGAGCTCTTTAAAGGCTTGTTGGCATTCGGTGGTCCAGTAGAAGTCCTTTAGTTGCTTGAGAATTTGAAAAAAGGGCATGCATCGCTCGGTCGACCTTGAGATGAAGTGGTTCAGGGCTGCCATCTTTTTAGTTAGGCGTTGAACTTCTTTGATGGATTTAGGAGTCGTCATTTCTTCAATGGCTCGAATCTTCTTCGGATTTGCTTCAATCCCGTGCCTTGACACCATGAACCCTAAGAATTTTTCTGAAGTCATATCGAAGGCGCATTTGGTTGGGTTCAACTTCATCTTGTATTTTCGAAGGACATCAAAGGTTTCCTCAAGGTTGACAATGTGATTTATTGAAGTTTGACTTTTGACAAGCATGTCATCTACATACACTTTCATGTTACGATCGATTTGCTCCTTGAAGATCTTATTGACCAGGCGCTGGTATGTTGCTCCTATATTTTTTAGTCCAAAAGGCATAACCCTATAATAGTAAAGACCACGGTCAATAATAAAAGTTATTTTCTCCTCATCCTCTAGTGCCATCTGGATTTGATTATAGTCGGAGAAGGCATCCATGAAAGTGAGGAGCTCATGGCTCAAAGTTGCATCCATCAGCTGATTAATTTTGGACAGAGGGTAGCTGTCTTTCAGACAGGCTTTATTCATTTTTTTGAAATCTATGCACATTCTTCATTTGCCGTTTGCCTTTTTGATGAGTATGACGTTGGAGATCCAGTTCGGATAGTTGACTTCTCGAATGAATCCAACCTTAAGGAGCTTGTCAACTTCTTCTGCAATTGCTTTCTATCCCTCTGGGGCATGGCTCCACATCTTTTCTTTCATTGGCCAATGTTTTGGATCAACAGCCAAACGATACTCCATGACTTCTGCATTGATTTTTGGTATGTTCGCGAGGATCCAAGCAAAAACATTTGCATTTCTTTGAAAGAATTCGATGAGCTGCTCTTGTATCCTATTAGTTAGATTAGAACCAATCTGTACCATGTGCTCCACATTTTCATCATTCAGAGAGACTGAGATAAGATCTTCCATCGGTTCTCCCCTTTCTTCCGTGAGGTCGTCCCGAACATCTAACCCATCGACTGGACAAGGGTCGGACTGTTCTTTCTTTTGCAAGATAATTGAATAGCAGTGCCTTGCCAGAGCTTGATCTTTTCTAACCTCTCTGATCTTATAACTTGTCGAAAATTTCATCTTCAAATAATAAGTTGACACCACCGTCCGAAGTACATTTAGACTAGATCGACCGAGAATTGCATTGTAAGTAGAGGGAGCTTTTACAATTAGAAAATCTACCTACGCTCTGGATTATCTTGGATATTGCCCTGCAGTCACAGCTAAAGTTATTACACTTTCAATTGGTACTGCAGCACCAGCGAAGCCTACTAGTGGAGAGTTTATTAGTCCAAGCCAACTATTAGATATTGACATTTTGGAGAAAGCATCGAAAAATAAGATGTCAGCCAAACTTTCATTATCAACTAGGATGTGACGTACATCATAATCTGCTATATTTAAAGAGATTACAACCACGTCATTATGCGAAAACTGTACTCCCCATGCATCTACCTCAGTGAAGGTTATGGATTCTTCAGTTCTTCATCTCTTCACTGATCCCTCATATCCACTGGCCTCTTCTTGCCGAAGTCTCCCAGAGATAGTGTTGATGATGCCGAGAGGCGGTCGATCTTTTTATTGTTCCTTCCTCCTTAGTGGTTCTGACTACGGTAGTGCCCTCGATCGATCTTCTTTTGCTTCAGGCCGACGTCTGAGGAATCGACCCAACTGACCTCTCCTGATGAGCTCCTCGATCTCATCTTGGAGCTGAATGCATTCTTTAGTATCATGGTCGTGGTCACGATGGTAGAGGCAGTACTTGTTAGGATTGTACTTGCTAGGGTGAGTGCGCATCCTTTCAGACCTTGATAGTTGCTCCTTGATCTCCATCAATACTTATATTTTTGGAGCATTGAGGGAGGTGTAGTTGTAAAACCTTTTAGGGAGAGAACTTCTTCATTCCCTTCTGTCGGAGCTTTTTTGACGATGAGCTCGAGAAGGAGTTTGGACTTGCTTACGCTCAGAGGAAGTCCGTGAGTGTGGTCGAACTTCATTCGATCCTCCATCAGCTACAGACTTAATAGACTCGCCCGCCTGCCGCTCTCTTATGGCTATCTCATCCTTTAACTTGAAGACTTTTTTCGCTCGAGCATATCCTTCAACCTGAGCTAGCATATCAGCAAAGTTCCTAGGGTACTTTTTCTCTAAGGAGAACAACAAATTATTCTTCCGAAGACTGTCCTTCAGTGCGGTCATTGTAACAGACTGATCTAGGTTTTGGACTTTCAGTGCAGTAGCATTGAAGCGATTAACATAAGCCCAGATGGACTCTCCTTCTTTCTGTTTGATGTTGATGAGGAAGTCCGAATCTCTCTGGGGATGCCGACTGCTAACAAAATGAGCCACAAATTGATGGCTCATCTGGTCAAAGGAGAAGATCATACCTGACTTCAATGTCGAGTACCAATTTTTTGTTGCTTCCTTCAAGGTAGATGAAAAAGTTCGACATAAGATGGCATCTGATGTGCCATGGAGCAGCATCATGGTTCAAAAGGCCTCCAGATGATCAATCGGATCAGAGGTTCTATCGTAGCTTTCAAATTAGAAAAGCTTGAAGTTCAGCGGAATGGACTATTGCATAATTTGGAAAGAGAAAGGAGGATCGATGCAGACATCGTCATGGTAAGTCAGGGCGATGTGGCGGAGTTTCTTAATCTGCCAGTCCATCTCTTGCAGTTTTTGATCGAGGACGTCATCTCGATCGCAGATCTTGGAAGGCTTCCGACTATAGATGGGGAAGGTCTCTTTCGGAGAAGGATCATGATCTGAATAAGGATCCTCTGCTCTTTGTTTCTCCTTTTCAGGGGTGATGGCTATGCTAGCCCAAGTGTGCCTCCTTGGGATCGATTTCTGACATCCGAATGGTGGATTTTCTGATGGAACCATCGTCGGAGGTTGCTGCATGGCCTGTACCATTTTGATGAGGCTCTGAATCCACTACATCAATAGGTTAAACTGTTTCAAATCTACCATGACCGTCAGTGGAGGAGGTTGAAGCACCGATGATGGAGTGAGAATGGATGGATCTAGCTCAGATCTGACTGCAGAAGTGGTAGATCTCCAGATAGTCACCTTCTTTAGAGGTATTTCTTAGGATTGAGGGAGAGGATGGAGATGAATCTTGAAGAAGAAGATCCATAGGATCGACTAAGCACTCCTTTAAGAATAAGGGTTTACAAATTATCCTTTCTTTAGCGCCAATCTTATTGGTGCAGAATCTGGTTGACGCTGGATCGAGCTGGAGTTGACGAAGAAGAGGTTGCCGTCAGTGACTTGCAAAATAAAATCTCGTTCGGAGTCGATGGTGGTGGCTCTGACAGGATCCTCCGACGATCAAGTCAGCTCTTCTGGCCAATAAAAATGGAGTGCTCAAAAAAAAATTCAGCAGAGTTTTGGAAAGAAGAAGAAAGCTTAGAGAAAACGTATTTAGAGGGTCTCTTTTATAGAGGGAGCCTGTAACAAACTTAAAAATGATAGCCATAACCATCGGATAATGGACCACTCGGGACCACGTGGACTTTATTATGGAGAGTAGTGTCCGTTGTCGTGATGTGCCCGTTCGTTGGGATTTAATAGTTAAAGTTTGGAGGAAGCAGACGTTGGCTGATGAAGAGCTTTGACATATATCAATTCTAGAGAGAAGTTCGGATTCCTCTAAGTTATTTATAAGTGAGTTGATTCATGCCATGTAGAGAGCTGTAGATTAAAAGGGGTTTGACTGAAAGAAATTACCTAGAGGGAATACGACTAGAGGGGATCATTGGAAAGGAATGCTAGTTGAAATCTGGGAATACGACTAGAGGGGATCATCGGAGAGGAATGCTAGTTGAAATCTGGGAATACGACTAGAGGGGATCATCGGAGAGGAATGCTAGTTGAAATCTGGGAATACGACTAGAGGGGATCATCGGAGAGGAATGCTAGTTGAAATATGAAAATAATCCGCTGGAGAAATCCGGATGGAGTTCGACTGATGGAGAAGTCCAGCTGCAAGAGAAGTCTGAAAGCAGTCTGACTGATGGAAAAGTTTAGGAGTCTGATTGATGGAGAAGTCCGACTGAAAGAGAAGTTCGGAAGGAGTTCTATTGATGAAGAAGTCCGACTAATGGAGAAGTTCAGCTAAAGGAGAAATCTGGGAGGAGTTCGGTTGAAGGAGAAATCCGAAAGGAATTCGACTGATGGAGAAGTCCGGCTGCAAGAGAAGTCCGGAAGGAGTCCGATTGATGGAGAAGTCCGGCTGAAAGAGAAGATCAGGAGGAGTTCGGCTGAAGAAGAAGTTCGGAAGAAGTTCGACTGATGGAAAAGTCCAAAAAAAATTCGACTGACGGAGAAGTGGCGATTGAAGCTCTTCCGCAATTACAAATTACACTTGGTTAAGCATTAGACCGAACTTCGGTGGGAATGGGGTCTACCCCTAATACTCTCCATTTGCTCCATGAGCATCCTCTTTTTCTTTTGTTCTTCAATTGATAAACATCTACTTTCTTCTTGTGAATCCAGTTCAAAGATCTTCTCCTTGATACGAGTTTTCCTTGCTCATATATTTCCATTTGTAGTTTTATTCCAGGTCTTAAGCTTCCTCCTTAAAAAACCCAGTTTTAAGACTAGGTTAGTAGATGCATCCTGCAAGCTGGGTGCTTCATTCCACCATGTTCCAATCAAATTTTTGATATCATGTTTCAATAGCCAAAAGAGTTCAAATCAAAATGGTTTCCTACATGATGGTCGCTTGCAAAATTCTAGCTTAAGAGGAAAATGATCAGAGGTAGTTTTAGGGAGTGGTGAAAGCATTGCCATTGGGAACTGCTCAATCCAGTCTATGGTGACTAAACACCTATCAAGTTTCGACAGTGAAGGTGAGTCATACGTGATGGCTTGACCATGTGTAGTAGAGTTGATTCAATTTCAATTCGACTAGCTGATGGTCAACCATAAATAGATCGAACTCCTTTGATACCATGGTGTTAATACCAGTTCTTTTCCGTTCATTTGAAAATCTAATTGCATTGAAGTCTCCCAGAACAATCCATTGTCCCTGCCAATTTTTTCGGACGTTTGCTAATTCCCCAAAGAAGTCTGAACGGTGGCGATGATCCATTGGCCCATACACATTTGTTATTAACCATTGCATCTGATTCACAGGAGGCTTTTGAAAGTGGTGCAAAGTACTTAGAGAGTATTCTCCTTGGAAGAAAGTTATACCATCGATCATAGAAGAGTTCCAGGCTGTTAGGAGACCACCACATGAACCTTTCACATTAATCACACTCTAGGCATCAAGGAGTTTGCCACATGAACTAGCAACCTGCGCCTTAGTTGCATCTCTAAGCTTTGTTTCTTGAAAATATATAATTGAGCTTGGGTGATTGTATCCTTGACCGTTCTTCGCTTAGAGGCTTATCCTAAACATCTTATATTCCAGAATAGTAAGTTCATATTGTTATGGTATGAAACCTTATGCACTGCCAGATAAAACTCTGTATATATGTATTGCTAGAATTGGTTGCTTACATGTACATGCAACAAGTTTTCCAAAATATGATGGGTTGCTTTCCCCACCATCCCAAACAAGCTAGATCAAGTACGTAGGTACGGAAAATAAAACCAAGTTGCTAAACTGTTTCTAGAGTTTACTAATGTAGTAGCTGGCAACCTTCATTGGTTGGCAATCATCATAACTAGTAGTCATCATTAGCTGCTAACAGTAGCCATTGCTTAGCCATACCTCTGATTTTCCATCTCTTTGAGCTTAGCAATATTCGAATAGTCAGTCGCGTGAAAGGGTATACCTTCTTTTTTTTCCCAGTGCTTGAACTTCAGTTGGTGTTAGCGAGTTGAGGAAGAGAACATCTAGTGTAAGGTCTGCTTCGATCATCCCAAGGCTTTTCACCTTTTTTTCTCTAGATTCTGGCACGGCGTTTGATTGATCTAGTAGTAATAGATGTTGGGCACCGTGGGCTATTCAAAGGAGTTGTAGGCTGACTCACATGCTTAGGTTTTAGGCCAGCAAGGATGGTTGAGAATGCCCTGGACGCTACAACGACTGATTCCCTATCCTTGTTGATAGCTTCAGTAGGGTGGGGATAGCATGTATTATTGAAGTGGTCATATGACGTGTCAATGTCTTTACCCATGTCAAGGGTGTAACGGTTGAAACAGTTTTGAAATTCCTGGTGGAGGAAGCAGTTACAAAGGTTTCGAATTTCAAATTATTTGTAATGCCTGGCCATTACTTGGGAAAGAGCTTCAGCATTGAAGCCAGAGGAATAACCTTCAATATCATATTGAAGTCTATTACCCTAAATGGTGATTTTCCATGGAGGTTAATCTGAATCTAATTATGAACCAGTGAGACTGTGTTGGGTAGGGATAGCCGAAAGGACTTCCATATTAGATCGACAACGAGTGCCATGTCTGTCTCTGTTTTCCACTGTCGGTAGCTCATGGAACTAGCACTCATCTTCAGAACAATCCAACTGATGATGCCATGCATCTTGATTCGGGGTTTGACCATTAGAATCATTCCAGAATTCCCAATCATCCCCTCCATCACCGTTTGAGTCATCTTCTGAGCTTGATGACGAATCACTCGGCCCTTATTCAATAACAAAATTCACAATTAAATTAACAGAGTAAATATGTGAACCAGTGGTTACCTTGATAACTTCTGGAATGCTCTCTATGTTTTCGTTGAAGAAGACGATGTCAAAATCCCGAAGATCCTCCCATTGGAGGCTAGATCTACTTGCACGATGGGGGATCCCGAAACCCAAAATGATTGTTGCAACGGATTTTGCATTCTAATAGAAGAGCAGGAGATTATAGAGGGTGACATAAATCTTGAGCTGAAGATCATGGTGTGCTCCTCCTTTGAATTGGTCCCAGTAGTTCACTATTAGTGTGAAACCATCTCCTCTGATGTGGCCTAGCGTCATGAGGGCTTGGATGCTTTTTTTATCCAGGAAAGCCATAAAGAACTCATTAGGTGCTAGCTACCTGGTTGTCCAAGAGCCTCGTTGCTTTGCTTTGTGAGCTAGAATGGTAGAGACATCATCAACCATAATCAGCCTATCAAAGGATTCAACAAAGGCCACTCAATTCAAGTAGGAAGATATTTCTGCCATTTCTTTTGAGACTTGAAGGAAGACCTTGGTTTCTGCTTGACCATTACCAGAGGGAACTGGAGGTGGGGTAGGCTGTGTGTTAATATAACTCATGCTGGTACGTGGCGGGTGGTAGTTGGTGTTATGGGAGGAGAGTTTGCAGGTTTTGGTCGTGCGGCCAAGTTGGAGCAGAGGAAATAGTGATAAAGGTTTTGACATGAGCTTTTCCGATGATCCCTGTCACCACAATGGTAGCAGACCCCCTTTTTAAATTGAGTGACAGATCACCGGGGAGGATGGAAAATACCAATAAATGTCGAAGGATGTTGGTTTGGTTTGGCAGAGTTCATATTACCAGACGGCATGGCTGATTTGACCTTTTCCTTAATGACATCGGTGTAGGAACGATGAGGAGCGGCTGAGATGTGGTGGGGTTCGGTGGGGTGCAATGGTTGCTGCATGGTAGGTCGTGGGTGATGAGGCTGCATGGGTTTTGGGGTAGATAAAGGTTTCAAGAAACGAGGCCCAGTAGAGTTATGAGAAGGACGATATGGTTGGTGGTGGGTGGGTTGTACACTTCTGGGGTCATTAGAGAATAACTCCTTACCTCTAGACAGAACTGGGGTGTTATTTTTTGGAAGGGTGTTAGGTGCACGGTGACCATGTGGCGCAAGATTGGCTCCAATAAGAGGCAAAAAGACGTTTGCATGTCGACGGAGCAGAGGTTTCCTTTGGTGTGGCACTTGGCTCTTGTAACAATGTTTTCGTGGTTCGAGCCTCATCCATCGACCATCCGTTGCTGTCGGAGGGGCCTTGAGGAAGCTTTGGTGAGATGAACCTTTTGAAGTAGAAGATTGCCAGGTGTAACTCCCAGTCTTTGCTGTAGATGCCTTAGGTGCTTGACAACGTTGCACCGTATTCTCTCTAGGCTTTGCTTCCCTAATGGTTTTGTCTGCCCCAGGGGCTTTGGGGTGGTAGTGATCCTTCCATGGGTGGTGGAGGTATGGAGAAAAAAAGATCGGAGATGGTGATGAAGGGTTAGTGATGACAGGTGGTTGGTTTCTCTCTCTAGAATCCCAGGACCTTTTGCCAAAGCTTCTCGCTCTAGAACCCATTTTTTCTCTAAAAAATATTATTGTGCTGGAAGAGATGTTTAAGTTGACCATACTTCTATATTTTGATTTAAAGTCTTCCAACTTGGTAGAGCATTGAGCGAATCTTCTGATAGGGGTTGATTTAGAATCATCTAAATGAATTAATAAGAGAATTAAGATTTGATTCATATTGAATTATAATAGATCTATATGATAGTTTTGAATATGATATTGGACTCAAGGGTTATAAAGATGGTGGTGCACTAGGCAAAACTAGGGATAAGAATAGAAAGTTCATCTTTGACCTATATGATGGTTTTAAATGTATCCATTGACTTAAATGGATGAGTTCAATATATATTGAGAATGAGATTTAAAAGTTCTTTTGACCTAGTAGGAAATTAAATTTGGATCCTTTTAATATATAATAGTATATTTTGATTGAAAGCCATTTTATACATTCAAAGAAAATTTGATGGTTTAGATCAGAGTGCACAGTGGAAGCTTAGTAAACATTATTATTTTGAGTTAGTCAACAATATTGATTCTTAAGTTAAAAGTTTATGATAGATGATTTGATTTGATTTTCTCTATAGAGAAATTTATTGATAATGGAAAGGATAATGTTTCTAATTTTGGATTGTTTTAGATGTTGTTATGTAATTTTCATAAGTAGGTCTCTTATCTACTATGTTAAAGAACATTTTGGCATCTTAGATCCAGGATGAGTGGACCATTGATTCTTGATCCTGGATTTGGAATATTAGAATTTTATACTTCTCTCTTTGATAGAAAGAATATGAGATTGCATATTAAAGTTTATTTATTATTTTGTGATAGATGATTAAATCAAAAGCTGTTGATATTTTTGGTGAGAAAATTTGATGTTTTTATCTAGAATTGAGATACTGATTTTGATTATAAGAAATGAATAATTTTGATTTAAATTAATTTTTGAGATATTGATCTTTCTTTTATTAAATAATTTAGTGATGAATTAGGATCGAGAATTAGAATACTGAAAAAAAAATTCAAGGATTGAAAAATCAAATTGTTCGAGAATGAGATTTGAACTATGAGCTCCAAGAAAGAAATTTTGAGAACTTAAGCAAGAAAAATTTGGAGGACGAAATTTTTTTTTTTGGGAGGGAGAATGTAATATCCAGTCCCAATTCGGCCTCACCCACTTGATTCTAACCCCATCAGAACCATAATTTTTAAAGCATGGAAATTAAAAAAAAAAAAGAAATAACCAGCACGTGCATTGCACGTGCTAGGCCTATGTGGGAAGCTAGACATACGTGAAAAATTGGGAAAGATGGGCTTACTATGAGATCTGAGAAAGGTGAGAAAACCAAACTTCCGAAAGAGTTCTCTTCCAATCGGGAGACCTAAAATCACTCGGAATAAAGTTAAAATCAGTCTCTAACTCTTTCCTTAGAGGTTTATTTGAAGGCCTCCACTCCCTTGATTTTTGCTCACCAAAAACACTGCCGCTCACTGCCCTCTTCCCCTCTTTTCTTCATGGATTACCATTAATTAAACCCACTTTGGTCATCAAAAACTAGATTAATCTTTATCAAATACAAGGTAAAACACTCAAATCATCTTCTTCTCAGTCTCCTTTGGCTCCTAGCTTGGATTTTTGCCAAATTATTGTTGTGAATTTTCTGAAAAATCTGATTGTAAAATCCCCTATTTCTGTTGAGCTTCTTTGGATTTTTCCGGCGTCGTTTGCACCACCGGTCACCAGTTTAGGCCAATTGTTGTCACCGTGGCTTTCTCCTCTGGCCATGACTATTAAGGGGAGACCTTTTCCTGCCTCGAAAACAAGGGGAAGAAGATCCCCATCCACGAAAGAAAAAAAAAAGGACGTGAGTCCTCTATTTTACTAAAAAAAAAAAAAAAAAAAAAAAAAAAAAAGAGAGAGAAAAAAAGAAGAGAGAGAGAAAATTCTTTTTCTTTCCTCTCTCCTTTCAATTTGAACCTCTACTTTCTTTCTCTATTTTTTCTCTATATATTTTCTCTTTTTATAAATTTTCTCTCTCTTTATGATTTTCTTTTTCTATGATTAATCTTTTCTTTCAATGATTCTGATCTGGTCAAGGAGAAAAGAGTCTTGATTCACGATCATCGGACAACGTGTTGGCACCCACTTTGACTAAATCTAAAAATCATTAAAATTGATTATTTATGATTTTATTGAACCATCTATATGCTAGTTCAATAATGATTTGATTAAATCCTCTTGATTAGATCAATCGGATTATAGGATAGTGTTGCTTGATTGACCATGTTCCATCTTGTAAATTTCTCTCTCCTCTGATATCTTTCTCTATGTGATTTATGAATCCGATGAAATTGTCTTATTGATTTGAATTTGAGATGATTTTGATAAGGGGTTCTGAACCACTTTGTCAGTTGGACAACATACCAACACCACGAGCCTTTGTTGAGCATTGCATGATCTAGTGCTTGTGGATCTCTTCTAAATCATTATGTTTTAAGTAATCCTAATTTGATGAAACTACTTGATCAAATTGATACTTGACTGCCAATTAGTATATTGACCTCTACTTTGATTCTTGTTGGGTACTAATAGATTTGATCATCATTGATCTTTATTAAATCATCTATATCCTAATCTAATTCATGAGGCACACTTAAATTCTGATTCGATCCCAAGTGGGGTTTTGATTTTGGATTTTATTTTGATTAGTTATGGTTAAAATTAATACAAAAATATATTTTGAATAATAAATTCTGCAGGATGCTTTCAGGATTAATTGAATGTGTCCATTCAGTAATCTATAGAGGTAAATAATGGACTATCTTTTCGAGATATTTCATAATTTATTTTGAAAGTAATTAATTAGTCTTTGATTTAAGCATGATTTATGAAACTATGATTTGAACGGATAGTGATTTAAAAATTTGAGATTTCTAAAATATCACGATTTATTGATTTATTATGAAATATGCATATATTTGATGAAATTATGATATATTACGGTGGAAATGTAAATACCTCGAATTAGTCATGGTAATAACCAGAATAGCTTTGATCATCATACAGTCATGAATTCCTTGAATAACCTAAGTTACCTATGTGCTCTTTGACCTAAAGATAGAACTGAGGTGTATATCTGAGCTATTTCCTTCAATGTGATCAGTGGTCCACCCAACACTTGAGTTCCCCCCTTTACCTCAGTCAGACAATTCCTCAGCTTGCATGGTAATCCGCCCTATGGATAAGTTATAATCCAGCTATGATCCAATTATAACCAAACTGTTACCCATTCCGTATGATTTCATGAGAATAGATAAGGCATTCAAATCATGCCAATAATGGCCTCCTCATTTTAGGGGAGCAAAAGAGGACTATAATGCTGCAACAGTATGAACAATGGCCCAAGTGTGGAACAGCATATCCCCATGACATTTTTCTCCTATAAATATCAAAAACCCTGAGGACCCAAGTAAGTAATCGATCCCTCTCAGAGAATTAGTTGTTGCTTCTTTGTTCTCTGCCCTTCTAACTTGAGCATCGAAGGGTTATTGCTGGAGTACAATCCTTCAGTTCGGACTTATTTTATAGGTTACTCTAGCATCCTTATGCAAGACCGGCCATTTGACTTCAGATGTGAACTAGATCAAGCAACAACAGATACAGGAAGGGCGTAACTTTCTTAAAATATGCCACCAAAGAGAACCTCATCTCATCTCATCAATGCCACCGCCTCCCACCAGGTGGACACTCAGGTTGATGATCATGCTCAGCTACCAATGGTGGAAACCCTTTCGCCAGCTTAGCAGGTCCATACTTTGATGGTCGCCATCCAGACGGTCCAAACTACTTTTGCACCTTCTCCAATGGCACCGTAGCTAGATCAAGTTGCCACTGCATCACCCTCAATGGTACAACTTGTGTTCCCTTTAGTAGTGCCAATAGCACCCCCAGCAATAGTACCATTGCAAGCATCAGCTTCACTACCACAACCATAAGCCAAGCCTCCTCGAACGCTCCCTCAAAGTCCCAGGGGGAGACAGACCTATCAACGGTCCCTTAGCCCACGATCAGGGCTTGATTCAACCCCTGGTTGCCATTCTTCTTAACAATCTAAGGCTTGCACTATCCAGGATCTAGTCATCAAGAAGAAGCATCAAGAGCTCGACAAGCGGATCGAAGCAATTAATAAGCTTCTTTGGCACAACCCTATGATGGGTTTAGCAGCGAGCCACCCTTTGACTCAAAAATAATACAGGAGCTACTGCCTCCCAATTTCAAGTTGCTCTAGTTTGAAACCTACGATGAGACTTCTGATCCCATTGATCATATAGATACCTTCAAAGTAGCATTGCTCTTTGAAGGAGCAATGGATGCCATCCTTTGTCGAGCATTCCTTGCTACTCTTAAGGGGATAGTTTAGTAGTGATATTCAAGTCTAAAGCCGACCTCAATTCACTCTTTTGAAGAATTGAGCCATTCTTTAACTGTGCAGTTTGTCAGTAGCTGGAGGTCGTAGAAGCGATGTGACTACTTCAATATCATTAGACAAAAGGAGGAGTTAATTCGTGCTTTTATGAGCCACTTCAATGCGGTGACTTAGACTTCCATGGCTTGGACCAATCGATCATGATGATTATCCTGATAGGTGGATTTCTGAAGAATGATCTTAAAAGATCACTAATAAAAACTTTTTCTGAGGACTACACTGATATGCTTGCCCATGCGAAAAGATATTCCCATTTGGAGGAAGCTTTCTTTGAGGACACTCCTGCCAATCCTATTGCATCAAGATCAAATAAAGAGCACTCTTTAGAGTGGGACGAGAGTTACCACCAGTGCTCCTGATCCCCACAACGAAGGCAGAAGAATAGGGGTCCCTCTAGAAATCACCGATCTCGAAGCTCTCAAAGAAGAAACCAGCAATGTTCTCTCTTAAGGCGATATAATAATTATACATCTCTGAATGTTCCTTGAGAGGAGATTTTGATGGATCTAAGTCGGTGGTGACGAAGAGGCCGAGGCTAAAGGATAAGCTTGGAGATGCCATCACCTTCACCAAACAGGATGAAAAAAGTGTACAGCAACCATACAGTGATGTAGTGGTTGTTACTGTAAATATTACTAATTATAATATACACCGCATGTTTATTGATAATAAAAGCTTGGTTGATATTTTGTATTTTTTTATTTTTTTCGAATGGAATTTACGTCGGATCAATTGAGTAGATTTGATATCCCGATCTAAGGTTTCTCCGAAAGCTTAGTAACTCTGGAGGGGATAATCAAGCTACCTATCATAGTAGGCACTCCATCTCAACAAGTAACCATCCAAGTAGACTTTGTGGTTGTCAAGCTCCCTTTAATCTATAATGCAATTCTTGATCATCCAAGCTTATGGACTTTAAGAGCCATAGTATCAAGCTATCACCTAATGGCAAAATTTTCAATGATAAATAGAGTGGGATAAATCCAAGGTAACCCAATTGTAGTCTGATAATGTTTTGCTACCAAACCTCGAGCAGAAACCTAAGTAGAGGTCTAGTCTGAACTCCCAATAGGGCTGGATACCCATGATGGTCGAGGAGCGCACCCAACCATCTGAGGACCTTTTAAAGGTTCCTTTGAAGAAGGAGAATCCACATTGGATATTGAAGATTGGTTCACGCTTGGCCGAGGTAACAAAAGATTGATTAACTATTCTTTTGTAGAAAAATGTAGACATCTTTGCTTGGTTGGCCATAAACATGCTCGAGATAGATCTAGAGGTGATGTCTCACTACCTAAAGGTGGATCCGACCTACTATCCAATAAAGCAAAAGAAATAAAGTTTTTCCCCAGAGTGCTAGAAGGCTATAGTTGCGGAGTTGGACAAATTAATTAAAACTAGCTTCATCAGAGAAGCAATGTTTCCTGACTGGCTGACAAATGTTGTGCTGGTGAAGAATGCAAATAGGAAGTAGTATATGTGCATCGACTTCAGTGACCTAAATAAAGTCTATCCCAAATACAGCTACCAACTTTCCTAGATCAACCAACTGGTGGATGCAACTTTGGGGCATGAGCTTCTTAGCTTCATGGATGTCTTCTTCGGTTACAATTAGATCCAAATAGCACATGAAGATGAGAAAAAAATAGCCTTTATTACTAATCATGGAATATTTTATTATAGGATAATGTCCTTTGGCTTGAGAAATGCAGGGATCACTTATCAACGACTGGTGAACGAGATCTTTAAAGATTAGATTAGCCAAAATATGGAGGCATATGTCGATAACATACTGGTCAAGAATCGAGCAACACCAGATCATGTTGTTAACCTTTAAGAAACCTTCAATACTTTTCATCAATTCAAGAAGAGATTAAATCCTGTGAAGTGTACCTTCAGAGTTACTACCAGCAAATTTTTTGACTCCATGATCTCATGTAAAGGCATCGAGGTGAATCTTGAAAAGATTAAGGCAGTCCTAAAGATAACATTGTTGAGAATGGTTAAGGAAGTGCTACATCTCACCGGCAAAGTTGCTTCTCTCAATCATTTCATCTCCAGATCGATCGAAAGGTGTCTTCCTTTTTTCTAGACTCTCAGGCAACCAAAAAATTTTTAGTAGACGTCAGAATACCAAAAGGCCTTTGAAGAATTAAAGCAGTATCTTAGCTCTACACCATTGCTTACTAAGCCTCAACCTGGTGAGGAGCTGCTGTTGTATCTTGCTATCTCTCTAGTATAGATTAGTGTGGTCCTTATTCGGAAAGAAGGATGAGTTTAGAAACCTATTTATTATACTAGCAAATTTCTTCATGATGCGAAGACCAGATATTCCAAATTGGAGAAGTTGATTCTTGCATTAGTTATCTCGGCAAGAAAACTTCGACCTTAGTTTTAGGCTCATACTGTTGTGTTGCTCACAGATCAGCCAATTAAGGCCATACTACATTGCTTGGATACTTTAGGATGGATAGCAATGTGAGCTTTGGAACTCTTAGAGTTAGACATATAATACCGTCCGAGGCCTTCCATTAAAGTCCAAGTCTTGGTAGACTTCATCCTTGAATGCACCATTTCAGATAAAACCCAAGATAGGGTAAAACCATAGAAAGTTTAGAAGATCCCGGGTGCTCAAAAGATAATGAAAATATAAGATCAGATCCTAAAGAACTATAAACCCTACATGTTGACAACTCATCAAATTTGTTAGGGTCGAGAGCCGAGCTTATCTTGTATGGTCTTGAAGGAGATGTAGTTGGATATGCTCTACGCTTTGAATTTTCAGCTACGAACAATGAGATAAAATATGAAGCTCTGATCGCTAGCCTTAAAATTGCAAAAAAAGTCAAAGCTCAACATCTGAGGATCTTCAGTGATTCTTAGTTGATGGTTGGATAGATCAAAAGTGAATATGAAGCTCGAGAGAAAAATATGAAGAAATATCTTCAAAAGATAAAGGATTTAACCTCACCCTATCAAAGCTTTGATATTTAACAGGTCCCTAGGTCACAAAACATTAGGAAAGATGTATTATCCAAGTTGGCATCATCATTGCCTATTGACCTATAAAAGAAAACTTATTTTGAAACTCTAAGAATCTCAAGCCTTGAGGAGACTGCTATTATCCAACAAGTCAATGAAGAACACAGCTAGATGGATCCTCTTCTAAAATACTTAAGGTTAGGCAAGCTACTGCTCAATCGAAAAGAAGCCCATAAAATAAGAAATCAGGTTGCTTGATATATCCTGTATAATAATGAGTTGTACAAAAGATCTTCCTCTTTGCCTCTTTTGAAGTACTTATGCCCATTCGAGGCTTATTATGCACTATTAGAGGTTCACAAGGGGATCTATGAAAATCACATAGGGGGTAGATCCCTATCCTACAAAATTTTTTGGCAAGACTACTACTGGCCCACCATGCAACAAGATGTGGAAAGCCTCATTAGGAAGTGTGAACAATATCAATGGAATGCCAAAATCTAGCATCAACTAGCAACACTATTGACTCCTATTAGCATCCCATGGCCATTTGCCTAGTGGGGAATGGATATTTTGGGTTCTTTTCCTCAAGCATCAAGCCAGCACTAATTTCTCCTAGTGGCCATTGATTATTTCATGAAGTGGGTTGTGAAGGAAAAGTCTAGGGTTTTCAGCATGTATTTTAAAACTTTTTCAAAATAGATCAGCAAAAGTAATAAATTAATTATATTAATTTATTAAAAATATATAAATAAATCTTAGATCTAGGATCTAATGATATGATCTATGTATGCATATAAATCTAAAAATTAAATATTAATAGAATAAAGATATTGATCATATCAATATCAAACTGAACTAGATATGATCTAGTAGGAGAAAGAGACCGAATCTCTTTTATCTTTCGCAAGTCGGGATCTCTACTTACTGATCTAAGATTGAGGTTGTTGCTTCGAGCCGTATATATATCCGACCATTATGAGAAGTCCACATGAAGCCCCGATCTTGATCCGAAGTCCAGCAATCTAGAAATCAGCACAGTGTGCTAGCACTGTGCTGATCCTTCTTCAATCGTTGATCTTGAATCTATTTTTTTGACTTGCTTAGACCTTCTAAGGATCAAAGAACACTTAAAAAAGGACTAGAAGGAGAACTTTCTTCCTCAATTTTCACTCAAAAGATCTATGGTAGAGGATCTAAGAGAAACCCTAGAGAAGACCTTTCTTCGCTATTCCTTTCCTCTCACCAAGATACAATAGACTTGTGTCTTTACAATAGCCCATGCTCAAGATCCCTTTTCACCCAAGGTTCCCATGCCCAAGCCCTCTCTCCTAGGTCTAATTGCTATAGAAATTTTAGCCCCTAACTCCTTTTAAATAGAGAGATAGAGAGGAGTCCTTGTCTAGGTCAAATATCTAGAAAAGAATGTCCAAAATAGATAAGGATTGGGGTGCCCAACTCTTGGGCGCCTCCTCCCTTTTTTATGGTGTGGAAAATATAAAAGTGGTGCACAAAAATTTCTCTTTCTCTCATGAAAAAATCAAAAAAAAATCAAAAGGATTGGTGCCATAATAAGATATGGAAAGGTGATGTATCAAACTCTATCCAATAGAGTCTTAGGTCAAAATAATTTATTTATTTTGAGCTAGTCCATAACTAATTTCAATCTAGGAATAAGAAAGGGAAAAAGGGTGCATGTTGGTTACCTGGGCATGAGTGGTTTCATGCAAAAACCAAGGAGAAGGGGCGTGGGAAGCAAGGTGGCACAAGGGTGTAGAGTCCTAGTCACACCAGGACTTCAAGTTTTGACTTGGTTCAACTTATTTTTGAATCCAATTAAATCAAAATATATGCAATCCGATTAAGAATGATCTTAGTCTATACAAGTCTGGTTTAAATTTAAATTTGATTTAAATTCTAATCAAATTAAAAATTAGGTGCATACAAGTCCTAATTGAATAGGAACTTATTCTTCCTTGCAATTGGTTTGTCCAATAAACTAATTAGACTAGATCCAATCAAGCCTAAATCAAATCTAATTAAATATTATTCAATTAGACTTGATCTCAATTCTTTGGCTCAATCAGATTGAGTCAATTAGCAATCTAATTACTAATCGATTCTCCTGCAATACTTGCACTAGGTCAAACATCAATCATATTGAATGTTTCAATCCTAAAACGATTCTTAATTATTGCTCAACCTTCCGATCAGATCAAGATCTCTAATATGTGTTACTCCATAGGTTTGAACCTAAGCCAATAGCATAAGAATAAATTCTTGTACTAATTGAAATGATCATCTAGCAATGATATCCAAGATCAGATAGGTCGAATGTGTAAAGCAATACTCTTAGAATCCATGCAGATATGGTTTCCGTATATTCATCCCCTTGATCATAAATGCTTATAGGATGACTTAGGATTTAACTATCAATCCTAATTAGGTCATCCACATTGTATTTCAAAATACCAAATCTATCTTATGGATTATCCTGGCTAAGATTTTGCTAAATTAAAATACAACGATGCATTATCTCTAAACTCTTGGAGTGGTCAATCCCATCTTGATCACTCACCAACTTCACAAGCACTTGACTGTGCTTAGAAATCTTTTATCACTAAATTAAAAAATTTAGGTAGTCCGGCACCAAAGTACAGTGAGTTGCTTATAAACCACGTGGTGATCTCAGGTTTAAGACACTTATACCCATATCCCATCAGAGCAATTTTTGAAAGTAGAATGCTTCGAAGTTGGTCACATTCAGTTATGATGTATCCCCATATCTCACTTGTGTGCCATATCAGTGTCTCCACACTCCTTGGTTAAGAGGACAATCAATTCATATGGCACACAACGACCTATACTCGATAAATATTGTCATCCTAGTTAACAACGTATCATTTGATCATGAATAGTTTAAAGACTAATTGATAAATCCTCTATTTATTGAATCTAAATAGTCCTAAGGACTTCATCACAACATGGAGTTCATTAGAAGATGTAGACTTGTGATGAAAAATGTTAGAATAAAATTTTATTTAATAATAAATTATTTATATTTATGAGATAGCACAACCATCAACAGGCTGATGATTGGCTCTGGGATATATTTTTCAATAACTTTTACTTATTCTAAAGCCACTTGGTACAATATCTAATACCCATCTTTGACTTACGGTCATTAAACTTCTTTACCACCAATGTTTTAGTGAAGGGGTCGGCCAAGTTCTTCTTTCCATCGATCTTCTGAAGATGGAGGTTACCTCAATCCATGATCTTTTAGACCAGATGGTACTGGTGCAATATGTGCTTCATCCATTGGTGTACCTTTGGTTTCTTCGTCTAAGCGATGGCTCCAGTACTGTCATAATAGAGTAGGATCGGACCATCTAGGAAGGATGCCACTTCGAGCTTGATGATGAACTTTCTCAGCCACACTGCTTTCTTCACAGCATCGGATGCTGCGATGTACTCCACCTCGCAAATAGAGTTACTACAGTGTGCTGCTTGAAACTCTTTCAGTAGATAGCTCTACTATTTAGGATAAAAATATAACTCGATATGCTTCTACTATCATCATGGTCAGATTGAAAGTTGGAGTCCGTAAACTCCACAAGTTTTAAATTTGACTCACCGTAGATCAACCATTGGTTCTTAGTATTTTTTAAATATTTAAAGATAATTTTTACCACCTTCCAATGATTCTCTCCTAGATTAGATTGGTATCTACTTACTACTTTTAGTGAGTATGCCACATTTGGTCCCATATATGTCATTGTGTATATGATAGATCCTACTATCAAAGCATATGGGATTCTATTCATATGCTCTCTCTTTTTTCAGGAGTTGTCGGATAATCCTTTTTAGAGAGAAAAATTTTCTGGCCTATCGAAAGATAGCCCTTCTTGGAATTCTTCATGTTGAATCTCTTCAGTATAGTTTCTATGTACATGGACTGGGATAACTCATGCATCCCCTTAAATCTATCTCTATAGATCATCATCCCTAGGATGTAGGTAAAGGAACTAGATCTAGGATTTTAAGGCCAGATCTTGAACTTTTTCAAGATCAGGCAGCGGAAGACTAAAATTAATTAAAATTAATTTTAAATTCTAAAAAATATCCTAGATCTAAGATCTATTACATGATCATGACATGTTATTAAATCAAAAATTAAAATATAAAGAAGAAACTAAAATATATTGATCACATCAACATGTATATACACTACATCTAATGCAGGTATGAAAATAATAGATCAGATCTAGGATATTTTTTAGACTTGCACATGTATATTACCTATGCAAGTTAGATATTCTAACTTACTGATCTAGACTTAAGAATGATGTTGTGAGCTGCACATGTGTCCGGCCTCTAGGAGTCATCCACATGATCCCACGATCACGATCAGAACTCCAGATGCTGGAAATCAGCACAGTATGCTAGTACTATGCTGATCCTTCTTTGATGGTCGATCTGGGACCATCTTCTTCAAATCTTGGACTCTCTAATTTTCAGAAGGAAGAAAAAGAGATTTTGAACCTGAGACACCTCTCAAAATTCTCTAAAGAAAAAGGAAGAGATCAAAGAAAAAATCTTGAAAGAAGAACCCTTCTTTTTCTTTTTTGTTCTCTCACCTAGACACCTAGATTGGTATCTATGAAATCCCCATGCTCCAATACTCTTTCTCCCTAATTTTCACACACCCCAAAGATCTCTTAATGGTCTAGAATATATCCAAAAGTAAGTACAAAATTCATCCTATATAGAGAGATATAGAGGAGTCCTTGTCTAGGTCAAATACCTAGACAAGGAATGTCCAAATTGGGCAAGACAAGGGGTGCACAACTCTTGGGAACCCCCTCCTACTTTTCTACTATGGACCATCAAATTTCGTCATGCAAAAATTCCTCTAAAAGCCATAAAAATTTCAAAAAAAATCTGGGTGGAATCGGTGCACCATAGGAAGAGTTTTGGTTTCCTAAAATTCTATCTCATAGAATTTGAAATCAAAACCAATTCCTGCTTTGACTTGGTCCACACTTACCATGTAAGAAAGAAAGAGGATGACTTTGGGACATGGTGGGCTTCTCTTGGGCATGGAGAATTCACACAAAATCAAAGAAGGGCATGAAGGGTGGGTGTTGAGATTAAGGTGGCGCAAGGAGGAAAGTTTTTAGTCTTACTAGGATTCTTATTTTGACTTGGTCCAACATGGTTTCTCAAATCAAATCAAACCAAAATTAATTCAACCTAATTAAATTAGGTCTTAAACTAATTAAGAACTTAATTAAATTAGATTTAATTCTAATTTAATTTTTTAATCAAATTAAAAAATTGGGTTGACCCAAGTCCTAATTGAACTAGGATTAGTTCTTCCTTGCACTTGGCTTATCCAATAAATCAATTGAACTTGATCCAATCAAGTCCAAACCAAATTTAATTTAATTATATTTAATTAGACTTAATCTTAGCTCTTTGGCTTAATCAAATTAAGCTAATTAATAATCTAATTACCAAGCGATCCTCCTGCAATACTTGCACTAAGTTAAACATCAATCATATTGAGTGTTTAACCATAGAATGATTCTTAATCGTTGATCAACCATCTGATTAGATCATGAACTCTAATGTGTGTGACCTCATAGGTTGAAATCTAAGCTAGTAGCATAAGAATAAATTTTTGTACTAATCAAAGTGACCATCTAGCAATGGTATCCGACGGTCGGATAGATCGAATGTATAGAACAACATCCTTAGAACCCATGTGGATATAGTTTTCATATAATTCATTTTCTTGATCAAAATGCTTGTAGGATACCTCAGAGTTCAACTATCAATCTCTAATAAGATTGTCCATATTTTATTTCAAAATATCAAATCCATTTGATGGATTATCCTGGCCAAGGTTTTGCTATATTGAAATACAATGATACATTTTTCTCCAACTCTTGGAGTAGTCAATTCCATCTTGATCATACTCTAATTTTGCAAGTACTTGACTATGCCCAGAAGCCTTCTGTTACTAAATTAAAAATTCAGTTAGTTTCGTACCAAAGTATAGTGAGTTGCCTGTAAGTCACTGAGGTGATCTCAGATCTAAGGGACACTTATACCTATATCCCATCAGAGACATTCTCGATAGTAGAATGCTCTGGAGTTAGTCACATTCAATGATGATGTACCCCTACATCTCATCTGTATGCCATACCAGTGTCTCCATGCTTCTTGGTTAAGAGGATAACTAATCTATGTGGCATACAACGACCTATGCTTGATAGACGCTGTTGTCCTTATTAACAGCGTATCATTTGATCGTGAACAGTTTTAAGGACTAATCGATAAATCCTCTCTTTATCGAAGCTAAATAGTCCTAAGAACTTCATCACAATAATGGAGTTCATTAGAAGATGAATACTTTATGATGAAAAATATCAAAAATATATTTTATTTATTAATAAATTAATTACTGATATAATGTAGCTCAACCATCAACAGGTTGATGATTGGCTTTGGGATATATTTTTCAATAACTCCCACTTATCCTAAAGCCACTTGGCATAGTATCTAATATCCATCTTTGACTTGTGGTTGTTGAACTCCTTTATCGTTAGGGTTTTAGTGAAGGGGTCAGCCAGGTTCTCCTTTTCGTCGATCTTCTGAAGGTCGACGTCACTTCGATCCATGATCTTTTAGATCACGTGAAAGTGGTGCAAGATGTGCTTCGTCCGCTGGTGTGCCTTTGATTTCTTCGCCTGAGCTATGGCACCAGTGCCATCATAGTAGAGCAGGATCGGACCATCTAGGGAGAGTGCTACTCCGAACTTGGTGATAAACTTTCTTAGCTACATAGCTTCCTTCACGGCATCTGATGCTGTAATATACTCTACTTCACAAATAGAGTCTGCCATAGTATGCTACTTAAAACTTCTTTAGTAAATAACTCCATCATTTAGAGTAAAGATATATCCCAACATGCTTCTACTGTTATCATGATCAAATTAAAAGCTAGAGCTTGTAAATCCCATAAGTTTCTGATCTGACTTGCCATAAACCAACCTTTGGTTCTTAGTATTTCTCAAATACTTAAAGATGATTTTAACCACTTTTCAATAATTTTCTCTAGGATCAGACTGGTATATACTCACTATTCCTAGTGAGTATGCCATGTCTGATCTCGTATATGTCATGGTGTATATGATAGATCTCACTATCGAAGCATATAAAACTCTACTCATACGCTCTCTCTCTTCAGAAGTTGTCGAATAATCCTTCTTAGAGAGAGAAATTTCATGACCTATCGGAAGATAGCCCTTTTTGAAATTCTCCATGCTGAATCTCTTCAGTATAGTATCTATGTACGTAGACTGGGATAACTCAAGCATCCTTTTAGATCTATCCCTATAGATCTTCGTCCCTAGGATGTAGGATGCTTCATCCAAGTTTTTCATAGAGAACTGTGATGACAATCAGACTTTTATTTCCTACAGTGTGGGGATGTCATTCTCGATCATGAAAATGTCATCCACGTACAAGTCAAGGAATACCACTACTGGATCATTTGTCCATTTATAAATACAGGACTCTTCTCCATTCTTAATGAAGCCAAACGTTTTGATCACCTTATCAAAATGCATATTCCAACTCCAAGATGCATACTTTAATCCATAAATGGATCTTTGAAGCTTACACTCCTTGGACTCATTTATGGATGTGAATCTGTTGCCCAGATATGCAACTCAAGAGGGGGGGGGGGGTGAATTGGGTTTTTAAAAATTTTAAAGCTAATTTAGAACCATAAAGTGAAGGAAATAGTGTAGGGTTTAAGCATGCATTTTCATAACCTTTTCAAAAAATATATCAACAAAAGTAAATATTAATATAAAATTAATACTATGCATGCATTGATCATATCAAATAAACCCCACTCTTGATCTAAACATGCTAATATGTGATAGAAAAATTAAATGCATTCGATCAGCAAATCGAATCTACTGATCGATACGAGTTTAGAACTCGATACCCTTTTATGGATAGCTGATCTCTATGATCTAAATCCATCATAAGAAGCTGTGGTGTTACGCTATAGCCATACACTTGTTTGACCTCTACGGATGGTCCACATGGAGCTCTTGGTCCCAACCAGCTCCACTAGAGTGCTAACTCCTTGCCGGGGCCTTCGATGGCCAATCATGATCGATTGTATAATTTTTGATCTTTTAAATATTCTAAAAAATTAAAAAATAAATATTAGAGGATGATAAAGAGGTGTTTCAAATTTGGTGGTGATCTGATGCTCATATCACCCGATCTCTCCATCCGAACCTAGATTCCTAAAATTAGGTTTCACTCGACCCAAAAACCCTGACACACTAAAAATCCTATCTTGCCCTCTCTATGTGGAGTTTTTCTATGAAATAAGTTTTTATAGAAAGATGACTTTTAGATATATAAACTCTATTTAGATTATATCTAAAAATTGAGTATCCTTAGAGGTGAAAATCAAAAGAGAAGAGAAGCATAAGGGAAAAGTAAAGTGCTATAGGACCCTGCTCACCTTCGCTCCAAAATTTTTTTTGCCCAAAAATAATGCCCAATCACTCTAAAATTTTTACCACATAATGCTAACCCCTTCTTCTACATCACAAAAATTCTCATAATTTATTAACATGAATACCATGGGAAATGTGCATGGAAAAATATAAGGGTTGAGTGGTTGGGAGGTTTTAACCACTCACTTAATTTCAAAAATCAAATGAGCCTCTTATCCTTATCCAATGCCTCCTCCCATGTGTTTAACATGCAAAAGAACTCTCCTTCTACATGCACATATTTTTATTTCTCCAAAAAATGATCAACAAACAAAAGGGAGGGCATGGGAAGCAGATAAGGTTGGATTGGTTCCAACCTCCAACAAACTAAGTTGAATTCAAAACTCAACTTACTTTGAACCGGTCCAACCTTTGGACCAGGTCAAAAGTAGATAAGAGAGAGGACACAAAAACCTTTTGGGTGAGAGAAAAGTTATGTACAAAAAATTTTGGGCATGGAACAAGAGTGGAAAAGTCAAAAATGGTGGGTGCATGGGAGAGTTTGAATTCAAACTTCATTTAACTTGGTCCTAATTGGTTTCAACCAAACCAATTAATCTAAACCCAATTAGACTAGGTTAAACCCAACCAAATTAAGCTTATCCTAATTCCATAAAATTCTAATCAAATTAAAAATTAATTAGGTCCAGGTCCTGATCAAATCAAGGTTACAACATAGCGATTAGGTCATCTCATGACCTGATCGGGTCAAACCTAATTAAATTAAATTCAATCAAACTTGATCGAATCCTCATCGCTCAATCAAGTTAAGCTAATCAGTAATTAAATTATTAATTAATCTTCTAAAAAATATCTGAGTCCAAATTGGATGGGTTACTCAATAATAGAGTCCCATCAACATGAAACTCCTGAAGAGTCCCAATCCAGTGGGACTCTTGAACCCAGTGTCCTAAATAAATGAAACTCACAATCTTAGAGTCTCAGACTAGTGAAACTCTTGATCAGAGAGTTCTAGATGAGTAGAACTCAGAGTCCCAATTTAGTGGGACTCTTGGTCATAGAGTCCCAGTCCAGTGGGACTCTTGACCATAGTGTCCTAGGTCATCAAGACTCATCATCATCCATCAGATCAGGTAGAAACTTCTTATGTGTGTGATCCCATAGGTTCGAATCCTAAATTGATAGTATAGAAATCAATTTTCTGTATCAATTGATGTGATCATCTAGTAATGGTATCCGATGTCCGGATAAATCAAAAAGTTGCAACGCAACAATGACGAACTTATGGAATATGGTTATCGTATAATTCATCCCCTTGATCATGATACTCAAAAGGATGATCTAGGGTTTTTAGTCAATCCTATAATTAATCCATATTATATTTCAAAATTTAGCATCTATCATATGGACTACCTGACCAAGGATTTGCTAAATTGAAATACAGTGATGCACTTGCTCCAACACTTGGAGGGATCAATATCATCTTGACTCACACATCGATAAGCTAAGTACTTGACTACACTCAGTAGCCTTCCATCACTAAATTAAAAATTTAGGTAGTCCGATACCTAAGTACAGTGTGTTGCTTGCAAGTCACCGTGGTGGTCTCAGATCTAAGGGATACTTATAGCCATATTCTTTGGGGCTAATCTTGATAGAAGAAAAGCTTCAAAATTGGTCACATTCAGTTCAGATATATCCATACATCTCACTTGCATGCCATGCCAGTGTCTCAATACTTCTTGGTTATGAGGACAACCAATCTATATGGCATACAATGACCTATACTTGATAAACATTATCCTCCTAAATAACAACGTATCTTTTGATTGTGAACAATTTAATGACTAAATGATAAATCCTCCTTTGTCAAATCTAGATAGTCCTAAGGACTTCATCACAACACAGGAGTTCATTAGAAGATAACAGAATTTATGATGAAAAATGCCAAAATAACTTTTATTATTTCATAATTCATATACAAGTACAATAAGTAGCACAACCGTCAACAGACCGACGATTGACTTTAGAACATATTTTTAACAATCTTCCACTTGGACTAAAGCCAATCGATGCAGTATCTAATACCTATCTTCGATTTGAAGTCGTTGAACTCCTTCACCATAATAATTTTAGTGAATGGATTGGCCAGGTTCTCCTTCTCATCGATCTTCTAAAGGTCGATATGACCTCGATTCATAATTTCTCGGACAAGATGGAAGCGGCACATTATATGCTTCATCCACTGGTGTGCCTTAGGTTTCTTTGCCTGAGCAATGGCTCCAGAGCTATGCAATAGAGCAGAACTGGACCATCAAGGAAGGGTGCTACTCCAAGCTCGGTGATAAATTTTCTCAGTCATACCACTTTTTTGGCAACATCTGATGTAGTGACATACTCTGCCTCACAAACTGAATCGATGATAGTGTGCTGCTTGAAACTCTTCCAATAGACAGCCCCACCATTAAGGGTGAATATATATCTGGATACACTCTTGCTATCATCATGATCAGACTGAAAATTAGAGTTTATGAAACCCACCAGTTTCAAGTCTAATTCATCATATACAAGCCACTGGTCCTTGGTATTTTTTAAATACTTCAGGATGGTTTTAACAACCTTTCAGTGGTTCTCTCCTGGATCAGATTGGTATCTACTCACTACCCCTAGTGAGTATGCCACATCTGATCGTGTACATATCATGGCGTATATGATAGAACCCACTGTCGAAGCATATGGTATTCTACTCATATGCTCTCTTTCTAGAGGTGTTGTCGGACAATCGCTCTTTGAAAGAGGAATTCCATGGCCCATCAGTAGATAGCCTTTCTTGAAATTCTCCATGCTGAACCATTTCAGTACAGTATCAATGTATGTAGACTGGGATAATCCAAGCAACCTTTTAGATCTATCTCTATAGATCTTCATCCCTAGAATGTAGAAAGCTTTTCCTAGATCTTTTATGAAGAACTATGATGATAGCCAGATATTTATTCCTTGCAATGCAGGAACATCATTCCTGATTAAGAGAATGTCATCCACATACAATACTAGAAATACTATTACTGAACCATTAGTCCACTTGTATATGTAGGGCTCCTCTTCGTTCTTAACAAAGTCATACGTTTTGATTATTCTATCAAATCATATGTTCCAACTTCAAGATGCATGCTTAAGTCCATAAATGGACCTTTAAAGCTTACACACCTTAGACTCATCTATGGATGTGAATCCTTTAGGCTGTATCATATACACCTCTTCATCCAGCTCTTCATTTAGGAAAGCTGTTTTCACATCCATCTACCAGATTTCATAGTATAGATGGGCAATAATGGCAAGAATAATCCAAATGGATTTAAGCATTGCCATAGGAGAGAACATCTCATCATAGTCAATACCATAATGTTGATGATATCCCTTGGCAACCAGATGGGCTTTATAGGTCTCCACCTTTCTGTCTATGCTCCTTTTTCTTTTGAAGACTCAATTACACCCTATGGGTTTTATCCCTTCAGGTAGGTCAACCAATGTCCATAGATCATTGAGATTAATGGATTTCATTTTGGATTTCATGACCTCAAGCTATTTCTCAGAGTCGGATCTCTACATTGCATCCATATAGGTGATTGGGTCCTGATCATTCTCATTGAGTTCGATAGGATCCCCATTCTGGATAAAAAAATCATAGTATCTGTCTGATTGACGTGGTACTCTACCAGATCGCCTTAAGGATGCATCTATAATGGGTTCTGGGTCTGATCTAATCAGATCTAGCTTAGGTTCAACAACTTGTGTTGATTCTTTCATCTATCGTACTTCATCAAGTTCGATCTTAGAGGCATTAGTTTCTTCACTAAAAAATTATTTTTCTAAAAAGACTACCTTAAGGCTGACAAACACTTTTGCTCATCAGCAAGGTAGAAGTAATATCCTTTGATTTTTTTTGGATAACCTATAAATCTACACTTATCAGATCTAGGTCCAAGCTTATCTGTCATTAAACGTTTGACATAAGCCAGATACCCCAAACCCTAAGGTGTGAAAGCATTGGCTTATGTCCTGTCCATATCTCATATGGTATTTTATTAACAGATTTACTCAGAACTCTATTTAGAATATAATAAGCTGACTCGAGCGCATATCCCCATAGAAAGATCGACAAACCAGCAAACCCCATCATGGATCGAACCATATCCAATAGGGTCCGATTTCTTCTTTCAGATACACTATTATATTATGGTATTCCAAAAGGGATCCATTGGGAGAGAATTCCATTCTTCCCAAGATATATCAAAAACTCATTGAAAAGGTACTCACCCCCTCGATCAGACCGAAGAGTTAATACTCTTCCCAGTTTGCTTTTCTACCTCATTTCGAAATAGTTTGGGGTTCGATTTCTTCTTTCAGATACACCATTATGTTGTGGTATTCTAGGAGGGATCCATTGGGAGAGAATTCTATTCTCCTCAAGATATATCAGAAACTCATTGGAAAGATACTCACCCCCTCGATCAGATCGAAGAGTTTTAATACTCTTCCCAGTTTGCTTTTTTACCTCATTTCGAAATAGTTTGAATATTTCAAATGACTCCGACTTATGCTTCATTAAATAGACAAACCCATACCTCGATAGATCGTTTGTGAAGATTATGAAGTAGAAATATCCACCTCTAGCACTTGAGCTCATGAGTTCACATACATCCGAATGTACTAGACTCAGGAGTTCAGTGGCTCGCTCATCTTTTTCAGTAAAAGATGACTTGGTCATCTTACTAAGAAGACAGGACTCATAGGTCAGAAGTGATTCACAATCACTAACTTCAATAATTCTTTCTTGAACTAAACTGTTAATTCTATTCTTGCTAATATGACCTAGCCTACAGTGCCAAAGGTAGACATCAGACACATCTCTAATTCTAGGATGTTTACCGAAGGATTGAACTACATTAACAGGCATAGAAAGTAAATAAATTTTGTTATTCAATTGTCCAATCAAAATTATAATACCATTCATAATGACATTACAAAATTTTTCTTTTATTGATATTTCAAAACCATTCATGGCTAAAAAGCCTACAGAAATGACATTCAATAAGAAAGTTGGACAATAATAACATTCATTAAGAATAACTTTATTTGAATTGATTACAAGGTTCATGATTTCTAAAGCTAGAATTAGAACTTATCTTCCATCTCCAACGTTCAGGAACCTCTTATCTTGGTCAAATCTCCTACTGACCTGTAAGTCCTACTTAGAATTACAAATATGATAAGGGCTTCTAGTATCTAATACCCAGGCAATAGAATTAAATAAGAAAAAATTGCATGGTATTATCATATAATTACTTTGCCCAACGACCACTTGCTTCTTGGTCGGCCTATTCGGATTCAGAGAGGCAATGTACAGAGGATAGTTCCTCTTCCAATGCCCCTGCTTCTTGTAGAAGAAACATTGTCTGACTCTGGTCGGGCTTGCACTTCTTGGTCCAACCCTGTGCGATCGTCCTAGTGTTTGGTTGCACCTTCTTATTCTTGTTCTTCTTGTTCTTCTTTCCTTTCTTAAAGAGTCGACAACTAGAAGAAGACCCTCCCACTATATTCACCGTCTCCTTGTGGAGTTGGTGGTCCTTCTCAAAGTTCTATAGTAACCCCAATAATTCGTGGTAGTTGACAGCAGGCTTTGTCATCCTGAAATGAGTAGAAAGGGGAGGAAGAACTTGGGCAAGGAATTAAGGATCGCATCCTTACGGAGCTACTCGTGTAGGGAAAGGCCTAGCTTGCTAAGGTGCTCAATCATCTCGATCATGTACAATACATGATCGATGATCGAGGCCCCATCCCTCATCCGAGCGTTGAAAATAGCACAACTTATTTTATGCCTTTCAACATTGTCGGGCGTGCCAAAGGAGTCGTTCAACATTTGAAGCATCTCCTATGGTTAGGCATTTTTAAATCTATGGTTGAACTCATCGTTCATTACCGCCAGCATTATACATCAAATGGTGGTGCAGTCATTGAGCCACTTCTGATAAATATCTCAGATCGCTCCTCTAGCATTCAGAGCTGGCTCCTCAGGTACATGATTCATTATGATATAAAGGATCTGCCATGCTCCAAGATGATTTTCAACTTACGATACCAGCTATCGTAGTTGGATCCCATTAATTTATCATTATCTAACAATGATCGGAGTGATAGGTTAGTGGCCATTTTTGCACAATAAGAAAAATCAAACCTAATTAGTACATGAATCAATTATCCTAGAAGCTTGGACTTTAGTCTAAAGGTTCTTTCACTATTTTATATGAATTAGTAGCCTCTACCTCCAATTCAAGAAATTACTTTAATTTCTTAGTGGGTACTAAAATTCACATAGACTAGACACGAGCCCAACTTTGGTTGGTCAACCCATGTGCACCTATGGATAGGTTCACAATCAATTATTTCTCTAAACAGTTTCTAGTAATATCAATTTTGCCTCGGAGACCTAATCAGTCAGCTTTGGCCTCCACTAAAAAAGTCTGATTAGGTCTAACCATTAACATGACCATATTTGGTCTTATCTAACTAATAAATGATCAGGCCTGACTTTGGTCGGCCAACCTAACCACCATCAGAAAGACTTAACCAAATCATCATTTTATGAATGATAATTTTATTAGTCAATAAGCACTAGGCCTTCGGGCCTCCAGTGATTATCAAATTAATGAACCTATTATCACTCAACTTAATGGGGGGCTATGATTTAGTTATTTATATAACTATTTCATTTTTAAGGATCTAATAATTTTAGAGGATTTAGTTAACATATTTAAGAAAAGCGAGCCAATTTTGACCCTCCCTCTGACTTCACTAAGTCAAATAAAAAAGGATCTAATCTAAGCTGGCATTAATAAAACCTAATTGACATGGATGAGTTTGAATCATCAAGTGATCTAATCAAAACCTAACTTATCAGGATGGCCTGGTAAGTGAGATCAGTAGAAGAGATATGCCATTAACTCATCAAAGATCAAATCAGTGCGAGTAGCTCCCAATTAAAAATCACTGATCAAATTGCCAAACTTACCTTAGATACGATCTGGTTTATTAGTTTTAATTTGACCAACCTAGTAATTTTGGGTTCGACCACGTAGCCATGAATCAAGTCCATTTGGTTCTTGTTAAAGATATGGACTTGACCAACTACAACTATTGTAACTGAGTCTATAGAGTTTTTGACCTAATCTAAATTAATATTTAATTAGATTTGATCAATTACTCTAATTTATTCCACTCTTTAACTAACCTTAAGTCTAACCCAATTTATGGATCTAATTCAATTAACCCAATAACCCATATTTTATGATTAATGACTTAGAGTCTTAATTCATAATTCTAGATACTAAATCATTATACTTAATATTTAATTAAGTTTATGGGCTGTGGGTTAGGGTTTGGCATTTTGAAAATATTTTTTAAATTTTTGAAAGATTCTTTATAACTTAGTATTATTCACTAATTGAGTCAACTCATTTTAAAATTAAATCGGCTCAATTCACAAATAATACTAGTTGTAGGATTTAATATGAAACTATGTATACTACATAATACTAAATCATGAATCAAACTTTATCTAATTATGCATTCATGATCATAAATCAAATTAAAGACTAATATAATCAGATCATAAAAATATTAGATCAAATTTAAGATTTTATGATTAATGATATAGATCAGCAACGTACCAGGATAACCTTTTCACTATGGGGGTAAACCCTATAGCAGGACAACCTACAGTCTATGCAATCTAGATTTTAATTTTTAGATCTAATTAATTAAATTATTAGATTAATATTTAGATTAAATCTAAATTATTAATCTAAAATTTATAAGCATATCATGTTTAGCGAACCTACTCTGATACCATTTGAAGGAAATTGCGTAGGATTTAAGCATGCATTTTCGAAACTTTTTTGAATAAAATAGAAGCAGAAGCAAATATTAATCTAAAATTAATACTATGCATGCATTGATCATATCAAATAAATTCTACTTAGGATCTGAATATGCTAATATATGATAGAAAAATAAAATGCATTCGATCAGCAAATCGAATCTACTAATCGATACGAGTTTAAAACTCGATACCTTTTCGCGGATAGTTGATCTCCATGATCTAAATCCATTGAAAGAAGCTATAATGTTATGCTATAGCCACATACTCATCCGACCTCTATGGATGATCCACATGGAGCTTCTAATCCCAACCAGCTCCACTGGAGGGCTAGCTTCTTGTTGGGGCCTTCGATGGTTGATCATGATCGATCTGATCGATCATATACTTTTTGATCTCTCAGATATTATAAAAAATCAAAACACAAATATTGGAGGATGATGAAAAGGTGTTTCAAATTTGGTGGTGATCTGATACTTACAGCACTCGATCTTTCCACCCGAACCTAGATTTCCAAAACTAGGGTTTCACTTGGCCCAAAAACCCTGACACACTAAAAATCCTATCACACCCTCTTTGTGTAGAGTTTTTCTATGAAATAAGTTTTTATGGAAATATGACTTTTAGATCTATAAACCCTATTTAGATCATATCTAAAAATTGAGTATTCTTAGAGGTGAAAATCAGAAGAGAAGAGAGGCATGAGGGAAAAGTAAAGTGCTATAGGACCTTGCTCACCTTCACTCCAAGATTTTTTTTTGCCAAAAACTAATACTGAATCACCCTAAAATTTTTACCATATAATAATAATTCCTTTTTCTACATGTAAAAAAATTCTCATAATTTATTGACATGAATATCATGAGAAAAGTGCATGGAAAATGATAAGAGTCGACTGATTGAGAGGTTTTAACCACTCACTTGATTTCAAAAATCAAATGAGCCTCTTATCCTTATCCAATGCCTCCTCCCATGTGTTTAACACATAGAAGGACTCTCCTTCTACATATGCACATTTTTATTTCTTCAAAAAATATTCAACAAACAAAAGGGAGGGCATGGGAAGCAGATAAGGTTGGATTGGTTCCAACCTCCATCAAACTAAGTTGAATTCAAAACTCAACTTACTTTGAACCGGTCCAACCCTTGGACCAGATCAAAAGCAGATAAGAGAGGGGGTGCAAAAATCTTCTAGGCAAGAGAAAATTTATGTACAAAAAATTTTGGATATGGAACAAGAGTGGAAAAGTAAAAAATGGTGGGCGCATGGGAGAGTTTGAATTCAAACTTCATTTGACTTGGTCCTAATTGGTTTCAACCAAATCAATTAATCTAGACCCAATTAGACTAAGTTAAATCCAACCAAATCAGACTAAGCCTAATCCAATAAAATTTTAATCAAATTAAAAATTAATTAGATCCAGGTTCTGATCAAATTAGGGTCAAAACTTCCATAGTGATTAGGTCATCTCATGATCTGATCGGGTCAAACCTAATTGAATCAAATTCAATCAAACTTGATTGAATCCTTATCACTCAATCAAATTAAGCTAATCAATAATTGAATTACTAATTAATCCTCTAAAAATATTTGAGTCTAAATCAGATGGGTTACCGGGTAATAGAGTCTCATCAACATGAAACTCTTGAAGAGTCCCAATCTAGTGGGACTCTTGAATCTAGTGTCCCAAATGAATGGAACTTACGATCTTAGTATCCCAGACTAGTGGAACTCCTGATCAGAGAGTCCTAGATGAGTAGGACTCTGGTCCTAGTGGGACTCTTGATCACAAAGTTCCAGTCTAGTGGGACTCTTGACCATAGTGTCATTGGTCATCAAGACTCATGATCAGCCATTAGATCAGGTAGGAACTCCTTATGTGTGTGACCCATTAGATTCGAATCCTAAGCTAATAGCATAGGAACTAATTTTCTGTACCAATCGATGTGATCATCTAGCAATGGTACCCAACGTCCGAATAGGTCGAAAAGTCTCAATGCAACAATGACGAACCTGTGGAATATGGTTACCATATAATTCATCCGCTTGATCACGATGCTCAAAAGGATGATCTAGGGTTTACTTTCAACCCTATAATTCATCCACATTGTATTTTAAAATTTAGCGTCCATCATATGGACTACCCCGACCAAGGATTTGCTAAATTGAAATACAACGATGCATTTGCTCCAACACTTAGAGGGATCAATCCCATCTTGACTCATACATCGACAAGCCAAGTACTTGATTGCATTTAGTATCCTTCCATCACTGAATTAGAAATTCAAGTAGTCCAGTACCTAAGTACAGTGAGTTGCTTGCAAGTCACTATGGTGGTCTCAGGCCTAAGAGATACTTATATCCATATTCTTTGGGGCTAATCTTGATAGAAGAAAAGCTTCGAAGTTGGTCACATTTAGTGCAGATATACCCATACATCTCACTTGCATGCCATACCAGTATCTTAATACTCCTTGGTTATGAGGACAATCAATCTATATGGCACATAATGACCTATACTTGATAAACATTATCATCCTAAATAACAACGTATCTTTTGGTTGTGAACAATTTAAGGACTAAATGATAAATCTTCCTTTGTCAAATTTAGATAGTCTTCAGGACTTCATCTCAACACAGGAGTTTATTAGAAGACAATAAAATTTATGATGAAAAATATCAAAATAACTTTTATTATTTGATAATTTATATACAAGTATAATAAGTAGTACAATCGTCAACAGACTGACGATTGGCTTTGGGACATATTTCCAACACAAAGATTATGTAATGTTATGCAAGTTGTATGTGGTGGGTGATTTAAGTGAGATGAAAAGATAAATAGTAAAAAAGCAGGTATTTAAGAAAATAAAGATGGAGAGAAAGCAAGCACACCATAAATAAGCAAGATTTATAGTAGTTTGGTGCCAACCTTGCATCTATATCCACTTCCCAAGCTCCTACTTGGAAATTTAAATTCACTAATCATATTTAAATTGAATACACTATTGAAAACCTCCAACCCTAGGTATCCCAAGCTAGCATGCTTGTTTTTTGGATATAAGCCAACCCTACACACTCTGATTCAAGGTTTAGAAAGATCTTTCCAAGTTTTGGAACCTCCAAAACTTAAAACAATATGAAAATAGAGTATAAGAGTTAATAATAATGAAATACAAAGTTAGCTCCTTTAATGAGCAAATAAAATATTAAAAATTCTTTACACAATTAAGAAAGAAGCTTTTCTGATTTTCCTCAAAGTTGTTGAAGATTGGAATAAGCTTTTGAGGGATTAGTGAATTTGAAATGAAAGCTTCTTTGCTTGAAGAAGGCTTTTTGCTTAGAGCTAAAATGAATGCTTGAATCTCTTATATTTTTTCTCTTTTAAGAGCCTTTATATCTTCAATAGATGCTAAAAAAAAATTTGGACAGGTTTAGAGCCATTGGAGGACTTTAAATGTGCATTAAATGTGATCCAAAATAGATGAAAAAATAGCCATTGTAGAAATTTTCTATCACAGGGGTCGACCCCTAGGTCGTCCCCTGCACAGGGGTTGACCTAGGGGTCGACCTTTATGATAGAAAATCCAAAAAATCCCATATTCTATTTTTTTGCCTTTGGAACAGCAGAGGTCAACCCCTAGGTCGACCCCTGGCATAGGGGATGACTTAGGGGTCATCCCCTTTGGTGTGCCAATCAGCCTCTTTGATAGGGGTCGACCTAGGGGTCGATCCTTTTCTTCAAACTTGATTTTCTCTCAAAATATATATTCAAAAAATATGAAATTGCCTCTAATAGATCATATATCTTTTGTTCTTTCTCTTGAAACTTTTGAATCAAAACTTGATAAAATTATGATTTTGCTCCTAAAATATAATAAATCTTTTTTTAAATCAAAATTATTAGTAATCTCCTCAAATATTTTATAATCATCAAAATCAATTCCTGAGGAAACAATCTTCTCCTTTTTAATGATGACAAAATATTTAAGTATAAGTAAAATAAGACATGCATAGGACATTAAAGTAAAATAGTATCATTAAGGATTTTTAGTTTAAAATTAAGGCAATGCATAAATATATTCAATTGATGCAAACTTTTCAGACATGAGCTTTATAATATCAAGACATAATGTCAATGCCTACAGGTAGATGATCATAGCGCATCATTACCATAAAAGATTAAGAAATTATAGTATAAACTTTACTTTCTACAAAATAACTTAGTTCTTTTAAAAGAGAGGTTTGGGGCTACAAAAATTTATCAATCATCAAGTATGTAATTTTAACATCATCAATTAATAATTATTCATCAAGCATATGATTTTAACACCATCAATTAATAATTATTACTTATACCAAATAATATATTTACTCCCCCTTTTTGACATTATCAATTAAAAAACTATTTTTTTCTTATTTTCAATAAAATTTATTCCCTCCTCCTAATAAGAAGGAAGAACCTGCTCCTTAAAAGATATTTCATAATATAATTGATACTATATGTGAAAAACACATTCCATATTCATGGCAAAATAAGATGCCAACTTTCTAAATACATAAGTCATAAGAGTCATACATCAAGTAAATAAGATGCCAACTTTCTAAATATATAAAGATATAACATAGAGTTTGCATTATATATTAGAAGTACAAATAGTTAGCCATACAAGATAAGCACCACATACAATCAAAATTGACCAACATGTATCATGAAGTAATTGATTAAACACATGAATGCATACTTCATGAATATTCTCAATTTATCTTCAGATTTATAGATTTTAAAAAACTTTATGAAAGGCTCCCATTTAACTTAAATTTAGATTCATAGAATTAAAAAAAAAAACTTTCAATAAGCTCCATGAAATGTATAAGCTCAAGCATAGTATATAGTCAATAATTCTTCTTCCTATTTTTAATAACGTTAAAAAGCTTATGGAAAGGATTAAGAAAAACCATCAAAATCAATAAGATGTAGGAGTGTATCAAATAAGAGATGTATCAAATCCATAAAGTCAAATCAAAGAGATCATCTCTCCTTTTTGAATAAATATTTCTTTCTTTTCAAAAATTAGCTTGAAATCAAATATTAAAGGCTCTCTCTTTTTTGAATGAATTTGATTTTTTTAATCAGATTTTCAAACATGCACTTTTTAAGCTTTAAGATGAATAGAGCTTTTCAGAAGGTTTGACTATGAAATCAAGCATAATATGCATTTTAATATTCAATCTTTTTTTTTCTTAAGAAATTTTAGTCAATTAAGTTTAGAAAAGGCATGTATCTAAAATTTATCGAGCTGAGTAAAATAAATAGTATCAAAGTAAAGAATAATCATATTTTCAATTTCATTGCTTTGAGTAAAGTTGTTTCAATACAAATATTTCATAAGAATTTTGCAATGCACATAAAAAATTTAGTATCAAATTTAAATTTTTAAATATATTTTAAAATTAAGTTTAAAAATTTATTTCTTAGAGCAAGAATATATTTTTAATTTAATTTAACTCCAATCAATTATCAGGAATAATCATGTAAATTAAAATATAAAATTAAGAAAAAATAAGAAATATCATCAAAATTAATTGAAATCCATACAAATACATCAAATTCAAAAAATTTTAATTTAAGTTTAAAAGAGTATCAAATTTGAACTTTATGGAATATTTAATATGAAAGTAGGCATGTTTGATATCAAATCATATTGATGTCACTCTTTCTCTTTTGAAAATATTTAAATTCTGATTTTATCAAGATATTTGAGGGATAGTACTATCTCAAGATGTTTTAGCATAATTAATACTAAGTAAAGTATGTCCTATGCTAAATTTTTATTTGATACTACTAATTTGGATTTTTAATTTAATTTTAAAAAATAGAGATTTTTAAATAAAATAAGTATAACATAAAAAAAATTGACACCAATTTTAACATTTATTCTTTACTTTTCTCAAGAAGTTTCAGTTAATTAAACTTTGAAAACGTATATATCGGAAGAGTATGAAGGATAGTATCAAAGTTGAAAATAATTTTATAAGGATCTTACATTGTACATTAAAAATTCTATAAATTTATTTTTAGGAGTAAGAAGATTTTTTAATTTAATTCAACTCTAAGAATGTCAAAAATATTTAGATAAATCAAATTATGAAATCAGTATATGAATGATACCACTTTAATCAAGTTTTAATATTTAAGAATAATTTATTTATTTGATACTACTTTAAATTAGTAGTACTTTAAATCAAGTAAATCAAATTGAATAAACACATGAAAGCACGAATTGAAAAGACTATAAGGCATTTGATTGAAAGTTTGAATTCAATTGAAATAAAGTACAAATTTAGGAGAATTATAAGATAAATGATTGAGAATTTGAGATTAATATCGATATTTTTAATATTAATTTGCAGCAAATATCTCTCCTATTTTCAAAAGTGAATACCATAAAATTCATCACATGATATTTTTAAATTTATTCTTCCTTCTTTTTTTAAGTGAAGCATCATTATTTGATACCACTTTAATCTTTAACTAATACTAATTTGACTTTTAAGCATAGATTTTCAAATTTGATTGATACCAATTTTATAATTAATTCATCTTAAATGAATTTTCTTCCTTACTTTTGAAAATAAAGGCATTTTCAATTAAATAGTCTTTTAAGATCAAATTATTTTTTTAGTATTTTTTTCTCTATTGTACTTATTTTAAAGTAAGCATATTGAATTTCAAATAATCAACCATCAATCAAATAATCAATCATAATCATGATACAGTAAAATTTTTTTGAATAAAAATTTTACTTTCATTGATTTTAAAATAAAATATTTACAACAGAATTTCTTCAATTATAATAACATCAAAATGATCAATTGATGTAAAGCATTTTTGAAATATTCATTGATCATTAAAAAATGATGACATAATTAAATCAATCAAAGTATAAATTAATAAATCAAAAAATATATAAATGCTTAAATCAAAGATGAACAAATAAAGTAATATAAGTAATTTTTTTTAAGTTTAAAAATAATTATTTTTTTCAGTATAACTCAATAAAAAATATAATAAGATTTAGTTTAAAAAATATTTTTTTTCATTTAGAAAGTATAATTTCAATACTATATATATATTTTTTTCAAAATTGTTGATTAAAAAAAAATGCTTTTTAAATTTAGCTAAGGAATAGCTTTAAGCTTTAAAAATCCAAGATAAATAGATTCTTTCAAAATTGAGAATTTGGATATATTATCACAAAGAGATTTATTTAATTTATTTTTTTAATAATAATAATTTTTTTTTTAAGAAAATATTTTTTAAGAAATATTACACATTGAGTTAAAAAAAGATATCAAATATTTATAATTTATCTCAAATATTATCATATTAAAATATGGCTGTGCAAACTTAGATTTGAGACAAAGCATTCTTTTCTTTCTTCACTTTTTTTTTGTCAAAAGTTGGGGTGCAAGGCGATAAAATCTAATACTAATTATTTTAATTTTTTTGATAAAAAAAGATGAATCCATTAAGTTCAGATCAAATTATTTTAATAAGTCATTTTGAATTGATACCAATAGACTATGCAAATAAATCTTAGAAAAGTTTACTATTTAAATTTAGATCTTTCTTTTCTTAAAAGATATCACTAAATTTAGTTCAAAAAAGATATAAAATTATCTAAATTTATCTCAAAAAATATCATATAAGCTATACAAAATTAGATTCGAGCTAAAATATTTTTTTCTTTTTATCGAAAGAAGAAAATGGAGTGCAAGATAGAAAAAAAATCTATTTGATACTAATTATGAAACTTTACTTAAGGATGAATTCTTTGATACCAATGAAAAACATAAATAAACAAGATCACATGAAAGTACAAGTATAAGTGAACCAACAAGTCAAGCAACAAATAAATGCCAATTAATGATTTTTCATGAGATTCAAAAATTATTTGTTTAGAATTTTCATTTGGAGTAAAATATTTTTCAAGATTAAGCTTGATACCAATTAATTATTAAAAATCATAATAGGATCAAACCATGCAAAGTATGATTGAATAAAAAGTAAAATATAAATAAATTTTCTAAAGCAAATCAAATAACTAGAATAACACGAGTGTATAAATAGATCAAAATAATTTTACTTTTAATATTTCAATAATATTTTCTCTTATTTAATTTAAAATTATTTTTTTATTTTTCATAATAAATGCTAGAAAACTTGACTTTCTTAACTCTTCCCCTATATTGGAAAATTAACTTTTCTTAATTCTTTCCTTATTTCTTTCAAATTAGGCATATTTAACTAATTTAAATTAGTGATCATTTCTCTCCTTTTATTTTGCAAGCAAAGCATATATTGAGTCAAATAAAAAATATCAAACACATTGAATTTTCATAAAAGATGAAACTTTTATTGATTAGCCAGTGATGATTACAAAGATAAAATCACGAAAGCATGCAAAATATATGAGAACTATATCCTATATGGATGCCAAAAATATATTAAAAGGATCACTAAAGCTATGGAAAAAAATCCTAGTATCTTATGCAAGTATATATCAGGATAATCCTAAGATGTAGGTCTAAGCTAGGTAAAAGGAGAGTGTAGTCTAATATCTCCAAATGACTGGACTCGATAGTGAACATCCTTCCTCACTACAGTGAGTGCCTGCAATAATCTTCCTAACTCATCTCTGACCAATGATAATGCCTCTATCTGATCTTATCTCATCTGGTGTGCCTCTGATATGTACCTCTAAAATTCTGCACAGACTGACGCTACGATCTTGATGGAGAGTCTCTAAACAAATGCATCCTCATCCAGTCTATCAGATAATCATGAGCTAGTATCCGGATGGTTGGTCTGTGAAAGTGAAGCTATCTCTATTTATTCATGTTACTCTATTAGCTCCTTATCCTAATATTTACTATAGTAGACTCTGCTGTAGGAGTCTCATCATCATTATCTGCTATAGGATGAGAGCCGATATCCTTAATACCCTCAATCATCATCTCGATTAAATACAAATCTTAAATGTGTAGTTGCTTGAGATAATCTAAGGTGCTTCTACTGGTCTGTATATGTGTAGCATGTATCCAATGCTATCAACATTTATCTCAGTCTGCATACCTTTTGCTTTAAAAACTAGACTTTCTCTTTCTTTGGGCAAAATACTTCTGGGGTGCCATTAGAGAATAAGAACTATAAGATTAGAATAGAAATGAAGAGGAAATGTCCGATTTTAGTAGAAGAGGGGTTTGAAAGGAATTACAGCTCGAGAAAATTGATAATGGAATGATAGAGCCTTGGATATTTTTAAATAGGAGAACTAATCCTAAAAAAAAAGATCGACTCTTGCTAAATCAAGAGTTAGCTCTTGAAGAGAGGTCGACTTCAATGAAACTGGGAGTCGGCTCCTCAAAGTAGAAAATAGTTCAAGTAGTTTTTGATTCAAGAAAATTTAATCAAATTGAATAAGAATCAAAAGGCAATCAAATCGATGATCAAGAAGGATATTCCAGTCAAATTAGGGGATGAAGAATTAATCAATCATGAGGATAAGATTATCAAGTCAAGGGACTCATATAAAAGAAAATCTAGATATAGGCTCTATAAGTTTTGGTTGAACTATGAAATTCCAAATACTTAGGGATAAGCTAATATGCAATGTAATTTAACACATCAAGCACTTGAGTTTTATGAATAGATATTTTATCTTCAAGTACTTAGATCATGTAAAGTTTTAAAAAATTTTAATATTTAAGTATCTTATGGGGGAATGCCAAAAACCAGTTTTACATGTATGTTCAGTAATTCAAAAATATTCACATCTAATTACGCATCTTTTAATTTAAGTTTATTAATTACAAAATTGATATGGAGAAGTTATTATATCATATTGAATTTCAAGATAATTTTAATTCATATCATAACATGATACTTAGAGGAGAACATATTGATTTTTTAAAATCAAAGTATTCAAATCATCAAAATCAATCAATCATACTAATATTACTAACATATAAAAAGAATTTCAAGCAAGTAATCATAATATGAAATCATAATGATAGATCATTAAAATTAATAGAATTAATCAAACAAACATTGATGGTATAAAATGAAAAAAAATTTAGATTTTATCAATATCATCACCCATCCAAGTCCATTCTCAAGAGATCCAACTATAAGTATTTTCTCATTTTATTCCATTGGATCCTTGGTGTACCTGCAAAATTATTTACTAGATTTTGGTACCCAAGTCATCTTGGGTCCATGAAGGTTAGAGCCTATGGTTCCTTTTGAAACCCAAATCTTCTTCACATTTGAATTTTTAGATTTACTAGAAAAACATGTATAGGATTTATGTCCTACTTTTTCATATTTAAAGCAAGTAATATTTGAAAACTTGTTGCTTGATGAGTTTACAAAGATGTTTTTTAGAAATTTTTGTTTCTTAAGAGGATTATAGCCTAGGCCAGCTTTATCATAAATGATCTTTTGATTTTCAAGTATCATTTGAAGTTTATTTGAGCTAAGAGTGAACTTTTCTACCATAGATTTTAACTTAGCAATTTTAATTCTTAGGTTCAGATTTTCTTGAGTTAAAACCATTTTCTTATTTGAAATTATCTCATTTTTTTTAGGAAGAATTTTAAAATATTATTTTTCTTCTTAAGCTCAGCATTTTCTTCAACTAACAAATTTTCAGATTTAATCAGTTCTTCCTTTTCTTTAGTTGAAGAATTAATTTATTTCAAGAAATCTTTCTTTTCTTTGGCCATATTTTTTATATTTTTTAATAGATCTTTTTTTCCACTCAAAATTTTATTTTTCTCTTCAACCAAAGATAGATTAGATTTTTTAAGTTCTTTATTCTATAGCCTTATCTTTTTGTGTTCATCCATTAACTCATTAAAGGCTTCATATAATTCATTAAAAGTAAATTCAGAGGAGTGTTCATGATATATCTCATCATTTTGAGTCATGAGGCAACAACTTTCTATACATTCCTTCTTTTTCTCATTCTTCTCTTCTTTGCTTTGCTTCTGCTTAATAAATGCTTTCTTTTTTTTAATTTTTTTTATTTTTTTCTTTTCATCCTCATGCACCATGAGGCATGAGTTGAGGTGAGTTTTTTTTCTTCTTGGGAGCTTGATATTTCTCTTTGATTTACTCCCTCAAAAGTAGTTTCTAATTTTTTTCATATTTGATTTACTGAATTACATGAAGAAATTGTATTAAAAATATTTATGTCTAATGAACAATAAAGTAAATTCATTGCTTTAGCATTTATTTGAATCATTTTTTTATCATGAATTGATGCATTGGGTGTGTGTAGGCCATTGATTATAGTTTTTCATAGATTATAGTCATGTGCTTGAATGAATATTTTTATCCTAGATTTTCAATAAGTAAAATTTGAGCCATCAAACAATGGGGGTCTATCTATAAAATATCCATCATTAAAAAAAGATTTAATTTTGGGTTGCTAAGATCTTTGACTCTTGATGGTTAAATCAATAACTAATAATAGAGCATCTGTTCTGATACCACTTGTTGTCTAGATATGCAATCCAAGAGAGGGGGTGAATTAGATTTTCAAAATTTTAAAACTAATTTAGAACCACAAAGATTATATAATGTTATGCAAGTTGTATGTAGTGGGTGACTTAGGTAAGATGAAAAGATAAATAGTAAGAGAGCAAGTATTTAAGAAAATAAAGATGGAGAGAGAGCAAGCACACCATAAACAAGCAAGATTTATAGTGGTTCGGTGCCAACCTTGCACCTATATCCACTCTCTGAGCTCCTACTTGAGAATTTAAATCCATTAACCATATTTAAACTGAATACATCATTGGAAACCTCCAACACTAGCTATCCCAAGCTAACACACTTATTTTTCGAGTACAAGTCAACCCTACACACTCTGATTCAAGGTTTGGTGAGATCTTTCCAAGTTTTGGAGCCCCCAAAAATTAAAACAATATGAAAATAGAGGATAAGAGTTAATAACAATGAAATACAAAGTTAGCTCCTTTAATGAGCAAATAAAACATTAAAAACTCTTTACACAATTAAGGAAGAAGCTTTTTTGATTTTCTTCAAAGTTGTTGAAGATTTGAATGAGCTTTTGAGGGGTTGGTGAACTTAAAATGAAAGTTTCTTTGTTTGAAGAGGGCTTTTTGCTTAGAGCTAAAATGAATGTTTGAATCTCTTGTATTTTTTCCTCCTTTAAGAGCCTTTATATCTTCAATAGATGCTAGAGAAAAATCTGGATAGGTTTAGAGCCGTTGGAGAACTTTAAATATTCATTAAATGTGATCTAAAATGAATGAAAAAATAGCCATTGTGAAAATTTTCCATCGCAGGGGTCGATCCCTTGGTCGTCCCCTGCATAGGTGTCAACCTAGGGGTCGACCTCTATGACAAAAAATCCAAAAAACCCCATATTCTATTTTTTTTGCCTTTGGAACAGTAGAGGTCGACCCCTAGGTCGACCCCTAGCACAGGGGATGACCTAGGGGTCGTCTCTTTTGGTGTGCGAATCAGCCCCTTTGATAGGGGTCGACCTAGGGGTTAACCCTTTACTTCAAACTTGATTTTCTCTCAAAATATACATCTAAAAAATATGAAATTACCTCCAATAGATCACAAATCTTCTGTTCTTTCTCTTGAGACTTTCAAATCAAAACTTGATAAAATTATGATTTTGCTTCTAAAATATAATAAATCTTTTTTCAAGCCAAAATTATTAGTAATCCCCTCAAATATTTTATAATCATCAAAATTAATTCTTGAGGCAACAAAATACCTCAAGTTATATCATATACACCTCTTTGGTTAGCTCTTCATTTAGAAAAGCTATCTTCATATCCATCTGCCAGATCTTATAGCCCAGATGGACAGCTATTGCAAGCATTATCTAAATGGATTTGAGCATTGCCATAGGAAAGAACATCTCATCATAGTCAATACCATAACATTGACGATACCCTTGGCAACCAGATAGACTTTATTGATCTCCACCTTTCTATTTGTGCCTCTTTTTCTTTTGAAGATCCATTTACATCCAATGGGTTTAATCCCTTTGGGTAGGTCAACCAATGTCCACACATTATTGACCTTCATAGACTCCATTTCAAATTTCATGGCCTCAAGCTATTTCTTAGAATCGAATCTCTGCATAGCATCCATATAAGTGATCGGATCCAAATCATTCTCATCCAGTTTGATGGGATCACCATCCTGGACCAAGAAACCATAGTATCATCTAGATGATGCGGTACTCTACTAGATCATCTTAATGTGCAGGTACACTAGGCTCCAGATTTGATCTAATCAAATTCGACTCAGGTTCAGCTATAGGTGTCAATTTTTCTACCTGCTGAACTTCATCAAGTTTAACCTTAGAGGCAATAGCTCCTTCACCAAGAAACTTTTTTTCCAAAAAGGTTGCCTTAAGGATGACAAACACCTTTTGTTCATCAGCATGATAGAAATAGTATCCTTTGATCTCTTTTGGATATCCTATAAACGTGCACTTGTCAGACCTAGGTCTAACTTTATCTATAACTAATCATTTGATATAAGCCGGGCATCCCCAAATCCTAAGATGTGAAATTGCTAGCTTACGTCCTATCCATATATCATATGGAGTCTTAACTATAGACTTACTTGAAATTCTATTTAATAGATAATAAGCCAATTCGAGTGCATATCCCTAGAAGGATATTGGCAAGCTGGCAAAATCCATCATGGATCGGACCATGTCTAACAGAGTTTGATTCCTTCTTTCAGACACACTATTATGCTATGGTATTTCTAGAGGAGTCTATTGGAAGAAAATTTCATTCTCTCCTAGATATGTAAGAAACTCATCGAAAAAATATTTTCCTCCTCGGTCAGATCGAAGAGTTTTAATACTCTTTTCAGTTTATTTTTCTACTTCACTTTAGAATTATTTGAACATTTCAAATGAATCCGACTTGTATTTCATTAGATAGACATATCCATATCTGAATAGATCATCTATGAAAGTAATAAAGTAGAAATATCCACCTTTGATACTTATGCTCATTAGTTCACATACATCAGTATGTACTAGATCTAAGAGCTCAGTGGCTCTTTCACCTTTTTCAGTAAAAGATGACTTGATCATTTTATCAAAAAGATAGGACTCACAGGTTACAAGTGATTCACTATCACTAACTTCAAGAATTTCCTTCTGAGTCAATCTGTTTGTCCTATTCTTGTTTATATGACCTAGCCTACAGTGCCATAAATAGATATCTGACACACTATCTAATCTAGGATGCTTACCAGTTGAATAGACTACATTAACAGGTTGTGATAGCATATACACACTATTGTTTAAATGTCCATAGAAAATAGTAACAGCATTCATAATGATATTATAAACTTATTTCTTTATTGATATTTCATAATCATTTTTGGCCAGAAGGCCTACAGAAATAACATTCAAAAAGAAACTGGCACAGAAATGTCAATCACTAAGAATAATGGTATGGAACTCAAATACAAGTTTCAAAATTTCTAAAGCTAGAACTGGAACTGATTTTCCATCTCCAACATTCAGGAGCCTTTTACCTTGCTTGAATCTCCTACTGACCTACAACCCCTGCAACGAATTGCAAATATAGTAAGGACTACTAGTATCAATACCTAGCCAGTAATATCATAAATAGAGAAATTGTAAGAAGTTATCATATAAATACTTGCCCAACAACCGCTTGCTTTTTTCTCTGCCTATTCTGATCTAGAGAGGTAATGTACTGAGGATAGTTTCTCTTTCAGTACCCTCGCTTCTTGCAAAAGAAGCATTTAGCTAGACTCTTATCGGGCTTGATCTTCCTAGTCTGATCTTGCAAGATGTCTCAGCCTGAACTTACACCTTCTTAGCTTTCTTCTTCTTGTTCTTCTTTTCTTTTCTAAAGGGTCAAGAACCAGAAGATGAACCTTCCACTATGTTCACCGACTCCTTATGGAGTTGGTGATCCTTCTCGAAGTTCTGAAGAAACTCTAGTAACCCATGGTAGTCTACTTCAAGCTTTGTCATTCTAAAATGAGTAAGAAATGGAAGAAAAGACTTGGACAATGAGTTCAGTATTGCATCCTTTCTAAGCTGTTTATGTAAGAAAAAGTTGAGCTTGCTCAATCTCTCTATCAACTTGATCATGTACAATACATGATCAGTGATAGAGGTACCATCCCGCATCCTGATGTTGAAGATGGCACAACTAGTCTTGTGCCTCTCCACATCATCGGATGTGCCAATGAAATCCTCCAACACTTGAAGCATGTCCTTTGGCTGAGTTGTCTCAAATCTATGATTGAACTCATCATTTATAGCAGTCAGCATAATGCAGTGCACCATGGTTCGATCACTGAGCTACTTCTAATAAGTATCTCTGACTGATCCACATGCATTGGTAGCTAGCTCCTTAGGTGCAGGATCCATTAATACATATAGGATCCATTCATACTCTAGGATAATTTTTAACTTTCGGTACCAGCTACTGAAGTTGGTTCTCACCAACTTATCATTATCTAACAATGATCGGAGCGATAGAAAAGTGGCCATATCTATACCAAGAAAAATCATAACCTAATTAGTAATTGATTCAATAAATCTAAAGATTTGGACTTTAATCAAAAGGTTCTTCTACTATTTTATTCGAATTGGTAGCCTCTACCTTCAATTCGAGAAATTATCCAAATTTTTTAGTGGGTACTAGAATCCACATAGACTGCACACAAGTCCAACTTTGGTTGGCCAATCCATGTACATCTAAGGATATGTTCACAATAAATTATTTTTTTAAATAATTTTTAGTAATTAAATTTTACCCTAGTCCCTAATTAGTAGGCTTTAGCCTCCATTAAAAAGGTTCAGTTAGATCCAACCATTAATATGACCATACTTGGTCGATCAAAATAATGAATGATTAGGCCTAACTTTGGTTGGCCAATCTAACCACCATTTAGAAAGATGCAACCAAAAAATCACATAATGAATGTGAAGAAAAAATCCTATTTTTCCGACACAGGATCATTCAGATCTGATTGGATCTAAAAAAATATTTCAAAATTTTTTCTATGATCCTAATTAGATTTGAGACATCTCGAATCTGATCCTAAAGATCTGATATTAAGAATTAAAAATAAAACTAAATCTAATTTAATTTCATACCTTTATTTTGGATAATCAGATTATCCTGCGATGATCTTGATTGATCTTAAGATTCTAGAAGGAGCCACGCACGTGCCTAGCCTCTACTAATGTCCACTCGGATAGGATCTAAAGGTCTTCTTCTTTTGAATTACCTCTTCAAAAATTAGATCTGGATATGATCTTGAAGTTCTTCAAAACTTCTTTGTAGAAGCAACGGTCCATTCTTTCAGCAGTGCTGCCTTCTTCCTGATCTGGGTGCCTTTGTTCCTTGGATTGCACTTGAACTGATGCCCAACTCCTTTAGGCATGGAGAGAAGAAAGAGAGGATCAGAGGGAGGCATGGAATAGAGGAGGGCAACCTTGCAGTATGGTGAAAGAAAGAAGCTCTATAACTTTAACCGCAGATAGGGTTTAAATAGACCCTGCTGTGCCATGCAGTGCCACATCATCCTAGCCAATCAGAGGCCTTCATTCAATTAGATCTAAATCTGATTGGTGGGATGATGTCATCTGATCCAATCAGATGAGAGTCCCTCAAAAATCCACATAGGTGGTGCCAACACTGGATAAACCAAAAGTCTTTGGCGTCTAGGTGTTTAAATCTATCATGAAACCTTGGAGTCCCATCTATATGGGACTCCATCTCTTATCCACATGGGGTGCATGCCTAGGGTGGCATGCACCATCTCTCTTGCCTTTTTTAGCAGGGGAACAAGAGCCTCAAGTACTCTCCTATTGGTGCATGACACATGGCCTTATGTCCAAGTGTCTAGGGTCAACTATTGACCTATGTTCAAAAATAGGAATTAGCAGATGACAGGAATTGGCAGGTATTATCTTAAATCCATCTAATGAATTAAGATAATCCTTTTTTGATCCAGACAAGCTCTAGTCAGACTAAGATAAGGTTCCTGAGTAAGCCCAAATAAATTTGGCTCAGCCGAGACAAACCAAAATGATTACAAAAGAAGAATTTAGGCTTAATCGTATGCTAGCACGATTTTTTTGAACATAATTGGATCTAATTCAAATCAATTGAACTGGGTTAGTCCTACTGATGACATCTAGATCCAAACCCTTATTTGTGTGATCCAGTTAGGTTTAGTTCCGTATGGTAATGTGACATGTTGCGATCTCTATCATCGACATCATCGAAACATCTTTTGATGGATCAAAATTTTTTTAATGCATACAATTAGAATGATCGATCATCTAAATTATTTTAATTGCTTCCAAAATCCACCAGTGACACTTAGCAGTATATGGTGGCAATCCATCAAAATCAAAAGCGAATCTCTTAGTGCAACTACCTATGTGATTGGGTTCTTCTATCTTGAGCTCTAACTGGATTAGTGTTAAGGTAAACTCGTCAAACCCAATATCCATCATATGAATTAACCATTCGATTTGAGTCCAATGTGAAATCTTAATAGAAATTCTTTCTATCATCTTCACTCTACCATGGCCATGGGCTTAAGGACTCAATCTTATGATTATCATAGGGCTACTCCTCATCCACCAAGGTAGATAGATCCTTTATTGGTGCAATTCAATTTCTACAATGAACATGCTATAGCCAACATACACCTCAGGATTCTGAATGGCTAGGAGATCGAGTTATAGTGTAGTCAAACTATAACACCCTTAAGGTGAACTACCGATGCACCTTAGGTCAAAGAACCAGACACACCACTATAGCAATGAGTCAGTCATCGACGAGAAGGTAGACTTCCTTATGACTGCTTGAGATGGTCATGCTCAGTGCCCTCATTCTCTAATGAGTATTTGTACTCTCACTCCAATATTTTCACACCATGGACTCAGGATACATCAATCCTAAGAAAGCAAACATACACCAACCTTTCGAATCAATCACCATCCTCGTGATGATCTTACGGTAAGAAGCAGTTTATGAGTTAATTATAAAAATTCATGTCTTAAATTTTTAACTCTTGAAAATATGAATTGTCATTACCATTAACTCAAAGAATGTATCACGAATACTTTAAATACATACTGTGATAGAAAAATAATCTATTTATTAATTTATAGTCAAAATTATAAAATTGCTCTTAGAAGTGTATTACAAGTATCAGCCAATCTGACTTCTAAGGCATGCATCTAACAAACTTCCACTTGATCTGAAGCCAATTGGCTATAAATCTAAGGTCCATCTTCTCAAGGTGGGCTTCGATCTACTACTGGCTCAATAGCTTTGTTAGCGGGTTAGCCGCATTGTCTGTAGTGTCGACTCTTTTGATCTCAACATATTTCTTCTCAAGATAATCGTGGATGAGGTGGTATTGCCGTTCGATGTGCTTGGATTTCTGATGAGATCTCGGCTCCTTAGCTAGGGCTATGGCACCATTATTATCGTAGTACAGAGAGATGGCATCTGATAGCATCATTCCGAGCTCTACGACAAACTTCTTATACCAGAATGCCTCCTTTGCAGCCTCCGACGTAGTGATGTACTCTGCTTCTATGGTGGAGTCTGCTATCACCGTCTGCTTGGAACTCTTCCAATTGACAGCTCCACCATTACAAATAAACAAACTTTCAGATGTCGACTTTCAATTATCTATGTCAGATATAAAATTCGAGTTTGTATACCGTTGGACCTAAAGTTCTCCATTACCAAAGACTAGAAACATATCCTTAGTCCTTTTCAAGTACTTAAGGATACATTTCATAAAAGTCTAGTGCTCTTCGTCTGGATTCGACTGATACCTACTCGTGACACTCACAGCATTGGCAATATCTGATCGTGTACATAGCATGGCATACATGAGGCTCCCTATTGCTGAAGCATAAGAGATCTTGCTCATGCATTCAATCTCCTCAAGTGTGCTAGGGCACATCTTCTTAGAGAGATGAATGCCATGTCTAAAGGATACTAAACCCCTCTTGGAGTTTTCCATGCTAAACCTCTTCAGCACCTCCTTTATGTACATTTTCTGTAAGAGACCCAGCATCCTATTTGGTCTATCCCTATAGACCTTAATTTTCAGAATAAAGGATGCCTCTCCTAGATCTTTCATAGAGAACTTTTAAACAACCACATTTTGACTATAGTCAACATAAAAATATCATTTCCAATTTGGAGGATGTCATCCACGTACAGTACGAGGAAGACAATAGCGCTCCCACTAATCTTTTTAAAAATATAGGGCTCCTCCTCATTTTTGATGAATTCAAATGATTTGATTACATCATTGAAACGAGCATTCCAGCTTCGAGATGCTTGCTTAAATCTATATATGGACCTTTGCAACTTACATACCTTGTGATTATTATCACTAGATGTGAAACCCAGCGACTATTTCATATAGATATCTTTCTCAAGATATCCATTTAAGAATGCCATTTTCACGTCCATCTATCATATTTCATAATCAAAATAGGCTGCAATAGTAAGCAATGTACGGATGGATTTGAGCATGGCTACTAGCAAAAAAGTATCTTGATAGTCAGTGCCTTCATGCTGACTATATCCTTGTACTACGAGCTTTACTTTGAATGTCTCTACATTTCCATCGGCACCTATCTTTCTCTTGAAGATCCATTTACACCCAAAAGGTACTATACCTTTAGATGGATCTACCAAGGTCCAGACTTAGTTCGAATGCATTGAGTTAATCTCTGACCTCATTGCCTCTAACCATTTCTCGGAGTCAATATCTGATATTACCTCATCATAAGTTTGGGATCATCACCATAAGCCCCATTTCCCATGAGGAACATTTTCTCTACGGCTTCTGATATAGTACCTAAGTACTTTTCAGGAGGACGAAAAATTCTACTTGATCTACGAGGTGAAGGAGGTAGTGTTTGGGTTGGCTCAATCTAATTGGATTCCATAGGTTTCTTAGCTCGTTTCTTATTGGAGACTTTCTCCTTGAGTCTAATCTACCTTTTGATGCCACCATCTTGAATAAATTATTTTTCAAGAAAGATGGCATGTCGACTCACAATCATATTGTGATCTTTCGGAAGATAGAAATAATATCCAAATGACTCTTTAGGATATCCAATAAATCGAGCTCTAAAGGGCCTAGACTCTAATTTATCCGCCTGTTGTCTTTTGACATGGGCCGGATAATTCCAAATTCTGAGATGACTCAGACTTAATTTCTTACCATGCCATATCTTATATAGTATGGTAGGAACGATCTTAGAAGGAACCCTATTCAGTAAATATATAGTGATCATCGGACTATGTCCCTAAAGAAACTTAGGAAGATCCATGAAGTTCATCATGGATCAGACCATATCTAATAGGATCTGATTTCTCCATTTTGAAATCCCGTTGAGTTGAGATGTTCCAAGTGGAGTCCATTAAGAGACTATGCCATTATCCTTAAGATAGTTTAGGAATTCTCGACTAAGATATTCACTTCCTCGATTTGATAGAAGAACCTTAATGAATTTTTTTATTTATTTTTCTACTTCAAGTCTGAATTTATTAAACTTCTTAAATACTTTAGACTTATGTCACATCAAATATACATACCCATACCAAGATAAATTATCGATAAAGGTGATGAAGTAGATATAATTATTCCTGACTGACACATCAAATGAGCCGTATATATCAGTATGTACTAGGGCAAGTACGTCTGTGGCCCTTTTCTCATGTCCTACAAAAGGAAGCTTGGTCATTTTGCCATGAAGGTATGATTCATAAATCGGATATGACTTGAAACTCAATAGACTCAATAGCCTGAATTTCTCCAATTTCTTAATCCTGTCTTCACCTATATGACCTAGCCTAAGGTGTCAAAGATACCTATCATTTTGACTATCTTTAGGTCATTTAGGTCCTATGGCATTCACGTTTTGCTCAATATTAAAAGCAGAAATATCAATATGTAACTGATAGAGACCATTTATAAGAAAACTACTTGCAATTTTATTTCTTTCATAAAGAATATTACAATGGTCCTTAAGAAAACTAATTACATAGCCTTCTTATGCTAAACATGAAATAGAAATTAAATTTTTGCTTACTACAGGCACATAAAAATAGTCCCTAAGAACTGAATCTAATGTTGATGGTAATCACAGAGGGTAGGTTTCTATAGCCATAATAGCAACTCTTGCTCCATTCCCGATGTGTAGGATCATCTCACTATCCCTCAGTCTCCTGCTATCCTCAAAACCCTACATAGAAGTACACAAGTGAGCACTAGAACTAGAGTCAAGCATCGAACTGGATGCAGAAGAAATCATAAGATTAGATTCTATAATGAGCATACCTCCAGAAGGACCTGCCTCCTTCTTATTCTTTAGGCTGGCTAGGTATAAAGGGCAGTTCCACTTTAAATGATCGTCAGTATTATAATGAAAATATTTTTCTTTGTCAGTAGTCTCTTCTTTGGCTCTATCTTCTTTTTCTTCCCACCATCCATCTTCTGCTTCTTCACGGACTTCTTCTTCTTTTCAAAAGACTTTTTTTTGAAGAAAGTCTGCTCCACAGTAAGTATTGAGTTTTTAGAACTTTTCATAGTAAGCTCAGTAGTAACCAGCATGTTCATGAGCTCAACTAAAGTATTTTGAAGTTTATGCATATGGTAGTTCATGATGAACTGTCCATACGCATCAGTCAAGCATTGCAGAATTATATCAATCTACAGATCCTGATCTAACTTGACACCAAGCTTCTTAAGCTCTTCTAAGTCCTTGATCATCATCAAACAATGATCTTAGATAGACAGCCCATCACACATCTGAGCCTTAAACAGTCTTTTAGTGACTTGATATTTGGCTGCATGATTCTGTTCATCAAACAACTCTTGAAGGTGAGCCAACATTTAGCAGCTAGTCTTAATGTCTTCATATTGGCACTGGAGCTCATAGAACATCGAGCCCTGATTGGAATAGTGTACAGGGCGGAAGCATGGATTTTAAAGCAAAATTATGAAATCATACAAACCAAATCCAAACTCTAGGACCATCTTATTAGCAATTAAATCATATAACATGCATTTGTAATATAAAAGAAAGTATTAGAACATATCTCTTATCGCTAAACCTTGAATTGTTCCTAATTGCTGGCAGTAGTCTGTCAGGGGTTCCACCAGATGCCCACGTGTTCACCCTCCAACATTGATCCACATGAAGACTTGATTAAGACACCAGTACCTATGATTTATATATAATTAAAATTTTAATAATAAAAACTTTAATTAAATAGGCAAGATCTTCCTTAGCCTTTATGTCACCTTTCTTGCCTCTCCTTTTCTATCTTTCTTTTTCCTTGTCTTCTTAATTTTTCTTCCTAATCTCTTAATCTTAAGATGACTTCTTGTCCTTATAAGGATAAGGTCTGGACAAGAGAAGGGAAGAAAGAAAATTGGATAAAGAGAAAAATCTTGTCAGAAAGAAAGATAATTTTCACAATCCTTCAGACTCATGGTACGCACCCTTATTTATAATGTACGTAAGGGTGCCAACACATTTTCTCATGCCCTTTCAAAATATTATCTCATGTCCCTTTAGCCAATCTCATGCCTCATTAGATAATAACGACATGTAGACTTAGTCCAAGAGATGCCTTAAAGCAGAAGGACTCTCGGACTAATTCTACGTAAGTTATTTATGAAGAGTCGTGGGCTTTCATTCTTGGCACCATCTTTTTCAACCATTAGATAAGATAAGAAGGCCATCCAATGGCTTTAAAATGTGATGCCCATTCAGCAAAATGGCATGGAGATAATCTTTGAATAGTCAAAGTCCCAAAGGACTTTGACTTGGTCTAAGAGGCGCCAAGGAAGAGAGGGCGGCAAGGAGTCCAGGGCGGCAAGGAGTCTTGGGCGAGAAAGAGTCCTAGGCGACAAAAATTAAAATGATAATAGAGTTTTTTACCTATAGAAGGACTCTTTTGTGCCCCATATATGATGTCTATTCCCATATAAAAAATTTAGACGACATGAAAAATAGAAAAAGTCAAAGAAGGTAGGCGCCAACTTAATCCCATGCGCTAAAGACTATTTGCATAGTAAAGACTTCCCACGTGCAAGAGAGAGACTCTTTGGCATGTGACTCTCCATCTAAAGCCCAATCAGTCTAGGTTAATCCAATTCAAGACCAAATCCAATTTGGCTCAAATTGATCCTTAATTAGCCCAAATCGAAAGCCGATTCGAATCTAGGTGCTAGGGTTTGCAACATGTGCTAGCATGTTCATCTTGCAAACATGATCTAATCCAATTAGATCCTTAATCAATTTCCTTTGTGTGTGACCCATTGGGTTCCACATCTAACCAGTAGTGGCTCTGGTTGTGATTTAACCTAATTTGGTTAGAACTCAACCAAACCGATTTAGGTCAAAACTAGCCTACCCAATTTGATTTAATTAGAACACTTTCTAATTTAATGAACAAATCAAACTTTTAATTTGATCGAACCCACAAGACATGATTGATGTCTAGCAACGTATCGTAACTTCTCGAAAGATGTGTAATTTTGATGGAAATATCAAAAATATCCTTCAGTGAAAATTACCATGCAACTAGATCCTTCGATCTCCCTGCATCCTGAATATGACTCTGGGTATGGAAAAATATCAATCCCAATATCATATTCATTTCTCTTTCAATCTTATGATGATGATTTATTTAATGAAATATTTAAAAATTATTTCTAATTTTCATCATGCTTTGATCAAAGTCTTCCTGAATCATCATTTGTTTGAAGCAGGTAGGATGCAATTTTCTCTTACCAGGAATGATCGATTCCATGTTAACCTACTCACAACCATTCATATATAATGCACCATATCCAGATCATCCCGTACATAACTTGAGTCATGAATGAGTATGAACCAAAATATGGATTTATATATATAAGGTTCTATGGTAGTTTCAGGTCAAAGGATTACATGCACAATTTCACTATGAGAACCATCTATTGACATGTAGATAAGACTCCATTAGATATTCTCAATTTGGATCAATTCAGTGAACTCATTCTCTAATGAGCACCCACATTCTTGTATTAGTGTCATACATAAGTTATTGTGAGATCAATCATCCCTCTCAATCGAGCATACAAAGGAATGTGCTAGTCTTATCCGAAAAACATTGATCCCTAACTCAATGTCCCATTGACTAGGAATGATTTAAATTAGGATTTTAAGATTTTAGGTCTCACTAGTATGATCTCATCATAATCCTAAAACCATAGCCCTAATTTATGGGGTTCATCATAATCTTAAATAAATAATAAGACACTGCATATGATGAAATAAATGCCTTTATTTATTTTAAAATGTCATTACATGAGTTTGGAAGATAAAAAATAGCCCAAATGAATAATAAAATTTGATTGGCTTGAGGGCATATTCTTTTCAATCTCCCACTTGCACTAAAGCCAATCGCCCTTATATTTTAATCCCATACAATCAAGGTGGCGATCAAATAGTTGCAGTGGTAAAGCCTTAGTGAATGGGTCTGCTATGTTGTTCTTTGTGTCAACTCATTCTATGACTACATCTTGTCTTTCAATAATTTCATGAACGAGATGGAAGCATCTCAGAATGTGTTTGGATTTATGATGAGACCTTGGTTCCTTTGCTTGAGCAACAGCTCTAGTATTATCATAGTAAAGTGGTACTGGATTCTTAATTTCAGGAATAACACCCAATTCAGTGATGAACTTCTTCATCCAGACAGCTTCCTTGGTGGCTTCACTTACAGCTATGTATTCTGCCTCAGTGGTTGAGTCAGCTATAGTTGGCTGCTTAGTACTCTTCCAACTCACTGCTCCACCATTCAGAGTAAAGACATATCCTGAAATGGATTTGCTATCATCTGGGTCTGATTGAAAACTAGAGTCAGAATATGCTTCTAGTTTAAGATCAGAACCACCATATACTAGAAAAATATCTTTAGTCCTTCTCAAGTACTTAAGAATATTTTTCACAGCTTTCCAATGATCCTCTCCTGGATCAGCTTGAAATCTACTTGCAATGCCTAAAGCATAAGCAACATCAGGCCTTGTACATAACATGGCATACATTATTGATCCAACAGTCCGAAGCATAAGGAATAGAACTCATTCTATTTCTCTCTTCAGGTGTCTTTGGAGACATCTTTTTAGAGAGATGTATGCCTTGACTCATGGGTAAGTAACCTCTTTTACTCCCATCCATACTGAATCTTTTCAGTATTAAGTCAATGTACCTAGATTGGGACAAGCCTAGCATCCTCTTAGATCTATCTCTATAGATCTTTATTCCTAGTATATAGGATGCTTCTCCCAAATCTTTCATGAAAAACTTATTTGATAGCCATAATTTGACTGATTGTAACATTGGGATATCATTCCCAATGAGGAGTATGTCATCTACATACAGAACCAAGAAGACTATGGTTCTCCACTAGTTTTCTTGTACACACATGGTTCATCCACATTCTTGATAAAACCAAACTCTTTTACTGTTACATCAAAATGGATGTTCCAACTCCTTGATGCTTGCTTTAATCCATAAATGGATCTCTTAAGCTTGCATACCTGATTTGGTCTCTCATTTGACTCAAATCCCTCTGGCTGTGACATATAGACCTCCTCCTCAAGGAAACCATTAAGGAAGGCAGTCTTTACATCCATTTGCCATATTTCATAGTCGTGGTATGCTGCTATGGCAAGCATAATCCAAATAGATTTGAGCATGGCAATAGGTGAAAATGTTTCATCATAATCAATCCCCTATTTTTGCCTAAAACCCTTAGCCACCAATCTAGCCTTATAGGTTTCAATTTGACCATCTGCTCCAATCTTTTTCTTAAAAATCCATTTGCATCCAATAGGATTTTTATCCTCTAGTGCATCCACCAAAGTCCATACTTTGTTGGTGTGCATGGATTCCATTTTGGATTGCATGGCAGCCAGCCATTTGTAAGAGTCCTTACTTTTGACTGCTTCCGTATAGGTCAGAGGTTCATCATTCTCAATGACTTGGGCTTCATTGTTCTCAATAATGAACCCATACCTCATAGGTATATGTCGTACTTTTTTAGACCTATGGATAGGAGTTATGTGTTTTGGTTCTTTTTGTTAGATATATGTGCCCTAGAAGCCAGAATTGGCTGACACTTGTAATACACTTCTAGGGGCAAAATTATAATTTTGACTAAAATCAATAAATGGGTTATTTTCTATCACATATGTGTATTTAGTATCTGTGATACATCCTTTGAGTTAATGGTAATGATAATTCATATTTTCAAGAGTTGAAAATTTAAGACATGAATAATCATTATTAACTCATAAATTGCTCCCGACCATAGGATCATCACGAGGATGGTGATTGATCCGGAAGGTTGGTGTACAATCGCTTCTCTTTAGTAGATGAGTCTTGAGTCTACGGTGTGGAGACACCGGAGCGAGAGTACAGGTACTCGTTAGAGAACGAGGGCACTGAGCGTGACCACCTCGAGTAGTCATTAGGGAGTCTACCTTCTCGTCAATGACTGACTCGATGCTGCAGTAGTGTGTCTGGTTCTTTGACCTGAGATGCATCGGCAGTTCACCTTGAGGGTGTTATAGTTTGACTACACCATTACTCGGTCTCCTAGCCATATGGAACCCTGAGGTGTATGTTGGCTATGACATGTTCATTGTAGGAACTGGATTGCATCAAGATGGAATCTATCTACCTCGGTGGTAGAGGAGCAGCCCTATGATGAATCATGAGAATCAAGTCCAGAAGCCCATGGCCATGGTAGAGTGAAATAATAGAAAGAGTTTCTATTTAGATTTTCACATTGGACTCGAATCGAATGATTACATCATATGACAGAGACTAGGGTTTGACGAGTTCACCTTAACCCTAATCTGATCGGGGCTCAAGATAGAAGAACTGAATCACACAGGTAGCTGCACCAAGAGGTTCGCATTCAGCTCTGATGGGTTGCCACCATATACTGCTAGGTGTCACTGGTGGATTTTGGGAGCAATTAGAATGATTTAGATGATCGATCATTCTAGCTGTTCGAATCAGAAGAGTTCTGATCCATCGAAAGGAGTTTCGATGATGTCGATGATAGAGATCATGACATATCCCATTACCATACAGAACTGAACCTAACTGGGTCACACAAACAAGGGTTTGAATCTGGTGATCATCAATTGAACTGATCTAGTTCAATTGATCTGAATGAGATTCAATTAGGTTCAAGGAAATCGTGCTAGCACTCGATTGAACCTAACGTTCTTCTTTTGCTATCATAAATAAGTTGTCCTGTCTGAGCCAAAGGAGTTTGTGCTCAATCAGAGGCCTTCATATGGTCTGACTGGAGGTTGTCCAAGTCAGAAAAGGTTGTCTTATTTGTAAGACATTACCTGCCATTTTTGGTCACCTGCCATTTCTTGTTCTTTGACTTTGGTCAAAAGTCTACCTTTGACTGGTCAAACGTTGACCATTGACACTTTGACTTTTGACCACATGTCATGCACCTATTGGAGAGCTGGTGGGGGCCTGTCCCCCTGCCAGAACCTGGCAAGGAGAAGGGCGCACGCCACCCTAGGCGTGTGCCCAAGTTGGAGGCGCCTAGGAGTCCTTGTTGGACAAGGACTCCATCTCCTTTTTGGATTCCAATTAGAGTTCTTCTAAGAACCAACTTTGACTGGTCTTAGGCACCCTCTAAGGAGGAATCCAGGGGTCTCTATTCCCACCAATCAGATTTAGATCTGATTTCACAAAGGGTTGTGATTGGTTGGGAAGGAAGAGGAGTTGGATCACAGCTTAGTCTATAAATAAGACCCTGCGCCCAACTCAGATTCTAAGAAGAATTCAATTGAGATCAAGTTTCCCCATGCCCCAAGGCTGCCTCTCCCCTCCTTCTCCATGCCATAAGTCTCTTCTCCCCTTGCTCTCCACGTCCAAAAGGAGTTTTGGACCTTGGTTGGTGCGATTCAGATCAAAGAAAGGCGATCAAAAGCAAGAAGGCTGCGCTGCTGCAAAGGACGACTGCTGATCTTCAAAAGAGTTTTGAAGATCCTCCAGATCAGATCCAGATCTAATTTTTGGAGGTGTGATAGAGAAGAAGAGGATCTCCAGATCCAACCCGAGTGGATACCGGTAGAGGCCAGGCGCTTGCGTGGCTAAGATCCAGAACCTTCCGCTGCAAACAGGATCATCAACAGGGTAATAGGATTACCCAGAATCAGGTAAATTAAATTTGATTTAATTTATCTTTTAATTTTATTTTATTAAAATAATAAGAATCAGATCTAAAACATATCAAGATCTGATTGGGATCAAGAGAAAAATTTTTGAAATATATCTCTTGATCTGATCAGATCTGAACGAACCTGGACCGGGAAATCAGGATTTCCCTTCAACTGGTATCAGAGCCATGGTTCTAAAATTATTTAGATCTGATTTTAAATTTATTTTAATTAGAAAATAATTGATTTTAGATGTCACATGAGATGTGATCAGATCTGAAATCAGAAAAAATTAAAATTAAATAATTTGGATCTAAGATTAGAAGATATGCATGACTAGTTCTAGAATAGAATAGTTCTATAGAATAGTCTTGCATGTTTTTGATTTAATCTGATTAAATCATATTTTAGATCTTTTTATTTACTATTTTTTGATATTATAAGTGTTATAATAACATCTAAAAAATAGCAAATAAAAATTATTTAATTTTTGAATATCATATGAGATATGATTGATGCATGTCTAGACTAGTTGTAGAATAGTTCTACATAATTGTCTAGATTAGAATTTATTTTGATTAGATCAATTTAAATCTAATTTTTTAGATTATTATGAGATAATTTAGATCTGAAAATATGCATGATTATGATACATGAGATGTATGCAAAATATGCCATGATTAGATCTACTTTATATATGAGATATATGATATAGATCTGATATTGTTTTGTAGTATTGAATGTTCCTGATTAAGGCGTTCCTCTTGGCCGTCCGGTCATAAGAACGAAGAAGGGTTTAAAGGCCCTCTCTTCCCATTCGATGGGGTGTTCTTATGATGTGTAGGGGTGCTGCGTGTTCGTCCTTAATCAGAAACCCAAAACTTACTTTCTGCAAAACCCTAGATCCTGAAACCCTAGGATTTATTGTGCATATTTTGTTTATGAACCCTACTTAATTAAGAATTAAGTTTATGGAATATTAATTAGGTCTAAAATTGAGAATTTCAGATCTAAGACATATTCATAATACTGGGTTCGGGCTTGGGTAGCTCAATTAGGTCTAAGCGGTTGATCAAACCGAATCAAGAGTTGGTTAGATGGGATCAACAATGCTTAAATTGACCAGCCTAATAGGATTAAGTCTGGGTCAAGATCGAGTCACGATCAAGCAAGACCTAATTAGGCTCAGAGGTTAGAGTCTGGATTGTAGGCTAACCCAATTGGTTCTGACTCAACAATTTGGTGTCTAAGGTAAGTTTGGCATAGATGACCGACTGGTTTTTAATTGGAAGCTACTCGACCTGAATGCGTTCTTGTACGAGTTAATGGCATATTCCTTCCACCGGTCTCACTTACCTGGCCATATCTGTTGACACAGTTCTGATCTGAGGTGGTCAATAATCCGAGCTAACCCATGCCACTAGGTTAGTCATAATTGTTATGACTAAGCCAAGTCTAGTTTAATGAGACCTGAATCAATTCTCCCTAAGAAAAGATTAAGTCTGAGGTCTTCCACCATTGTAGATGTGCGGGCCCTTCCCGGGGTTGATTGTTCTCGGCTGGATACAGTGGCTCAGTTGCACCGGGAAGATGCAACCATGTCTATTAGGCATTGGATGCTATGGGCTGGAGGATGAGTTGGGCTCAATATTTCGGATACGGTGAGAGACTCAATTAGGAACCCAGTCTATGCAAATGGTGGGTCTGACTTAACTAAGGAGTGGATCAATATTCCGGATACGGTGAGATTCATGAATTAGAGACCAAGTTTGGGTGCACCATGATTAGAGAATCATTGAACAAGAGTTGTTCACTCATTGGCTAACCCATCACCAATAACTGTTAGGTGAGGTGATGAGTCAGTTGGTGAGACCGCACCACCCACTAGAAATCATTAATCGTGGAGATTTTCGCATCTCTACAGAGGGAGTGTAGGGATCCGAGAAAATAGTGGGAGCTAATTTGTTTAAAAATAAAATCCCTAAACAAATTGGTCAAGTCAAAATTACAGTATCTAACTAGAATCTTTGACTCTCTACAGGAAAATGTCTGCGTCCAACCCATTGGCACGTATCCTGGACACACATAGACTGACTGGACCCAATTATAAAGATTGGCTCAGGAACTACAAAATTATTTTGGGTTCCGAGAAGTTAACCCATGTTTTGGACCAGGACCCTCCCACATTACCAGCCCGTCCATCTGTTGAACAGAGAGCGTCTCTGGAAAAATGGATTGACGAAGATAATAAGGCCAGATATTACATGTTGGGCTCGATGTCTGATGAGCTCCAGCGCCAACATGAGGATATCGGGACTGCTCGCCAAATGTTGGCTCACCTGCAGGAGATGTTTGGTGAACAGAGTCGCGCAGCCAAATATCAAGTCACAAAATGACTTTTTAAGGCTAAGATGCGTGATGGGCAGTCAGTCCAAGATCACTGTCTGACAATGATCAAGGACATGGAAGAGCTTGAGAAGCTCGGTGTGAAGTTGGACTTGGACCTGCAGAACGATATTATTCTGCAATCCTTGACTGATGCATATGGGCAATTCATCATGAATTACCACATGCATAAACTTCAGAAATTCCTTGGCCGAGTTAATGAATATGCTGGTTACCGCTGAGCTTTCTATGAAAGGTTCTAAAGGCTCAGTTCTTGCTATGGAACGGACTTCTTCCAAAAGAAAGTCTTATGGAAAGAAAAAGAAGTCTGTGAAAAAGCAAAAGGTGGAAGGATCAAAGAAGAAGAAGGCAGAATCCGAAGAAAAAGGCCGATGGCAAAGGAAAGTGTTTCCATTGCAACAGCGACGGCCATTGGAAGCGGAACTGCCCTACTTACCTGGCCACCCTGAAAGAACAAGAAGGAAGGTCCTTCTGGAGGTATGCTCGTTATTGAGTCTAACCTTACGGTTTCTTCTGCATCCAGTTGGGTGCTTGACTCTGGTTCTAGTGCTCATCTGTGCACTTCTATGCAGGGTCTTGAGGATAGCAGGAGGCTGAGGGATGGAGACATGATCCTACGCATCGGTAATGGAGCAAGAGTTGCTGCAGTAGCCGTGGGAACATACCCTCTTCGATTACCATCTGGTTTAGACTTAGTTTTGAAAGACTGTTATTTTGTGCCTGCAGCTAGCAGGAATTTGATTTCTGTTTCATGCTTAGCACAAGAAGGTTATGTGATCACCTTCTTTAAGGACCATTGTAACATTCTTTATGAAAGAAATAAAATTGCAAATGGTTTCCTTATTAATGGTCTTTATCAGCTACATATTGATGTACCTGTTCTAACTATCGAGCAAAACGTGAATGCCAAACGACCTAGGGATAGTCCAAACGACAGATATCTATGGCACCTGAGATTAGGTCATATAGCAGAAGATAGGATCAACAAATTACAAATTGGAGAAAAATGGGCTATTGAGTCCATTGACTTTTGAGTCATATCCAACTTGTGAATCCTTGTCTTCAAGGCAAAATGACTAAACTCCCTTTTGTTGGACATGGGGAGAGGGCCACAGATCTCCTTGCCCTAGTACATACTGATGTGTGCGGCCCATTTGATGTGCCGGCTAGAGGCAATTTTGTCTACTTCATTACCTTTACCGATGATCTGTCTAGGTATGGGTATGTGTATCTTATGAGACACAAGTCTGAAGCCTTTTGAAAAGTTCAAAGAATTCAGACATGAAGTAGAAAAACAAACTGGAAAACCCATTAAGGTTCTTCGATCAGATCGAGGAGGTGAATACCTTAGCCGGAAATTCCTAGACTATCTCAAGGAAAATGGCATAGTCTCTCAATGGACTCCACCAGGAACACCTCAACTCAACGGGGTTTCAGAATGGAGAAATCGGACTCTATTAGGATATGGTTCGATCCATGATGAGCTTCACAGACCTCCCTGATTTTCTTTGGGGACACTCATTGTTAACTTCAATCTATCTACTGAATAGGGTTCCCTCTAAAACCGTTCCTACCACACCGTATGAGATATGGCACGGTAAGAAACCAAGTCTGAGTCATCTCAGAATTTGGGGTTGTCCGGCTCATGTCAAAAGACAACAAGCGGACAAGTTAGAGTTTAGGTCCTTCAGAGCTCGATTCATAGGATATCCTAAAGAGTCATTAGGATACTATTTCTACATTCCAGAAGACCACAATGTGATTGTGAGTCGACATGCCATCTTTCTTGAAAAATAGTTTATTCAAGATAGCGGCATTGGAAGGCAGATCAAGCTTGATGAGAAAGTCTCACAAGCAGAACGAGCTAAGGACCAAGTGGAACCAAATCAGGTTGAGCCAATAAGAACACTACCTCCTCCACCTCGTAGATCGGAAAGAGTTTCCCGTCCCCCTGAAAGATACTTAGGTATTATTTCAGAGGATGTAGAGGAAATGTTCCTCGTAGGTAATGGTGCTCATGGTGATGATCCCAAAACCTACAACGAGGCGATATCAGATATCGACTCCGAGAAATGGCTAGAGGCAATGCAGTCAGAAATTGACTCGATGCACTCAAACCAAGTCTGGACCTTGGTAGATCCACCAGAAGGTATAGTACCTATTGGGTGTAAATGGATCTTCAAGAGAAAGATTGGTGCAGATTTGAGCTCAGTTTTGGGGCTGGTTCGGGCGAGGTGGTAGGGCAGCATAGCAAAAGTAAGTTCGTAGATGGGAGATCGGACAAACCTACAGTAGACGGGCCCCACAGCCTCATATCAGATAATCCAGAAAGCTAGGTCGAGTTCGAGATACTTCTCGGCATAGTTCTATTGGAAGAGTTCAAAACCCATTGATGACGACCAATTTTGCCAACACCAAAAGCTACGACTTTTTAACCTTCATCTTGGAGGGGCCTTGAAGTCTGTATTTCTGATCTTAGTCATCAGATTTGCTCGATTATTGTTCATATATATAGATAGATATATATGACTCCTTCCTCTTCTCAATCTCTTGAGGGTAGGCTCTGCTAGGATATGTGGTGCCCTAAGAGCCAGAATTGTTGACACTTGTAATCACTTCTAGGGCAAAATTATAATTTTGACTATAAATAAATAAATGGATTATTTCTATCAAATATGTGTATTTAGTGTCTTGATACATCCTTTGAATAATGATAAATTCATATTTCAAGATAGATTAAAATTTAAGATACGAATTATATCATTATAACCATCATAAAATGCTCTGACTAGGATCATCATAGGATGGTGATTGATCTAAAAGATTGGTGTACAATCGCTTTTTTTATAAGAGAGAGTCTTGAGTCTAGGTGTAGAGATACAGAGTAGAGTATAGATACTCGTTAGAGACGAGGGCACTGAGCGTGACCACTCGAGAGTCATAAGGAAGTCTACTCTCGTCTGACTGACTGAAGCTGAGTGTGTGTTGATCTTTGACCTGACGGATGCAGCACAATACCTTGAGGGTGTTATAGTTTATGACTACCATAACTCGATCTCCACTAGCCATACTCGGAACCTAGGGTGTATGTTGGCTATAGCATGTTCATGTAGAACTGGATTGGCACAAGAGAATCTATCTACTCGATAGAGAGAGAGCCCTTGATAGATCATGAGAATCATAGTGTAGATAGATGATAGATAGAGATGATAGTAAAGAGATCATATATATAGATTTTCAACATAGAACTGAATCAATGATTAATCATAGTATAGGAATAGGGTTTGTACGAGTTACCTTAATAATTGATCGCGCAAGCTCAAGATAGAAAGAACTTTAAAATCACACAGGTAGCTGCCACAAGAGGTTCATTTTTAGTTTTGATGGTGCCACATATATGCTAGGTATCACTGGTGGATTTTGGAGCATAAAATGATTTAGATGATCATAGATCATTCTAGTTGTCTAATTCAGAAGAGTTTGGGACCATCGAAGAGTTTCGATGATACTGATGATAGAGATCTGAATATCCATTACATATAAATGAATCTAACTAATCAATAAATAAGGATTTGGATTAAAATAATACAATTGGACTAATTAGTCCAATAGATTTGAATTAGAATTCAATTAGGTTCAAGAAAATCGTGCTAGCACATGATTGAGGCCTAATTCTTCTTTTACTACATATTAAAGTTGTCTGCGACTGAGCAAAAGTTTGTGCTCACTCAAGTATCTTACTTGGTCTGACTGAAGTTTGTCAAGAAATAGGATTGTTCTTAATTTGAGATAAATTGAACAACCTCCATTTTTTGTCACCCTACTAATTCTTGTCTTTGATTTGGTTAAACGTTGACCTTTGATCTTAGAATCTGCCATGTGTCCTGCCTTTAGGAGAGTAGATAAGGGGATTGTCCCCTTGCCTAGAAATTATAAAGAAGGGGGTGCATGCCCTAGGGAGGCGTGCGCCTGGATAGGGACGACTGGAGTACTAACGGGATCGGGATCAGAGCTTTAGGATTATACTTAGGTGCGGCCCCTTATAGACTTTGACAGTCTTGTGCATCTAAGGATGAAATGGAGGGGGCTTCATCTGATTGATCAGGTATGTCATCTCACCAATCAGATTTAAGATCTAATTGATTGTTTGGTGTATGAGAAAGCATGGATTTCAAACAAAAATGACATCAACAAACAAACAAACCAAAACTCTGGACACTATTAGCATTAAATCATAATAAATGCATTTGTAATATAAAAGAAAGTATTAGAACGTACCTCTTATCGCTAAACCTAAATTATCCCTAATTGCGGCAGTAGTCTGTCAGGGGTTCACAGGTGCCCACGTGTTCCCTCCAATGTTGATCCACACAGAGACTTGATCAAAGTACACACCTTGATTTATATAATTAAATTTTATTGTAATAAGAACTTCAATTAAATGGAGACCTTCTTAAGCCTTTATGTCACCTTCCTTGCCTTTCCTTTATCTATCTTTCTTTTCTTTTTATCTTAATTTTCTTCCTAATCTCTTATTCTTAGATGACTCTTGTCCTTAATAGACAAGGCTAGACAAGAGAAAGAAGAAAGAAAATTGGACAAAAAAACTCTTGTAAGAAAGAAAAGATAATGTTTTCCTCTCCCGGACTTTGATGCGCACCCTTATTTATAATGTACGTAAGATGCCACAAAAACTCTACGCCCTTTTCTTAGGCCATTTCTCATGTCCATCAGCAATCTCATACCTCATCAGTAAAAAATGAGATAATAGACTTAGTCCAAGAGGTGCTTAAAAGGAAGGAACTCTTGGACTAATTCTACATAAGTTTTTACGAAGAGTCACAATGCATCATCTTGGACGCCTCTTTTTCATCATTAGATCATGATAACAAGCCATCAATGGCTCTAAAAGGGATGCCAAATCAGCAAGAAGGCATGAAGATAATCATTTGAATAGTCAAAGTCCAAGAGATTTGATCGATCCAAGAGACGTCAAGGAGAAGTAGGCGACATCGAGTCTTGGGCGATAAGGGTCTTGGGCGACAAAAACATCATGGGCACAAATTTAAAAGGAAAAATAGAAGTCTTTCATCTGCAGAAGGACTCTTCTACGCACCATATTTGATGTCCATGGCAATTAAAAAGAAATTACGTGACATACTATATGAAAAAGTCAGAAGTTAGGCGCCATCTTATTCCATGTGCAAAGAGTCCTTTGCAGCATGAAATATTTCCACGCACAAGAGAGAGACTCTCTGGCATGTGGATGCTGGTAGGTGGTGCCCAATCTGAAGCCAATCAATCTAGGTTAATCCAACTCAGATCAAATCTATTTTGGCTCAAATCGGATCTAAATTAGCCCAAATCGGAAGCTGATTCGATCCAATTCGAATCCTAATGCTAAGGGTTTGCTATTATCATGCTAGCATATTCATCTTGCAAACATGTCTAATCTAATTAGACTTAATAATTCTCTTTATGTGTTGACTCATTGGGTTCTAAATCTAATCAGACAGTGGTCAGGTATGATTTGACTAATTGGTTAGAATCAACCAAACCGATTTAGGTCAAAACCTAGCCAACCCAATTTGACTTAATTTAGAACATTTCTTAATTTAATGAATCAAATTAAAATTTTAACTTGATCAAACCCACAAGACATATTGACGTTATAGCAACAATATGAACCTTGAAAGATTGTAAAATTTGATGGAAATACTGATAGGGATGCGATGTTGTCGTTAAGACACCGTATTTATCAGTTTATCCGACTTCCTTAAAATCAATTAGAAATCCATAGATAGTAAGTGAGTCGGGTCGATCCACAGGGAAGGTAGTATTTTTGTTTTAAAAATCTTTGATTTTATAAAAGAAAAAAAAAAGAGTTTTGGATCAAAAGTGAAGTTGAGAAAATAAAAAGCAAAAAGTAAAGGTACAGAAATTTAAACTTGGTACTAAGATCTACTAGTTAGATCTTAGCATCTACTTGCCATAAAAAAATAATAATAAAATACAAAATTAAATTTTCAATAAAAATTAAGACCATAAAATTAAAGAGCATAAAAATAAATATTGCATTAATTAAAAAGTTTATAATTTAAATACATAAAGATAAAAAAAATAAAATAGGTTGATCTCTGATCTTGGATGGTATTGGTGGAAAGATTGGTGTAGAAGCCCCGCTCTTCTTCTTGGCACATTGCTTTGAAGCAGCTATTACCAGTAGCTTCTCACCTATACTAAAGCTTCACTTGATCCTGAGATGTTGATTTCTGAGGCCTAGGTCCTTTTATAGAGCTAGGAAGGCTAGATATTTTTTCTGGAGGCAATGTGGGACTAAGGGTTATTTTAATTATGAAAATAGAAAGAAATCTGAGTGAAATTCGGATTAAATAGCCGCCTATTGAGTTTTTAATCTGGCATTGGATGGGGATCGATGCTTCCAAAATACCAAAAATGATGTGTAATGGCCAAATCAAGTTGGATTAATTTCTGACTCGTTCGGATCGCGCTTGCTGGAGGAATTTATGCCATTGATCATGTGCTTGAAGAGTTTGATCGCCGTCGGGAGCCTTCTGGACTGTCGGATACAAAGCTGGAATCAAGCACTGCGTTCGATGGTGATCCAGTGAAATCAGCAATCAAAAAAAAACCTAACTGTCCGATACTGACTGTGCAAACAACCACCACTGCACGATCGATATTTTACTGTTCCCATGGACCGGCGGACCAGGACATCATGCACCGCACAAATCAATGCCGTTTATTTGAAAGATGAAAAGACCAAAATGCC
>QRFJ01000718.1:434241-603252 GCA_006176705.1 Cocos nucifera | reverse complement strand
GGGAACTTGGAGTGACATTCAAGGCTGATGGACTATGCGCAAAAAGTTTTATTAGTCAACGTGAAGGCAATTGATAACAGGATGTACGCTTTTTTCCAGTGGTATTGCTAAAATCGCATCCGCACATTGCTTGCTGTGCAGCTATTTCGGATTAAGAATATGGCAAAGGACGTTATAAAATGATCTCTTACAATGAATATCTTTGAAGAAGATATCTATATGACAGCCCGCTAGGGTTACACATCCAGTGATATGATCACAAGGTTTGCAAGCTGCAAAGGTCCATATATGGGACTGTAAGCAAGCTCTTTGAGCTTCATATGAGTCGTGATGAATTTTTTGTAAACCCTTTAGGGGTCTAGGTCTACCACGTGGCAGGCTCTCATTTGCTGGTGTCTATAGAGCTGGTGGTCCATACTATTCTATAGACCGGCTGATGGCTTCTGGGCTTGAGTTGGCTAGCTTGGATGGCTTGGCGTGCTGGCTTGGTTAGCTTGGCTTGGCACATTTGGATGCGCCGACTGCTGCGGTATGGCGGCTTGAGCCGTTTGAGCTGTATGTTTTTTTTTCATTTAAATTTTTTATTTTATTTCTTTAGAAATTCATATCTTTTCCGTTTTAGCTCTGTTTTGCTCCAAACTTATTTCGTTACGATCAAAAAAATGAGCTCTTTCCATTGATTATAAAATTTTATTTTTTTATTTTTATTATTTTTAATTAATTTTTTAATTAATAGAAATATGAATTTCTTAAAAATTATATATAAATTGATTAATAATTCTTAAAAATTAATATGAATTAATTAATAAATTAATACTTTTATTGGTGAATTTATGATGCTTATCAAATACCAAACATACCATGCAACTAGATCCTTCGATCTCCCTGCATCCTGAATATGACTCTGGGTATGGAAATATGTCAACCCCAATATCATATTCATTTCTCTTTCAATCTTATGATAATGATTCATTTAATGAAATATTAGAAACCATTTCTAATTTTCATCATGCTTTGATCAAAGTCTTCCTGAATCATTATTTGTTTGAAGTAGGTAGGATGCTATTTCCTCTTACCAGGAGTGATCGATTCCTTGTTAACCTACTCACAATCTTCATATATATAATTTACCATATCCAGATCATCCCATACATAACTAAGTCATGAATGAGTATGAACCAAAATATGGATTTATATATATAAGATTCTATGGTAGTTTCAGGTCAAAGGATTACATGCACAAATTCCACTATGAGAACCATCTATTGACATGTAGATAAGACTCCATTAGATATTCTCAATTTGGATCAATTCAGTGAACTCATTCTCTAATGAGCACCCACATTCTTGTATTAGTGTCATACACAAGTTATTGTGAGATCAATCACCCTCTCATTTGAGCATACAAAGAATGTGCTAGTCTTACCGAAAAACATTGATCCCTAACTCAATGTCCCATCGACTAGGAATATTTAAATTAGGGTTTTAAGATTTTAGGTCTCACTAGTATGATCTCATCATAATCCTAAAATCATAGCCCTAATTTATAGGGTTCATCATAATCTTAAATAAATAATAAGACACTGCATATGATGAAATAAATGCCTTTATTTATTAAAAATGTCATTACATGAGTCTGGAAGACAAAGAACACCCCAAAAAATAAATTGGCTTTAGGGCATATTCCTTTCAATCTCCCACTTGCACTAAAGCCAATCGCCCTTATATTTTAATCCCATACAATCAAGGTGGCGATCAAACAGTTGCAGTGGTAAAGCCTTAGTGAATGGGTCTGCTATGTTGTTCTTTGTATCCACTCGTTCTATGACCACATCTTGTCTTTCAATAATTTCTCGAACGAGATGGAAGCATCTCAGAATGTGTTTGGATTTATGATGAGACCTTGGTTCCTTTGCTTGAGCTACAGCTCCAGTATTATCATAGTAAAGTGGTACTGGATTCTCAATTTCAGGAATAACACCTAATTCAGTGATGAACTTCTTCATCCAGACAGCTTCCTTGGCGGCTTCACTTACAGCTATGTATTCTGCTTCAGTGGTTGAGTCAGCTACAGTTGGCTGCTTAGTACTCTTCCAACTCACTGCTCCACCATTCAGAGTAAAGACATACCCTGAAAATGGATTTGCTATCATCTGGGTCTGATTGAAAACTAGAGTCAGAATATGCTTCTAGTTTAAGATCAGAACCACCATATACAAGAAAAATATCTTTAGTCCTTCTTAAGTACTTAAGAATATTTTTCACAGCTTTCCAATGATCCTCTCCTGGATCAGCTTGAAATCTACTTGCAATGCCTAAAGCATAAGCAACATCAGGCCTTGTACATAACATGGCATACATTATTGATCCTAACAGCCGAAGCATAAGGAATAGAACTCATTCTATTTCTCTCTTCTGGTGTCTTTGGAGACATCTTTTTAGAGAGATGTATGCCTTGACTCATGGGTAAATAACCTCTTTTACTCCCATCCATACTGAATCTTTTCAGTATTAAGTCAATGTACCTTGATTGGGACAAGCCTAGCATCCTCTTAGATCTATCTCTATAGATCTTTATTCCTAGTATATAGGATGCTTCTCCCAAATCTTTCATGGAAAAACTTATTTGATAGCCATAATTTGACTGATTGTAACATTGGGATATCATTCCCAATGAGGAGTATGTCATCTACATACAGAACCAAGAAGACTATGGTTCTCCCACTAGTTTTCTTGTACACACATGGTTCATCCACATTCTTGATAAAACCAAACTCTTTTATTGTTTCATCAAAATGGATGTTCCAACTCCTTGATGCTTGCTTTAATCCATAAATGGATCTCTTAAGTTTGCATACCTGATTTGGTCTCTCATTTGACTCAAATCCTTCTGGCTGTGACATATAGACTTCCTCCTCAAGGAAACCATTAAGGAAGGCAGTCTTTACATCCATTTGCCATATTTCATAGTCGTGGTATGCTGCTATAGCAAGCATAATCCGAATAGATTTGAGCATGGCAATAGGTGAAAATGTTTCATCATAATCAATCCCTTGTTTTTGCCTAAAACCCTTAGCCACCAATCTGGCCTTATAGGTTTCAATTTGACCATCAGCTCCAATCTTTTTCTTAAAAATCCATTTGCATCCAATAGGATTTATATCCTCTGGTGCATCCACCAAAGTCCATACTTTGTTGGTGTGCATGGATTCTATTTCGGATTGCATGGCAGCCAGCCATTTGTAAGAGTCCTTACTTTTGACTGCTTCCGTATAGGTCAGAGGTTCATCATTCTCAATGACTTGGGCTTCATTGTTCTCAATAATGAAACCATACCTCATAGGTGTATTTCTTACTCTTTTAGACCTATGGATAGGAGTTATGTGTTCTGGTTCTTTTATGTGATTATATGGTTGAGAAATTTCTATTTGATTTTTCTTGAACTTCACTAAGTTCAATATTTCTGCCACTGCCCTTTTCTAGGATAAATTCTTTTTCCATGAAAATGGCATGCCTACTTACAAATACCTTTTGTTCAGTAGGATGGTAGAATAAATATCCTATACTATTTCTAGGATATCCTATAAATAGACATCTGTCTGATCTAGCATCAAGTTTATGTCCAAAATTTCTTTTGACATAAGCTGGACAACCCCATATCTTAAGATACTTAAGATTAGGTTTCTTACTTCTCCATATGTCATATGGAGTACTAGATACAGATTTAGAAGGTACTCTATTCAAGATGTAAATTGCAGTCTCCAGAGCATGACCCCAGAAGAAAATAGGTAATTCAGTGAAGCACATCATGGACCGTACCATATCTAATAAGGTATGATTTTTTCTTTCGGCTACACCATTTAATTATGGTGTATAAGGAGGTGTCCATTCAGAGAGAATCCCTTTAACTTTAAGATAGTCTAAGAAACTCACTAGATAAGTATTCTCCTCCTCGATCAGATCGAAGGATTTTTATACATTGTCCAGTTTGTTTTTCGACCATACTTTGATACTCTTTAAATTTATCAAAGGCTTCTGATTTGTGTTTCATAAGATACACATATCCAAACCTAGATAAATCATCAGTGAATGTTATAAAATAAGAGTATCCTCCTCTGGCTTGAGTTGTCATAGGACCACATACATCCGTATGTACAAGTCCTAATAACTCATTTGTCCTTTCTCTATGTCCACTAAATGGAATCTTGGTCATTTTACCCATGAGGCATGATTCACAAGTTCCCAATGATTCATAATCAAAAGGATCAAAGAACTTTTCTTTGTATAACTTGTTAATCCTAGCCTCACTAATATGACCTAATCGACAATGCCAAAGTAAAGTATTATTTATGTCATCTCTCTTACGTTTTCTATTTTCATCAATATGAAATATATTATCATCCAAACATAGAGTCAACAAACCATTGCTAAATATGCCAAAACAAATATTTTCATTAGAATATTTGATCGAGCAACCTTCGCTCGTTACATTAAGACTATAACCTTGTTTTAATAACAAGGGTATAGATATAATATTTCTAATGATCTTAGGCATATAATAATAATTTGTAAGCTCTAAGATCTTTCCATAAGGTAACTTCAATATATTTGTCCCTACAGCTTCTGCTTGGATAGACTTCTCCTCCAGCGCCATAGAGCTTGAAGTCACCTTTCTTCAAACTCTTAATTTTCTGCAGCCCCTGCAAAGATTTGCAGATATGAAAACCACAGTCGGTATCTAATACCCAAGAATTTGAAATGAAAGAATTTAATGATAATATAGTATGTATCTCATACATACCTTTTGGTGCATTATTTGCACCAGACTTCACGGTTGCAAGGTAAGCCTTGCAATTCCTCTTCCAATGACCTGCTTTGCCATAGTGAAAATAGGTCATCTGTTCCGGAGACCTTCTTCCCTTTTTCTTCTTATTTATACCACTTTTAGGATTCAACCTTCTTCTTTGAACCCTTTTTGCCTGCCTTCTTCTTGGAGATCCCATCCACAAGAAGAAGAGGAGCCTTATCTTTCTTGATATGGCTTTCTGCTGTCTTGAGCATATTTAACAGCTCAGGCAATGAAGAATTCAGTTTGTTCATGTGATAGTTCATGACAAACTGAGAAAATGATTCTAGGAAGTGATTGCAGGATCAAATCCTGACTTAACTCTCCATCCATAACAAAACCTAATTGACTTAATCGAGTGATTAGGTCAATTACCATCAAAACATGATTTTGTATGGATGTTCCTTCTATCATTCTTGCATGAAATAATTGCTTAGATATCTCATATCTAGCAGTCCTACTATGCTCTCCATAAAGCTCTTTTAGATTGAGCAATATGGATTGAGTGTCCATGCTATCATGCTGCCTCTGTAATTCATTATTCATAGAGGCAAGTATGATGCATTTGACAGTAAGAGGAAATCATTTTGCCACATCTTGTATGTGGACTTATCTTCATCTGTGGCATCATTTTCTAATGGCTTAGGATCAGGGGTGTCAAGAATATAGGAGAGTTTTTCTTGACTGAGTACTATTTTTAAGATTTCTCAACCAGTCAACATAATTTTGATCCAGTCAATTTATTTGAATCCAAAATTGAACGTAATGAAAGTGAAGAAGCCATTTAATCTACATAATAAAGAACAATACATAAGCAAACAATTCATGATGACAAACATAATTAAATTAGGACTTTAATTTAATTATGTCTCCACTATTTAATCAAAAATCATAACCCTCTTATTGATTTTCTTAGTGAGAATAAGATCCTAATTCCTTATAAAAAGTCTTGTGGTTGCACAACAAACCTTGTTATAAGTTCAAAGGTAGGAAACTCTTTCCAATTGCATTTTATGCAACTCTCAAAAAACTTTTGCCTCTAAAACATTAATAGCCTTGTGTTAACACAACAAACTTTAATGTTTTAGTTTAAGTAGAACCCTTCATTTCTATACAGTCAAAATGAAATATAACTACTTTTGTGGTTACACAACAAAGTAGTATATTCAAAATGCTGTAAGCATCTCAATGCACTAGATTAATATTACATCATTTCCCCATGATAGATCTTGTGGTTACACAATAGAACTAATATGGTTCTGGACATAATAAGAAACTAGTATGAAGGAAGGCCTTAATGTAGTGAATATAATACTAAGCATTTCAATCTAGAATTAAATTAATCGAAATCGGCCAGGTAAATGGGAGAGAAATGGGAGTCCCCCTGTTGCTTTTCCTTAGACACCAATAAATTGGCCAGGTCAGACAACGGAACCAATTAAAAAATCACATTCTCTTTACCAATCATGAACCATTTTCCTAGACACCGATTGATCAATTAGACATCCTGACTGATTTAGCTATAGATTAATTACACTACAACTTAATATAATTTTTCAAAGAGGGATTTAAAAGGTCTCGATGCACATACTGATTTAAATCAAACTAAATGCATAATAGCATCAATTATGATAAAATATATATTAACATGTATAATTATTCTAGGACAACCATCATTATATAGTGAATACTTTCCACTATATCAGGGCAACCTTTACAGAATAATATATACAACATAATCTCATTATGATAAGTAAAAGAATATGATCTCATCATATAAATAAAACATGCTAAAAAAAATTATATCATATTTTTCATTTATGCCATTATATTATAAGCAAAGCATTATATGATTTAACCTAATAAGGCTTGCTCTGATACCACTGATTGGATTTGGTGTACAGGGCGGAAGCATGGATTTCAAAGCAAAAATATGAAATCATAATAAACCAAACCCAAACCCTAGGACCACCTTATTAGCAATTAAATCATATAACATGCATTTGTAATATAAAAGAAAGTATTAGAACATACCTCTTATCGCTAAACCCTAAATTGATCCCTGATTGTCGGTAGTAGTCCGTCAGGGGTTCCACCAGGTGCCCACGTGTTCACCCTCCAACGTTGATCCACACAGAGACTTGATCAAGACACCAGCACCTCTGATTTATATAATTAAAATTCTTAATAATAAGAACTTTAATTAAATGGGCAAGACCTTCTTAAGCCTTTATGTCACCTTCCTTGCCTCTTCCTTATCTATCTTTCTTTTTCTTTTGTCTTCTTAATTTTTCTTCCTAATCTCTTAGTCTTAAGATGACTTCTTATCCTTATAAGGACAAGGTCTAGATAAGAGAAAGAAAGAAAGAAAATTGGACAAAAAGAAAACTCTTGTAAGAAAGAAAAGATAATTTTCACAATCCTTCGGACTCTTGGTGCGCACCCTTATTTATAATGTACGTAAGGGGTGCCAACAAAAAATTTCTCATGCCCTTTCCTCAAAATCATTATCTCATGCCCCATCAGCCAATCTCATGCCTCATCAGTAAATAAAATGAGATATAGACTTAGTCCAAGAGGTGCCTTAAAGCAGAAGGACTCTTGGACTAATTCTACGTAAGTTATTTATGAAGAGTCGCAATGCTTTCATCTTTGGCGCCATCCCTTTTCATCCATTAGATCATGATAAAAGGCCATCCAATGGCTCTAAAAAGGGATGCCCATTCAGCAAGAAGGCATGGAGATAATCTTTGAATAGTCAAAGTCCCAAGAGACTTTGACTTGGTCCAAGAGACGTCAAGGAGAGAGGGCGGCATGGAGTCTTGGGCGGCAAGGAGGTCTTGGGCGACAAAACATCCTGGGCAAAAAATTTAAAAGGAAAAAGAAGTATTTCATCTACAGAAGGACTCTTCTATGCACCCCATATCTGATGTCCATGCCAATTATAAAAAATTTACGTGACATAACAAATGGGAAAAAGTCAAAGAAGGTAGGCGCCATCTTATTCCATGCGCCAAAGAGTCCTTTGCGCATGAAAGACTTCCCACATGCAAGAGAGAGACTCTCTGGCACATGGGATGCTAGGTATGTGGTGCCCCAATCTGAAAGCCCAATCAATCTAGGTTAATCCAACTCAAGACCAAATCCTATTTGGCTCAAATCGGATCTTAAATTAGCCCAAATCGGAAGCCGATTCGAATCCAATTCGAATCCTAGGTGCTAGGGTTTGCTATATGTGCTAGCATATTCATCTTGCAAACATGGTCTAATCTAATTAGACCCTTAATCAATTCTCTTTGTGTGTGACCCATTGGGTTCCACATCTAACCAGCAGTGAGTCTGGGTGTGATTTGACCTAATCTGGTTAGAACTCAACCAAACCGATTTAGGTCAAAACTAGCCAACCCAATTTGACTTAATTTAGAACACTTTCTAATTTAATGATCAAATTAAAATTTTAATTTGATCGAAACCCACAAGACATGATTGACGTCTAGCAACGTATCATGACTATCCGAAAGATGTAAAATTTTGATGAAAATACCAAAAATATCCTTCAGTGAAAATTACCATGCAACTAGATCCTTCGATCTTCCTGCATCCTGAATATGACTCTGGGTATGGAAAATATGTCAATCCCCAATATCATATTCATTTCTCTTTCAATCTTATGATGAATGATTCATTTAATAAAATATTAGAAACCATTTCTAATTTTCATCATGCTTTGATCAAAGTCTTCCTGAATCATTATTTGTTTGAAGCAGGTAGGATGCTATTTCCTCTTACCAGGAGTGATCGATTCCTTGTTAACCTACTCACAATCTTCATATATATAATCTACCATATCCAGATCATCCCGTACATAACTAAGTCATGAATGAGTATGAACCAAAATATGGATTTATATATATAAGATTCTATGGTAGTTTCAGGTCAAAGGATTACATGCACAAATTCCACTATGAGAACCATCTATTGACATGTAGATAAGACTCCATTAGATATTCTCAATTTGGATCAATTCAGTGAACTCATTCTCTAATGAGCACCCACATTCTTGTATTAGTGTCATACACAAGTTATTGTGAGATCAATCACCCTCTCAATCGAGCATACAAAGAATGTGCTAGTCTTACCGAAAAACATTGATCCCTAACTCAATGTCCCATCGACTAGGAATATTTAAATTAGGATTTTAAGATTTTAGGTCTCACTAGTATGATCTCATCATAATCCTAAAACCATAGCCCTAATTTATGGGGTTCATCATAATCTTATATAAATAATAAGATACTGCATATGATGAAAAAGCCTTTATTTATTTTAAAATATCATTACATGAGTTTGGAAGACAAAGAACATCCCAAAAAATAAATAAAATTTGATTGGCTTGAGGGCATATTCCTTTCAAGCCCAATATGTAATACTTGACTTTATTATTTTCATCCATCCACTTCTCAAGAGATGCTCTTTAATCAGCGGATGGACAGGCTGATAAGGTGGGAGGATCTTGTTCCAACACATGAGTCAACTTCTCAGAATCTAAAATAATTTTGAAGTTCTGGAGCCAATTCTTATAGTTGGATTCGATCAATCTATGAGTGTCCAGGATGCAGGCTAATGGGTTGGATGCAGACATCTTCCTGTAGAGAGTCAAAATTTCTAGTTGGATTTTATAATTAGACTTAACCAATTTGTTTAGGATTTTATTTTTAAATAAATTAAGCTTCCACTATTTACTTAGATCTCCATACTCCCTTGGCAGAGATGTAAAAATCTTCATAATTATTGATTTCTAGTGGGTGGTGCGGTCCCACCGACTGGCTCATCACCTCACCTAACAGTTATTAGTAATAGGTCAATCAATGAGTGAACAACTCTTGTCCAATGATTCTCTAATCATGGTGCATCCAAACCTGATCTCTAATTCATGAATCTCACCATGTCCAAAAAATTGATCCACTCCTTAGTTAAGTCAGATCTTCCATTTGCATAAATTGGATTCCTGATTGGATCCCTCACCATATCCAAAATATTGAGCCCAACCCATCCTCCAACCCATAGCATCGAATGCTTAATAGACATGGTTGCATCTTTTCGGTGCAACTGAACCATTGTATCTAGCTAAGAACAATCAACCCTGGGAAGGGTCCGAACATCTACTGTTGGTGTAAAATCTAATTATCATTGAAAATCGAGGCTAGAGTCAGAGAAGATGAGGTCGCCATCGATGACCTGCAAAATAAGTCTCGTCCGGAGTCAAGGGTGGTGGCTCTGGCAAGATTCTCTGACGATTAAGTCAGCTCTTTCAGCTAACAGAAATGGAGTGCTCAGAAATATTTTTGTAGAGTTTTAAGAAGAAAAGGAGAGCTTAGAGCCTCAAGAAGAAAGCATATATGGAGGATCTCTTATATAGATGGAGCCTGAAATAAACTGATAGTGACAGCCATAACCATCCAGTAGTGGGCTACTCGGGGCCACATGGAGTTTGTTATAGAGGATGGTGTCTGTTGTCGTGACGTGCTAGTCCGTTAGGATTTAATAGTTGAAGTTTGGAGGAGGTAGGCACTGGCGGTAAAGAGCTTCAAATTTCATCAACTTAAGAGGAGTTCGGACTTCTTCAGGATTGTCTGTATGTAAGTGGATTCATGCTATGCAGATTGCTGGATCTGTGTAGGCATGGAGGCTCTTCTAGATGACTGCATGGAGTTCGATTGGAAGGGATTCAAAAGTCCATTGGAGAAATCCTGAAGGAAGTCCACTGGAGGAATTCAAAAGGAGGTCTGCTGGATAAATTCGGAAGGAGTTCGACTGACGAAAAAGTTTGGTTGAGGATGAAGTTTGGAAGAAGTTTGACTGGTGGAGTCCAGCTGAAGGAGAGTTTGGAAGACTCATGATCGGAGAAGGTTGGCTAGAGGAATGTCGAAAGGAGCCTGCTTGGGATGGAGAAGTCCATTTGAAGGAGAAGTCCATTTGAAGGACTTGCGATCGGGGAAGGTCGGTTGCCTAGGGTGAAGGAGCTTGGCCACCCCCGTCATTCATGCTTATCTGGGCGAGGTCCAGAGGGATCTTGCAAATTTGGTCGAGGGTCAATCTTGGTCGTCACTACCGAATGGGATCATTCAGCAATTAGATATTCGGCCAAACTTCGATAGGAGTGGGTTCGCCCCCAACATCTACAATGGTGGAAGACCTTAGTCCTAATATTTTCTTAAGAAGATTTAATTTAGGTCTCTTTAAACTTGACTTGACTTAGTCATAACAATTATGACTAACCTAGTGGCATAGGTTGGCTCGAATTGTTAGCCATCTCAAATCAGAACTTGGTCGACATAAATGGCCAGGTAAGTGAGATCGGTGGAAGAAATATGCCATTAACTCGATAAGAATGCATTCAGATCGAGTAGCTCTCAATTAAAAATCAATCGATCGTATCTGCCAGACTTACCTTAGACACAAAATTATCGAATCAGAATTAATTGGGTTAGCCTATAATCCAAGCTCAAACCATGGAGCCAAATTAGGTCTTGACTTGATCGAGTCATATCTCAATATGATTCAATCTTGACCCAGACTTAATCCTATTAGGCTGATCAAATTTAAGCTTTTTTTGATCCCACCTAACCAACTTTTGATTCGGTTTGATCAACCGCTAAACCTAATTGAGCTACTCAAGTTCGAACCCAATTTTATGAATATATCTTAGATCGAAAAATTCATAATTTTTAGATCTAATTAATTTTATAATCTTAATTTTTAATTAAATTTTGGATTCATGAATAAAACATGTAATAAAATCTTAGAGTTTCAGGATCTAAAGTTTTGCAGAAAAATAAATTTTAATTTTTGATTAAGAATGAATGCACAGCACTTCTACACATCATAAGAACATCCCATCGAATGGAAGGAGAGGACCTTTAAACCCTACTTTATTCTTATGACTGGACGGCCAAGGAGAATGTCTAAATTAAAAAAATAATTTCTACTACAAAATTAGTTAGATTTAAATCATATATCGCATATACAATTAATGATCTCACTTATACATGTTTTGCATATATCTCATGTATCATAACTAAATTAAACTTGCATGCTTTCAAATCTAAAATATCATATATTAAATTTAAAAATAAAATTTTAAATTTGATCATAGCAAAAATAAAATTATTCTAGATATTTTATAGAACTATTCTATAACTAGTCTAAGCATGCAACTTTCATATCTCATATAAATAAAATAAAAATTAAAAATTTTATTTTTTATTTTTTAGATCTGATTATAATAATTATAATATATAAAAAATAAAAATAAATTAAATCTAAATTATATTTAATTAATTTAATAATATGATTATACTAGACTACACATAGAACTATTCTATTCCTAGTCTAGTCATGCATCTCATACATTATAGATCTACATTATAAAATTTTTAATTTTTTGATTTTAGATCTAATCACATATGATGTGACATCTAAAATTTTTTAATATCAGATCATACATAAGAATTAAATCAGATCTAAAATAGATCTGATGAACTGCCAACCTGGCTCTGATACTAGTTGAAGGAAAAATCCTATTTTTTTGGCACATGATTGTTCAGATCTGATTGGATCTGAAGAAATATTTTAAATTTTTTTTCTATAATCCTAATTAGATCTAAGACATCTCAAATCTCATCCTAAAAATTTGATATTAAAATTAAAAATAAAATTAAATCTAATTTAATTTTATATCTTTATTTTATGTAATCAGATTATCCTACGATGATCCTGAGGTTCTGGAAGAAGCCACGCACATGCTTGGCCTCTACCAGTATCCACTTGGACAGAATTTGGAGGTCTTCTCTTTTTGAATCACCTCTTCAAAAATTAGATCTGGATCTAATCTTAAAGTTCTTCAAAACTTCTTTGAAGAAGCGGCTATCGTCTCTTTTAGCAGTGCTGTCTTCTTCCTGATCTGGGCACCTTTCTTCCTTGGATTGCACTTGAATCGATGCCCAACTCCTTTGGGTATGGATAGGAGAGAGAGAGAGGATCAAAGGAAGGCATGGAATACAGGAGGATAGCCTTACGACGTGGTGAAAGAAAGAAGCTCCATAACTCTAGGTGTAGACAGGGTTTAAATAGATCCTGCTGCACTATGCAGTGCCACTCATCCCAATCAATCAGAGGCCTTCATTCAATCAGATCTAAATTTGATTGTTGGGATGATGTCATCTAATCCAATTAGATGAGAGTTCCTCAAAAATCCACATAGGTGGCACCAACACTGGATAAACTAGAAGTCTTTGGTGCCTAGGTGTTTAAATCCATCATGAAACTTTGGAGTCCCATCTGCATGGGACTCCATCTCTTATCCACATGGGGTGCATGCCTAGGGTGGTGTGCACCCTCTCTTTTGACTCTTTTAGTAGGGGGGACAAGTGCCCCAGGTGCTCTCCTATTGGCGCATGACACATAGCCTATGTTCTAGTATCCAAGGTCAACTGTTAACCTATATTCAAAAATAGGAATTAGCAGGTGATAGAAATTGGTAGATGTTATCTTAAATCCATCTAATGAATTAAGATAATTTTTTTTTGATTTGGACAAGCTCCAGTCAGACTAAGACAAGGTTTCTGAGTGAGCCCAAATAAATTTGACTTAGCCGAGATGAACCAAAATAATTATAAAAGGAGATTGTTAGGGTCAATCATGTGCTAGCATGATTTTTTTAAACTTAATTTGATCTAATCCAAATCAATTGAACTGGGTTAGTCCTATTGATGACATCCAGATCCAAATTCTTGTTTGTATAATCCAGTTAGGTTCAGTTCTGTATGGTAATGAGATATGTCATGATTTCTATCATCGAGATCATCAAAATATCTTTCGATGGATCAGAATTTTTCTGATTCATACAATTAGAATGATCGATCATCTAAATCATTCTAATTGCTTCCAAAATCCACCAGTGACACCTAGTAGTATATGGTGGTGACCCATTAGAACCAAAAGTAAACCTCTCAATGCAGCTACCTATGTGATTGGGTTCTTGTATCTTGAGCCCTGATTAGATTAGGGTTAAGGTAAACTCGTCAAACCCAATATCCATCATATGAATTAATCATTCGATTTGAGTCCAATGTGAAATCATAGTAGAAACTCTTTCTATCATCTTGACTCTTCCATGGCCATGGGCTTAAGGACATAATCTCATGATTGTCATAGGGCTACTCCTCATCCACCGAGGTAAATAGATCCCCTATTGGTGCAATCCCATTCCTACAATGAACATGCTATAGCCAACATACATCTCAGAAATTTGAATAGATAGGAGATCAAGTTATGGTATAGATAATACTCTCAAGGTGAACTACCGATGCACCTCAGGTCAAAGAACCAGACACACCATTGCAGCAATGTGTCAGTCATCGACAAGAAGGTAGACTTTCTTATGACTGCTCGAGATGGTCATGCTTAGTGCCCTCATTCTCTAATGAGTATCTGTATTCTTGTTCTAGTGTCTCCACACCATAGACTCAAGACACATCTATTCTAAGAAAGCAAATGTAAACCAATCTTTTGGATCGATCACCATCCTCGTGATGATCTTATGGTCGGAAGTAGTTTATGAGTTAATTATGAAAATCATGTCTTAAATTTTCAACTCTTGAAAATATGAATTGTCATTACCATTAACTTAAAGGATGTATCACAGACACTTTAAATACATAATGTGATAGAAAAATAATTCATTTATTAATTTATAGTTAAAAATATAAAATTATCCTTAGAAGTGTGTTACAAGTGTAAGCCAATCTGACTTTTAGGGCACACATCTAATAGAATAATAATTCTATTAGCCGATAAACACCAGGCCTTTACTTTCAATGATTATCCAACTAATGGACCCATTATCACCCACTTTAATGAAAAACTATGATCTAATTATCATAATAACTATCTCATTTTAGGAACCTAATAATTTTAGAAAATTTAATTTGAAGATGAGAGAAGGTCAGATGAACCAGCTTGTCATGATCCTCCCACTGACTTTATCAAGTCAGCTTGAGGAAGACCATTAATAGGTTGGTCTAGGAGCACCTAAATTAGTCAAACTGATTTACCTAGCTGACATGGGTCAGCTCAAATAGTCAAGTATTCTGATCAAAATATAATTTCACCAAGAGGCCAGGTAAGTTCGATCAGTGGGAGGGTCTGCCAAAGCTTGTCTTAGATACCATCAAAAATAGCCAGGTAAGCGGGCTGCCAATTAAAGACCACCGATCTAGTTCACCTTAGACACCAACTGGTTTAATTTCAATTAGATCAACCTAAAGTTCGTGCTGGACCATGTAGCCAAGAATCAAGTTTATCTTGGATCTCGTTAAAAACATGGACTTGACCAACTACAACTATTGTAATAGATTTAGAGAATCCTTGACCTCATCTAAGATAACAATTGATTAGATTTAGTCAATTCTCTAATTAAGTATATTCTTTAATCTAACCCTAGGTCTAATCTAATTAATGGACCTAATCTCCATTAATCCATTTAACCCAATGTGTTATGATTTGTATCTTAGGATTTTCAATTCACAATCCTAGATCCTAATCAAACAACTTCTTAAGTCTTAATTAAGTTTTGGGCTGAGGGTTGGGATTTGGCTTTCGAAAATAATTTTCATATTTATAAAATATTTTTATAACATGGTTCTATCAACCAAGTTGCATATTTGATTCATAATCAATATGCAAGTAAAATAAGCAGAAAACTACTTTAAATCTAATCTAAGCAGGTTCATGTAATTAAAATAATTTCAACTATAAATAATCATAAATTATCTTAGATCAAATCTAATATATTTATGATGATTAAAATTAGATTAAAATATTTTTAATTAGATCATAAAATTTTTTAGATCTAATCTAAAATTTTATAATTAATATTTTAGATCAGCACGTACTAGGACAATCTTTCCACTGTAAGGGATAAACCTTACAGCAGGACAACCTTATAGCAATTCGTGTAATCTAAAAATTTTATTTTTATATCTAAAACTATTTTAAATATATTAAATTATAAATAAAATCTAGTTAAATTTAATAAATTTATGATTAAAAGTAAATCAATACGAACTAGGATAATCTTTCCACTGTAAGGGATAAATCTTACAGCAGGACAATCTTATAGCAGTTCGTGTGATAAAAAATTTTAATTTTAGATTTAATAATTAAATTATAAATTAGATCTAATTTAAAAAATAATTTAAACATGCTCAAATAGTTATGTAATTAAAAAATTTAGGCTCTGATACTAATTGAAGGAACTAGATCTAGGATTTCAGGGCTAGATTTTGAAACTTTTTCAAGATCAAGCAGCAGAAGACTAAAATTAATTAAAATTAATTTTAAATTTTAGAAAATATCCTAAATCTAAAATCTATTACATGATCATGGCATGTTATTAAATCAAAAATTAAAATCTAAAGAAGATACTAAAACATGTTGATCATATCAACATGTATATACACTACATCTACTGCAAGTATAAAAACAATATATTAGATCTATTATCTGTGCAAGTTAGATGTTTTAACTTACTGATCTGGGTTTGAGAATAATGTTGCAAGCTGCACATGTGTCCAGCCTCTAGGAGTCATCTATACGAGCCCATGATCACGATCAGAAGTCCAAATGCTGGAAATCAGCATAGTATGCTAGTATTATGCTGATCCTTTTTTGATGGTCGATCTGAAACCACCTTCTTCAAATCTTAGACTCTTCAATTTTCAAAGGAAAGGAGAAAAGATTTTGAACCTAAGATACCTCTTAAAAATCTCTAAAGAAGGAGAAGAAGATCAAAGAAAAAATCCTAGAAGAAGAACCCTTCTTCTTCTTCTTTGTTCTCTCACCTAGATACCTAGATTGGTGTCTACAAAATCTTCATGCCCTAATATTCTTTCTCTATGATTTTCACACACCCCAAAGATCTCTCAATGCTCTAGAATATATCCAAAAATCAGATCAAAATTCATCCTATATAGAGAGATATAGAGGAGTCCTTGTCTAGGTCAAATACCTAGATAAGGAATGTCCAAATTGGGCAAGACAAGGGGTGCCCAACTCTTGGGTGTCCCTTCCTTCTTTTCTACTATGGACCATCAGGTTTTGTCATATAAAAACCCATCTAAAGAACATAAAAATTCCAAAAATAATCTGGATGGAATTGGTGCACTATAGGAAGAGTTTTGGTTTCCTAAAATTCTATGTCATAGAATTTAAAATCAAAATCAATTCCTACTTTGACTTGGTCTATACATAATTTACCATGTAAGAAAGAAAGAGGAGGACTTTGAGATGTGGTGGGCTTCTCTTGGCCATGGAGAATTCATGCAAAATCAAAGGGGGGCGTGAAGGGTGGGCATTGGGACTAAGGTGGTGTAGGGAGGGAAGTTCCTAGTTTTACTAGGATTCTTATTTTGACTTGGTCCAACATGACTTCTCAAACCAAATCAAATCAAAATTTATTCAATGCAATTAAATTAGATCCTAAACTAATTAAAAACTTAATTAAATTAAATTAAGTTAGATTTAGTTCTAATTTAATTTTTTAATCAAATTAAAAAATTGGGTTGACCCAAGTTCTAGTAGAACTAGGACTAGTTCTTTCTTACACTTGACTTATCCAATAAATCAATTAAACATGATCCAATCAAGTCCTAACTAAATTTAATTAAATTATATTTAGTTAGACTTAATCTTAGCCCTTTGGGTTAATCAAATTAAGTCAATTGGCAATCTAATTGCTAATCGATTCTTCTATAACACTTGCACTAGGTTAAACATCAATCATAATGATCATTTAATCCTAGAATGATTCTTATTCATTGATCAACCATCCGATTGGATCATGAACTCTAATATGTATGATCTCATAGGTTCGAACCTAAGTCAATAGTATAAGAATAAATTTCTATACTAATCAAAGTGACCATCTAGCAATGGTATCCGATGATCAGATAGGTCGAATGTATAGAACAATATCCTTAGAACCCATGCGGATATAGTTCCATATAATTCATCCCCTTGACCAAAATGCTCCCACCTCAGAGTTCAACTATTAACTCTGATAAGGTTGTCCACATTGTATTTCAAAATATCAAATCCATCTGATAGATTATCCTAGCCAAGATTTTGCTATATTAAAATACAGTGATACATTTTTCTCCAACTCTTAGAGTGGTCAATTTCATCTTGATCATACTCTAACTTTGCAAGTACTTGACTATACCCAGAAGCCTTTCATTACTGAATTAAAAATTCAATTAGTTTGGTATCAAAGCACTATGAGTTACTTACAAGTCACTGAGGTGATCTTAGATCTAAGAGATACTTATACCTATATTCCATCAGAGACATTCTCGATAGTAGAATGCTCTAGAGTTGATCATGTTCAATGATGATGTACCCCTACATCTTACTATATACCATACCAGTATCTCCACACTTCTTGGTTAAGAGGATAACCAACCTATATGGTATACAGTGACCTATGCTTGATAGATGCTATCGTCCTTATTAATAGCCTATCATTTGATCATGAATAGTTTTAAGGACTAATCGATAAATTCTTTCTTTATCGAAGCTAAATAGTCCTAAGGACTTCATCATAATAATGAAGTTCGTTAGAAGATGAATACTTTATGATGAAAAATATCAAAAATATATTTTATTTATTAAAAATTAATTATAGATACAATATAGCTCAACTGTCAATAAGCTGATGATTGGTTTTGGTATTAGATGTGTGCCCTAGAAGCTAGATTAACTGATACTTGCAATACACTTCTAAGGATAATTTTATAATTTTGACTATAAATTGATAAATGGATATTTTCTATCACAGTGTGTATTTAAAGTGTCTGTAATACATCCTTTGAGTTAATGGTAATGACAATTCATATTTTCAAGAGTTAAAAATTTAAGACATGAATTTTTATAATTAACTCATAAACTGCTCCCAACCGTAGGATCATCATGAGGATGGTGATCAACTCGGAAGGTTGGTGTACGTTCACTTTCTTAGGATAGATGTATCTTAAGTCTATGATGTGGAGACACCAAAATGAGAGTAAAGATACTCGTTAGAGAATAAGGGCACTGAGCATGACCATCTCGAGCAGTCATAAGAAAGTTTACCTTCTTGTCAATGACTGACTCATTGCTGTAGTGGTGTGTCTGATTTTTTGACCTGAGGTGCATCGATAATTCATCTTGAGGGTGTTATAGTTTGTGATAAGCATCATAAATTCACCAATAAAAGTATTAATTTATCAATTAATTTATATTAATTTTTAAAAATTATTAATCAATTTATATATTATTTTTAAAAAATTTATATTTTTATTAATTAAAAAAATAATAAAAATTAAAAAAATAAAATTTTATTATTAATAGAAAGAGCTCATTTTTTTGATCATAATGAAATAAATTTTGAGTAAAACGGAGCTAAAATAAAAAAGATATAAATTTTGTTTAGAAGAGTTTGGGATCAAGAAATTCAAGTTTGGAAGGTCAAATATTGAAGAAAAATGAAGCAAGAATTTTTAGAGACCTCTCTTGAAAATTCAGAGACCTCTTCTAAAAATTTGGAGACCTCTCCTAAAAATTTGGAGGCTTCTCCAAGCTGTTTGGCACTCCTGCACATTACCCTGGCACAGGCTCGAGACCTCTCCAAAATTGGATGAGACCTTTTTATTTTAGGAAACAGAAACCTCATTTCTGTGTTCTAAGATCGAGAGCTTTCAAAAATTCTTGAGAGCTCTCACTACGAAATCGAGACATCTCGAAAATTCTCGAGAGCTCTCGCTGGAAAATTGAGAGCTCTCATAGAAAAATTGAGAGCTCTCCAAATTCGCAAAGCCTTCAACAGGATTTTTCTGTAAGCTTTCCAATGGTTAGTTTTCGCTCCCAACGGCTATTTTAGTGCTTCCAATGGCTAGAAATCTCTCTCCAACCATCTCCAAAAATATTTAAAGATGAAGAATCAATTAGAAAATAGGATTAAGGAATTTAGAGAGAGAAATTATTTTTCAAACCTAAGGGATTCTATTGCACATCAATAAAAGAGAAAAAGAGAGGGATTTTGCAGCAATTTCAAAGGACATTCAAGAGCTATCTTCTACAACTTCTCAAGCATCCTCTCAAACCTCAAAGAAGAGTTTCTAAGCTTCAAAAGAGCCGATTATTCAATCTCTTCTTTGTGCTCAAAGAGTTTCAACTCTATTTTTTTATTTTTGTGCTAAAATTCTTATATTGTATTTTTGTTTCTTTTCAAGTTTGTTTATGGGAAAGAAACTTGGGGATTAGGCCCATCCAAGCTCAAAATTAGACATTATAGATTTTGGTTGGTGAGCCCAAAAAACCAACTAGGTTGTTAGTGAATCTGAAAAACTAATGATGTTAGGTTTTGATTGGTGCTCCTGTAAAAATCAACTAGGTTTGTTTGTGAGCCTAAAAAATAAACACACTGTAATCATTAATGGATTATAGTAAAAATCCCAAGAAAAGCTTGAAAAATGGACGTAGGTGTGGGTTGCACCGAACCACTATAAATAGTGGTGTTTTTATGTTTGTGCTTTTCTCTTCTATGTCTTTATATTCTTTGCATGCTTTTTAATTCTTGCATTTTTTTTATAATTTGGTTTTGCTATCTTAATTCCACTATTATACTATTGCACACATTCCATAATCACTAAAGATAGCATAAATTAAAGCACACCTTATTTAGAAAGTAAATTTGGTTAAATTTTTTAGAAATCCAATTCACCCCCCTCTTGGGTTGCAACCTCTGGGCAACAATTGATATCAGAGCAGGTGCTCTATTATTAGTTGTTGACCTAACCGTCAAGAGCTAAAGATCTAGACGATCCAAATAGATTCTTTGTTTAATGAAGGCCATTCCATTGATCGACCCTCATTGTTTGATGGTTCAAATTATACTCATTGAAAAGCTAGGATAAAAATCTTCATTTAAGCACATGACTATAATCTATGAAAAATTATTGCCAATGGCCCTTACACACAAAACACATCATTTATTGATAGAGAATCAATTCATCTAAATGCTAAGGCCTTAAACATTCTTTATTGCTCCTTAGACTTAAATATATTTAATGCAATTTCTTCATGTATTTCAGCAAAACATGTATGGAAGAAATTGAAAAGAATTTATGAAAGAGCAAATCAAGAAGAAAAACCAAGCTGCCAAGAAATTAAGGAAGCTCACCCCAACCTATGCCTCATGGCTCATGAACATGAAAAGAAGAAGAAGAAGAGGAAATAAAAGAAAAAGGAAGCATTAATTAAGGGAGAGCAAAGTAAGGAAATGAGAAATGAAAAGGAGGAAGAAATTGTTATAAATCTTTGCCTCATGATCGATGAAGATGAGGTAAATTCAAAAAACTCTTCCTAATTTACATTTGATGAATTATATGAAGCCTTTAATAATTTAAAGAATGAATACAAAAATTTAAGACTGAAAAATAAAGAGCTTAAAAGATCAAATCTTCTTTTAGATGATGAAAAGAATAATCTTTTGAGGGAAAAAGAAGATTTTTTTGAAAGAAATAATTTTTTTGGCTAAAGAAAAGAATATACTTTTTAAATCTGAAAAATCTTTAATTGAAGAAAATATTAAGTTGAAAGAGAAATTCGATAAATCAAAACTTTACATTGAAGAGAAAGAAAAATTATTAGAAGAAAAAAAATCTCTTATGGAAGAAAATAAAAAATTGAGAAAAAAGATTGAAAACCTAAAGCCCATGCTTGAAAAAATTATAATTGGATCTCAAAAGCTTCAAGCAATTTTAGATAATCAAAAGATTATTTTTGATAAAGCTGGAATTAGGTATGATCCTTTAAGAAAATAGAAATTTGTCAAAAATATATTTAGCAAAGCTTCATTTGAAAATAATTCATTTACATGTCTTAAAAGTAGTAAAGTAGACCATAAAATTTTTGAATGTAATATTAAGAAAATTAGTCATACTTTAGTTAAACAAATTTGGGTTCTAAAAGGAACTATGTGCTCTAACCTCAATGGATCCAAGATTGCTTGGGTACCAAAATCTAGAAAGTAATTTTTGTAGGTACACCAAGTATCCAATGGAATGAAAAGAAAAAAATATTCTATGGATGGATGCCTTGAGAATAAAATTAGATGGATGACGATGTTTGGTAAAATCTAAACTTTTCTCACATCATGCCATCATTATTTGCTAAATATATTTTAATTATTAATTAGCATGATTATTGAGCATGTTAGATTGATTTTGGTGATTTTATCTTTGCTTAAAATGACCATACTCTATGAATTGAAAGTTTGATGTATTAACTTTAATGATTTGTTAATATGTATGCATATGATAACTTCTTTCATATTTTGATAAGTATGATTGAATTTGATGCATGCAATAATTTGAATATTTTGATTTTAAAGATTAATATGCTCTCCTCTATATATCATGCTATGGATGAAATGGGTTATTTTGAAATTCAGTATGATATTTTAAGCCTCCCCAAATCAATTTTATAATTGATGAACTTAAATTAAAAAAAAAATTATGACCTAAGTATTTGAAAATAAAACATTCAATTAATATAAGATTAAGTGCTTGAAGTATTAATTTGAATTATATCTTAGGTTAACCCCTAAGGATTTCAAAACTTTCTAGTTGAATTGAACTCATGGAGCCTTCATCTAATTTTCTCTTAATTTGATCTTATCCTATTTGATTATCGAATCCCCCTAATTGATTAATTTTTGATTTTCTAAATTGATTCGAATATCTTTCTTGATTATTGATTTGATTGCCTTTTCTTATCTTAAAAGAGATTTTTTTTGAATATTCATACTTTATTTTGATTGAATAATTTTGAAAATTGAATTTGAGAAATGGTCTTCTTAAATCTTTTGAAGTTGATATCAAGCAAAATGTATCAAGAAAGTTGTCACTTATCTTTAAAGCTAAACTTTTAAAGAGGACTTCAGTTAAAAGTAGTTGGTATCAAATAGATTGCTATTTGCTATGTATTTGATTGACTTATCTTTCGACAAAAAGAGAAGAATGTCTTTGTTTCAAACCTAATTTTGCATAGCTACATTTTGATATGATATCATTTGAAATAAATTCAAAAATACATACCTTTTCTAAACCTATAATTGCTTGATATTTCTTAAGAAAAGGAAGAGATGATATTTTGAAGAATAACTTAAAATCTTTTTATAGTGTATCTTGACTGATTTGCTAATATCAATTCAAATCGATTTATCTGAATCAATTTATCTTTATCATTTTAGTTTAATTGGTATCAAGAAGTTTCTTTCTAAGAAAATTTTTACTCTTGGTATCATTGGTATCATTCATGCCTTGCATTTTATTGTATTATTTTTTGGCAAAAGAATTGGATATAATATCTCAAATTTATTTTACATTGATATACTCTTGATATGATATCTCTTGAGATAAATTCAAAGAATCGCATACATTTTTCTGAACTTAATTGAGTAAATATTTTATTTGATTAATGCTTATTTCACTCAATTGATTCTTGTACTTTTATATTTTATTTAATTTTAAAATGACATTATTTGCTAAAGTAAGGGAGAGAAATTATTAAAGAAGAAATGATCAATTATTTGAAAAAGGCTTTGAAATTAAAAATATCTTTTAAATTTAAAAAATCTAAATTTAGTAGTTAAATTCATGTTTAATCTGCTTGATTTGAAAGAAAAAAGAAGAGAAAAATTAAAAAGTAAATTTATCCAGTATTAATTATGAAAAATAAGGAGAGTGATATTATCTAGCTTTGATTGAAAATTCTAATTAGCTTATATTAAGATAAATGAACATTGATTTCATTATACTTTTGAGCCTTAATATGATGATTCCATTTGATCTATATGCTTTTGATTTGATTATCAAATCATTTTTGAAAACTATTTAGAGTAAAAAAAAAATTGAGACATATTCTTACTCTAAATAAATTAATTTTGATACATTCCTATAATGAAGCTCATTTATAAATATAATACTGAACTTTTCATGTGCCAACCTTTTAAACTTGATTTGCGTGATCATTCTTGGCAAATGATTGGAGTTAAATTGAATTTATAGCATATTCCTTCTCAAAAATAAATTTTTAAATTTAATTTTGAAACTCAATTGAAAACTCAAATTTAATCCTAAATTTTTGATGTGCGGTGCAAAATTCTTATGAATGATTGGTATTGAAGAAATTTTTACTCAAAGCAATGAATTTGAAAATATGACCATCTTTTGCTTTGATTCTATTTATTTTACTTTGCTCGATATATTCTCGATACATATCTTTTTCAAACTTAATTGATTGAAATTTTTTAATAAAAAAAAGATTGAATATTAAAGTATATACTATGCTTGATTTTATATTCAAATCTTTTGAAAAACTCTATTCCTCTTAAAGCTTAAAAGTTTATATTTAAAAATTTGATTAAAGAGTATATTCATTCAAAAAGGAAAACATATGATATTTAAATTCAAACTAATTTTTGAAATTAAAATAAATATTTGAAACTTATTTTGAGTCAAAAGATAAATTTTCAAAAAGGAGATGAATCATTTAAATTGATTTTATGAATTTAATACATCTCTCAATTTAATGCTTTGATGTTGATTTTGATGACTCCTTGTTTCTTCTCATAAGCTTTTTGATGTTGTCAAAAAGAGAAAGAAGTATATTGAGCATATAAAATACATCTGTACTAATGATGTGCAATAAATTAAAGACTCATTAAGAATTCTTTCATGAAGTTTAATTCATTATTCTTATCTTGATTCACATTAGTTTCTTTAACATATACTCAAAGTTTTGCCATCATCAAAAGAGGAAGATTGTTGATCCCATGATTGATTTTGATGATTGTCAAATCTTGAGTTTATTATGTATCTAATCATGTGTCTAAAGAATGTGTGTAGAATTTTTCAAGTATCCAAAATGAAGAATTTATCTCAAGAATAAATTCTCTCAAGATGCCATTCCAAAATACTTAAAAGATCAAATTCACACATATTTGGATGGCTTGACATAAAGAAAATATGATTGGAAGAAAAAAAATTAAAATTGAAGGAAGCAATCTTGTTTAGAAGAGTTTGGGGCCAAGAAATTTAAGTTTGGAAGATAAAACATTGAAAAAAAATGAAGCCAGAATTTTTAAAGACCTCTCTTGAAAATTCGGAGATCTTTCCTAAAAATTTAGAGGCTTCTTCAAGCTATTTGGCACTCCTGCACATTGCCCTGGCACAGACTCGAGACCTCTCCAAAACTGGATGAGATCTCTCCATTTCAAAAAACAAAATCATTTTTGTATTCTGAGACTGAGAGCTCTGGATAATTAGAAAATAGAAACCTCATTTCTGTGTTCTGAGATCGAGAGCTCTTGAAAATTCTCGAGAGCTCTCGCTGTAAAATCAAGACATCTCGAAAATTCTTGAGAGCTCTCGCTAGAAAATTGAAAGCTCTCATAGAAAATTCGAGAGCTCTCCAAATTTGCGATAGCCTTCAACAAAATTTTTCTACAAGCTTTCCAATGGCTAGTTTTCACTCCCAATGGCTATTTCAGTGCTTCCAATGGCTAGAAATCTCTCTCCAACCATCTCCAAAAGTATTTAAAGGTGGAGAATTAAATGAAAAATAGGATCAATAAATTTAGAGAGAGAAATCATTTTCCAAACCTAAGGGATTCTATTGCACATCAATAAAAGAGAAAAAAGAGAGGGATTTTGCAGCGATTTCAAAGGACATTCAAGAGCTATCATTTACAACTTCTCAAGCATCCTCTCAAGCCTAAAAGAAGAGTTTCCAAGTTTCAAAAGAGTCGATTATTCAATTTCTTCTTTGTGCTCAAAGAGTTTGAACTCTATTTTTTATTTTTATACTGAAATTCTTATATTATATTTTTATTTCTTTTCAAGTTTCTTTAGGGGAAAGAAACTTAGAGATTAGGCCCGTCCATGCTTAAAATTGGATATTGTAGGTTTTGGTTGGTGAGCTCGAAAAACAAACTGGGTTGTTAGTGAACCTAGAAAACTAACGGTGTTAGATTTTGGTTGGTGCTCCTGTGAAAATCAAATAAGTTTGTTTGTGAGCCTGAAAAACAAATACACTATAATTAAGGATGGATTATAGTGAAAATCCTAAGAAAAACTTGGAGAGTGGATGTAGGTGTGGGTTGCACGGAACCACTATAAATCATGATGTTTTGGTGTTTATGCTTTTCTCTTCTATTCCTTTATATTCTTTGCATGCTTTTAATTCTTACTTTATTTTTATAATTTAATTTTACTATCTTAATTCCGCTGCTATACTATTGCTCATATTCTACAACCACTAAAGATAGCATAAATTAAAGCATACCTTATTTAGAAAGTAAATTTGGTTAAATTTTTTAGAAATTCAATTCACCCCCTTCCTCTTGGGTTGTAACCTCTAGGCAACAGTGAATTAGAGACTAGGTTTGGGTGTACCATGATTAGAGAATCATTGGACAAGAGTTGTTCACTTATCAATTGACCCATCACCAATAACTATTAGGTGAGATGATGAGCCAGTCGATGGGACCGCATCATCCATTAAAAATCAATAATCGTAAAGATTTTCTCATCTCTGCCAAGAGAGTGCAGGGATCTAAGCAAATAGTGGAAGCCTAATATATTTAAAAATAAAATTTTTAAATAAATTGGTTAAGTTTAATTATAAAATCTAACTAGAAACTTTGACTCTCTACAGAAAGATGTTTGCGTCCAATCCACTAGCCCGCATCCTGGACATCCATAGACTGACCGGATCCAACTATAAGGATTGACTCTAAAACTTTAAAATTATTTTGGATTTTAAGAAGTTGACTCATGTGTTGGAACAAGATCCTCCCATCTTACCAGTCCGTCCATCCGTTGATCAGAGAGCGTCTCTTAAGAAGTGGATGGATGAAGATAACAAAGCTAGGTATTACATGTTGGGCTCGATGTCTGATGAGCTCCAGCATGCCAACATGAAGATATTAAGACTAGCCGCCAAATATTGGCTCACCTGCAAGAGTTGTTTGGTGAATAGAGTTACACAAGCAAATATCAAGTCACTAAGAGACTGTTTAAGGCTCAGATGTGTGATGGACAGTCGGTCCAAGATTGTTGTTTGATGATGATCAAGAACTTAGAAGAGCTTAAGAAGCTCAGTATTAAGTTAGATCAGGATCTGTAGATTGATATAATTCTACAGTCCTTAATTGATGCATATAGACAGTTCATCATGAGCTATCATATGCATAAACTTTAGAATACCTTGGTTGAGCTCATGAATATGCTAGTTACTACAGAGCTTTCTATGAAAGGTTCTAAAGGCTCAGTACTTGCTGTGGAGTAGACTTCTTCCAAGAGAAAATCTTTTGAAAAGAAAGAAGTTCGTAAACAAGCAGAAGATGGATGGTGGGAAGAAGAAGAAGGCAGAGCCAAAGAAGAAGGCTGCTAACAAAGAAAAATATTTTTATTGTAATACTGATGGCCATTAGAAGTAGAACTATCCTTTGTACCTGACCAGCCTGAAGAATAAGAAGAAGATAGGTCCTTCTAGAGGTATGCTCATTATAGAATCTAATCTTACGATTTCTTCTGCATCCAGTTGGGTGCTTGACTCTGGTTCTAGTGCTCACTTGTGCACTTCTATGCAGGATCTTGAGGATAGCAGGAGGCTGAAAAATGATGAGATGATCCTATGCATTGGGAATGAAGCAAGAGTTGCTGTTGTGGCCGTGGAAACCTATCCTTTATGATTAACATCAGGATTAGATTTAGTTCTTAAAAACTATTTTTATGTGCCTACAGCAAGTAGAAATTTGATTTCTATTTCATGTTTAGCACAAGAAGGCTATGTAATTAGTTTTCTTAAGGACCATTATAATATTCTTTATGAAAGAAATAAAATTGCAAGTGGTTTTCTTATAAATGATCTCTATCAGTTACATATTGATGTTTCTATTTTTAATATCGAGCAAAATGTGAATGCCATAGGATCAAAGCGATCTAGGGATAGTCTAAATGATAGGTATATATGCACCTTAGGCTAGGTCATACAGCTGAAGACAAGGTTAACAAATTAAAAAAAATTGGGCTATTGAGTCCGTTGACTTCTAAGTCACATCTAATTTGTGAATCATGCCTTCATGGCAAAATGACCAAGCTCTCTTTTATAGGACATGGGGAAAGGGCCACATACCTACTTGCCCTAGTACATATTGATGTATGCGGCCCTTTTGATGTACCATCTCGGAGCAATTATGTCTACTTCATCATCCTTATCGATGATTTATCTCCGTATGAGTATGTGTATTTGATGCAACATAAGTCTGAAGCTTTTGAAAAGTTCAAAAAATTCAGACTCGAAGTAGAAAAACAAAAAAAAAATCCATTAAGGTTTTTCGATCAGATCGAGAAGACGAATACCTTAGTCGAAAATTCCTGAACTATTTTAAGGATAATGGCATAGTCTCTCAATGGACTCCACCTGGAACATCTCAACTCAATGGGGTTTTAGAATGGAGAAATTGGATCCTATTAGATATGGTTCGATTCATGATGAGCTTCATGAATCTTTCTGAGTTTCTTTGAAGACATTGTCTGATGACCGCTATATATTTACTGAATAGAATTCCCTCTAAGACTGTTCCTACTACAACATATGAGATATAGCATGGTAAGAAATCAAGTTTGAGTCATCTCAGAATTTGGGGTTGTCCAGCCCATGTCTAAAGACAATAGATGGATAAATTAGAGTCTAGGTCCTTTAATGCTCATTTTATTGGATATCCTAAAGAGTCATTAGGATATTATTTCTTTCTTCCGAAAGATCGCAATGTGATTGTGAGTCAACATGCCATCTTCCTTGAAAAATAGTTTATTCAAGATGGTGGCATCGGAAGATAGATTAGACTCAAGGAGAAAGTCTCCGATGAGAAACAAGCTAAGGAACCTATGGAACCCAATCAAATTGAGCCAACCTAGATACTACCTCCTCCACCTCGTAGATCAAGTAGAATTTCTCATTCTCCTGAAAGGAACTTAGGTACTATATTAAAAGATGTAGAGAAAATGTTCATCGCTGGAAATGGGATTCATAGTGATGATCCCAAAACTTATGATGAGGCGATATTAGATATTGACTCTGAGAAATGGTTAGAGGCAATGAGGTCAAAGATTGACTCAATGAATTTAAACCAAGCTGGATCTTGGTAGATCCACCAAAAGCTATAGTACCAATTGAGTGTAAATGGATCTTCAAGAGAAAGATAGATACCGATGGGAATGTAGAGACATTCAAAGCAAGGCTTGTAGCGAAAGGGTATAGTCAGTACGAAGGCATTGACTATCAAGATACTTTTTCGCTAGTAGCCATACTCAAATCCTCCATCCATACATTACTTACTGTTACAGCCTATTTCGATTACGAAATATGGCAGATGGATGTAAAAATGACATTCTTAAATGGATATATTGAGGAAGATATCTATATGAAACAACTGCTAGGTTTCACATCTAGTGATAATGATCATAAAGTTTGCAAGTTGCAAAGGCCCATATATGAACTTAAGCAAGCATCTCAGAGTTGGAATGCTCATTTCAATGATGTAATCAAATCATTTGGATTCATCAAGAATGAGGAAGAGTCTTGTGTTTTCAAAAAGATCAGTGGGAGCGCTGTTGTCTTTCTCATACTATATGTGGATGACATCCTCCTAATTGGAAATGATATTCTCATATTGACTACAGTCAAAATATGGTTGTCTAAGGAGTTCTCTATGAAAGATCTAGGAGAGGCATCCTTTATTCTGAAAATTAAGGTCTATAGGGATAGATCGAATAGGATGCTGGGTTTCTCATAGAAAATGTACATAGAGGAGGTGCTGAAGAGGTTTAGCATGAAAAACTCCAAAAGGGGTTTAGTATCCTTCAGACATGGCATTCATCTTTCCAAGAAGATGTGCCCTAGCACACCTGAGGAGATTGAATGCATAAGCAAGATCCCTTATGCTTCAGCAATAGGGAGCCTCATGTATGCCATGCTATGTACATGACCTGATATTGCCCATGCTAAAAGTGTCATGAGCAGGTATCAGTCGAATCCAGATGAAGAGCACTGGACTTCTGTGAAATGTATCCTTAAGTACTTGAGAAGGACTAAGGATATGTTTCTAGTCTTGGTAATGAAGAACTCTAGGTCCAGGGGCATACAGACTCGAATTTCATGTCCGACATAGATGATCAAAAGTCAGTATTTGGAAGTCTGTTTATTTATAATGGTGGAGCTGTCAGTTGAAAGAATTTCAAGCAGACGGTGATAGCAGACTCCACCATGAAAGCAGAGTACATCACTGCATCAAAGGCTGCAAAGGAGGCATTCTGGTATAAGAAGTTCATCATAGAGCTCGAAGTGATGCCATCAGATGCCGTTCCTCTATACTGCGACAACAATGGTGCCATAGCCCTAGCTAAGGAGCCAAGGTCTCACCAAAAATCCAAGCACATCGAGCGGCGATACCACCTTATCCGTGATTACCTCGAGAAGGGATACGTCGAGGTTAAGAGATTCAACACTACAGACAATGCGGCTGATCCACTGATAAAAACATTGAGCCAGGCCGCTCAATCCCACCTCCATCAACTACTGTGATCTGCCTGACCTGAGACCTACCTGGGGTAGCTTCCTATGGCAATAAAAATTTCACCTTGCGACGTCGCATGTCATCCTTCCGAGTCTCTTATCCCGTGCCCGATCCATCTCCACCTGGAGCTCCACCTCGCACTGGGCTCCCTGACATGAGGTAATATCCTTCATACTTTCTTCCTCTTAGCACCATCCTACTACCATGCATGACCTTCAGAATTCCTCCATTAGCTTTCCATCTAAAGCCTGTCGAATCCAGTCTGCTCAATGAAATTAGATTCTTCTTAAAGCTAGGTATGTATCAGACCTCACCCAATTTCTTCACTATTCTTTCATGGAATTTCATGCTGACCATCCCACTATCCTTGATCTCACAACTCGATCCATCTGGTAGGAATACAGTGCCCTCACTAGTCTCTAGGGAGTCAAACATCTTCTCTCTGCAACATACATGATGGAAATAAATAGAATCCATAATCCATTGGGAGGAAGAAGTAAATACCTCATTAGTAACTAGAAGGATATCATCACTGCCTTCTGTATTGCTACTGGCCACCACCATAGTAGCCCTCATCTGATTCTTGAGTTATGGGCAATCCTTGACTTAATGCCCCAACTCGTCGCACCTACAGCATCTGATCTTGCTTTGGTCCCTCGTCTTGGACCTAGATCGTCCTCCTTGCGATCCTCTATCGCTCCATCTACTACCTCCTGCTCCTCCAAAAATCATCAAAGTTGAGCTGCCACCATCTAAGCTCGAAGCTAGGTTCTCTCTCCTAAGAACCTCGCTTTGGAGAATCACCATAGTGACTTCGTCCATCTTGATGGTGCTCTTTCCCACTAGAAGAATAGTCACCAAGGACTCATACAAAGGGAGAAGTAATGCAAGCAAGACCAACACTCTAATCTTCTCCTCAACATTTTTGCCAATGCTGAGGAGGTCGGTGAGGATCTTCTGAAAGTTGGATAGATGCTCCCGCATACTCTGGCCTTCATCCATCCATAGTTTATAGAACTTTCTTTAAAGGAAGAGGGTGTTGGTGAGGGGCTTTGCCATGTACAACTTCTCAAGCTTCAACCACAGTGCCGTCGAAAAAGTCTCACCAAGTATATGTATCACCACATCATCCACTAGGTACAAATGGATCATGCTTAACGTCTGCATCTGGATTCGCTTCCAATCTTTCACCTCTATGGTGGCTGGCATCTCGTCATACAAGAGAGCGTCAATCAAATAGCGTTGGATGAGGACATCATTTATCCTTGCTTGCCATAAGAAGAAATTGCCCTTTCCATCAAACCTGATGATCTCTATCTTGATTGAGCTTGTCTTCTCCATGTTCTTCAATCTCTATCACCACTGCTGCAATCTACGCTCTGGTACCATCTGAACTCTGATATCAATTATTGGGGGTATCAGTACGTTTTGATACCACTTGTTAAGAATCTAGTACCAGTGGATTACGACAAGAAGAAATAAGAAACCAAAATAAGAACAATCAAGTATGTGGATCAGCCTAAAGGCTCGCCTCCATGGGGCATGCAAAACTTCACTATAAAAAAGAAAGAGATACAAGAGGAGATTATCCACTCTCAACTCATGTATGCAATCCTCTCAACAAGAAGTTATCCTGAACAAACTCTCTCTTGGAGACCCCCTAAAACGATCACAGTCCATCACCTAACTGTCTATCCAAAGCCTCTGCTCTTGCTGTTGCTAGTGCCCTCTCCCGCACATGCATGGCTTGGGCCACGCATGGTGCTGGGCCGTGTGCCCGTGAAGGGCAGTGCGCCCATTCCTGGGTCGCGCCCAGGGTCGCTGTCCGCTAGGCCGTGCCGGCATGCTGGCTGGCCCATGCACCAGTGCACAGCTGTGCCAACCCCCACGCCCCCGCATGCCTAGGTCGCATCTCCGATGGGCCTACCGATCGTGGGCCCCACTTCGGCTTCCGCTGCCATGCTTCGAGTCCTCTCTTCGCACGTATCTTTCTCATCTGGACTCTGATTGAGATGTTCTTGGTCTCATTGGACTCCATTCATTATTCTGGACTCACTGTGGACTTAATATGGAAGAATTCGAGGCATTATTCTTAATAGTAGGTTAGTAGGAGATTTGATGAAGATAAGAGGTTTCTGAATGTTGGAGATGGAAGACAAGTTTCAGTTCTAGCTTTAAAAATCATGAACCTTGTAATCAATTCTCATAAAGTTATTCTTTGTGAATGTCACTTCTATCTAAGTTTGTTATTGAATGTTATTTCTGTAGGCTTTTTGGCCAAGAACAGTTATGAATTTTCAATAAAAGAAAATTTTTGTAATATCATTTTGAATGGTGTTACGATTTATGTTGGACAATTGAATAACTATCATAACCTGTTAACGTGGTTCAATCCTCTGAAAAATGCACTAGAGTAGATGATGTGTCTGAAGTCTATCTTTGGCACTGTAGGCTAGATCACATTAACAAGAATAGAATAAACAGGTTTGCTCAAGAAGAAATTCTTGAAGTCGGTGATTGTGAATCACTTTTGACCTATGAGTCCTGTCTCCTTGGTAAGATGACCAAGTCACCTTTTACTTGAAAAGATAAATGAGCTAGTGAACTCCTGGATCTAGTACATACTGACGTATGTGGACTCATAAACTCAAGTGCTAGAGGTGGATATTTCTACTTCATAATATTTATGGATGACCTATTGAGATATAGGTACATCTACTTAATGAAGCATAAGTCAAAATCATTTGAAATAGTCAAACTATTTCGTAATGAGGTAGAAAAGCAAACTATGAAGATATTAAAACTCTTCGATCTAATCAAGTGGGTGAGAACCTTTCCACTAGGTGAGTACCTTTCCACTAAGTTTCAAACATATCTAGGAGAGAATGAAATTCTTTCCTATTAGGGGTAAAATAACCCCTGCCGAAGTCCTTAATTGTTGATTCCCATCTTATATGAACTCGTTGATTCTCTCGACAACAAGCCCATGCTGCAGAACTCATCATGGACATGGAGAAGCCTGGGTAGATGTTCTTGAACAGTAAGATTATACTGTTAACTGATTAACCTTATCTTTTAGCTCCAAATGAAAGATAGGACCAAAGTTCAACCCTCCCGACCTTGACTAGTGTCGAGTTTCGAACTTCTCCAAGCCAGATTCCTCCAATCGCATGCCTTCCAGACTCCTCGAAGCTAGATTTCTCTAGTCGCACTCCTTTTGGATTCCTCTAAGTGGGACTCCTTCAGTCGCACACCTTCCAAACTCCTTTAGGCTGGACTCCTCTAGTCACATGCCTTTCGGACTCCTCCAGACCGGACTCCTCCAAGCTGGACTACTCCAGGCTCACACCTTCTAGACTCCTCCAAGCTGGATTCCTTTAGTCGCACGCCTTTCGGACTCCTCCAAGCTAGATTCCTTTAGTCGCACTCCTTCTAAACCCCTCCTAGATGGACTTCTCCAGTCGCATTTGTACCAGTCAAACTTTCTTCTGACAAGCTTCCCCCAACCAAGCATGGACCTTGCCAAATCGTTGATCCACGATAACTGCTTCACGAAGGATGAGACACATTACCTCAGGTTTCAATCTTGGGGGCCCCTATTTGCATGCAATCTAGGATGCTCTCGAACTTCTTGAAGTCACTGGAGTTCACCCCAGTAGACCCCGGCTGGTTACAAGCTCATTGCATAGATTAAAATCTTCAATCAACGTTCGAACTCTAACAAATGGATCTCAACTACTTGTAAGTCATGACAAATGATAACTCATCATCTGTAACAAACTCCATATGGTTTTGAATGGCCCACTATCAGGCAGTTATGGCTGTCACCATCAGTTGGTTCCAAGTTCCACCTATATAAGTGACCCTCTAGATATGTTTTCATTCTAAGCTCAAAACTCTGCTAAAATTCTTTGAGCACTCCATTTCTTTGGACAAAGAATTGACTTGATCGTCAGAGGATCCTGTCAGAGCCATCCCACCTTTGATTTTGGACTTATTTTATAGGTCCCGACGGTGACCCTGTCTTCCTCAACTTCAGCTAATTCTGGCATCTACAGTTTTTTGCACCAATAGAATTCGCGCTAGAGGAAGGGTTGCTTGATCCCTTGTTCTTAAAGGAGTGCTCGAAGGGATTTCTTCCCAGCTTCTACTTCTTTCTCTTCTTCGATCATCTCTACCGGATGCCGCCTAAAAAGGCATCGATGAGGAGATCTACTACCTCCATGGCCAGATCTCACCTAGATCTGCCTGCTCCAATCCCATCTCTGATATCCCAGACTCCTCCATTGGCAGTAGTGGTGGACGCGGAGCAGTTCAACCTACTGATCTAGTAGGTCAAAGGCCTCACTAAAGCGGTGCAGGCCATGCAGCAATAGCAACCTCTAGCATTAGCTCAACTAGGGAGAACCTCATCATAGTACAGTGCTTGGATGGCCCACCAGGGCTAGTCATCCCGTGACTTCTGGAAAGGGGAAACAGAGCGCTAAGAGCCCTTATTTTGATCATGATTCCAACCCCGAAGGGTCCCTGCCTCCATTTTGCTAGAAGACTCTCAAGATTCATGATTGGGATGATCTTCTAGATCAAAAATTTTAGAAGATGAATTGATGGATTGAGAAACTCTGCCAGACTCCTGCCATCCATGGCGATGATATTTGCACTGACCCTCCTTTCTTTCAGTAAATCATGCAAGAGCTCATCCCGCTGAACTTCAAGCTTCCTCAATTCAAGAGCTACGTTGGGACCATTGATCCGATCGACCATCTAGAGGCCTTCAGGATAATGATGCTGCTCCATGGCACATCCGATGCCATCTTGTACTGAGCTTTTCCATCCACTCTAAAGGGAGCAGCAAGAAATTGATACTCAGCTTTTAAAATGGGTATGATCTTCTTCTTTGACCAAATGAGCCATAGTTTGTGGCTCATTTCTTAAGCAGTCGATGTTCAAGGCGAGGCTCAAACTCCCTCATCAACATCAAGTAGAAAGAAGGAAAGTCCATCCGAGCTTATGTCAGCCACTTCAATGCTGCAGCCTTGGAGGTCTGAAACCTAAACCAATCTATTACTATGGCCGTGCCGAAAGGCGGCCTTCATAAGAACGATCTTATATTTTTCTTAAAAAAGAAATATCCTAAGGATTTTGTTGACTTGCTAGCTCGGGCGAAAGGTTATGCCCAAGCTAATAAGGCCTTCAAATTGAAGGATGATGAGGCCATGAGAGAATGGTAGGCGAGCGAATCCAGCAAGCCCATAACTGAAGAGAAGTCGAGTGAAGCTCAACCGCGCTTTCGAACTCCTCCTGAGTGCAAGCGAGCTCAGACTCCTCTCCAAGCTCGTCGATAAAGAAGCCCTGACCAAAGGGCATGGCGGAACTCTCCCCCTAGAAGGTTCCACAACTACGCCCCCCTCAATGCTCCAAAGACTTAAGTGCTGATGAAAATCAAGAAGCAGCTACCGAGGTCAAAAAGGATGCACACTCATCCTAACAGACGTAATCCAAACAAATACTGCCTCTACCATCGTGACCACGGTCACAATACTAAAAAATATATCTAGCTCCAAGATGAGATCAAGGAGCTTATCAAGCGAGGCTAGCTTGTTCGATTCCTTCAACACCGATCTGATGTAAGAGAAGATCAGTCAAGGGTACCACCATTGCCAGAACCACCAAGAAGAAAGAAGCAATAGGAAGATCAGCCACCCCTTGGCATCATCAACACCATCACTAGGAGACTTTGATGGGAAGAAATCAGTGGATCGGTAGAGCTGGCTAAGAGGCAAAAAACTTAAGAATCCATTTCGTTCACCAAAGAAGATGTATAAGGAGTTCGATTCTTTCATAATGATGCAGTTGTAGTTTCTTTAAACATTATTGACTACGATGTATGCCACATTCTCACTGATAATGAAAGCTCTATCGATGTCTTATTTTATGATGCTTTTCTAAAATATCTATACCTAATAATCGATTAGGGCTAATAAATTTCCTATTGGTAGGCTTTATTGGTGATGCTGTACTAATTGAAGGGGTAATAACATTAATTGTAGCTGCAGGGTGATACCCAAGGCAATCCAGGGCTCAGGTTGACTTCCTAGTGGTGAAAGCTCCATCTGCTTATATTGCAATTCTTGACCGACCTAGCCTAAATGCACTTCGGGCAGTATTGTCGACTTATTATCTAAAAATGAAGTTCTCAATAAGTTACAAGATTGGAGAAGTCAGAGGAGATCAAGCTCTGGCAAGGTATTGCTATTCAACTACTTTACAAAAAGGAGTACAATTAGATCCTTATCTAGTTGATGGGCTGGATGTCCGAGATGACCTTGCTGAAGAATGAGGAAATCCATGGAAGATCTTGTCTTAATCTCTTTAAATGATGGGAATGAGGATCACCATGCAGATCGGCTCCAACCAAGGAGAAGAGGTTCAAAATTAGCTCGTTGCCTTCCTGCAGAGAAATGCGGATATTTTTGCTTGAGTTTTCACTAACATGCCTGAAATTGATGCTGAAGTCATGGAACACCATCTAGCTATTGATCCCAAATATCAACCAGTGAAAGAAAAGATGTGTAGCCATGCTCAAGAAAGGTAGAAGGCAATTGTGGAAGAAGTTGACAAGCTCCTTAAGGTCGGCTTCATTTGAGAAGTCTCCTATCCAAACTGGGTCTCCAATGTAGTTCTTGTAAAGAAGAAAAATGACAAGTGGAGAATATGCATAGATTTCATAAAGTTGAACAAGGCCTATCCAAAAGATAGTTACCCTCTATCCAGAGTTGATCAGTTGGTGGATGCAACTTCAGGCTATGAGCTTCTCACTTTAATGGATGTCTTCTTCGACTATAACCAAATTTAGATGGTACTGAAATATGAGGAGAAAACCACTTTTATTACTGATCATAGTCTTTATTATTATAGAGTTATGCCTTTTGGACTTAAAAATGCAGGAGTAACCTATCAGCGCCTAGTGAATAAAATTTTCAAGGAGCAGATCAGCCGCAACATGAAGGTTCATGTAGACGACATGCTTGTCAAGAGTCAAACTTTGACAAATCATATAGCCGACCTTGAGGAGATCTTTAGTGCCCTCTAGAGATACAAGATAAAATTAAACCCAATCAAGTGCACCTTCAATGTGACTTTAGGAAAGTTCTTGGGGTTCATGGTATCGATCCATGGAATCGAAGCAAATCCAAAGAAGATTCAGGCCATTCAAGAGATAACTACTCCAAAATCAATAAAGAAAGTTTAGTGCATAACAAGAAAGGTGGTAGCTCCGAACCACTTCATCTCAAGGTCGGCTGAATGATGCATCCCTTTCTTTCAAGTCCTTAAACAACCAAAGAACTTCTGCTAGACTGCCGAATGTCAACAAGCATTTGAAGAACTCAAGAACTATCTTGGCTCACCTCTCCTATTGGCAAAGCCCAAACCTGAAGAAGAACTATTTTTATACCTGGCGGTCTCCCCAGTGATCCTTGTAGCGGTCTTAGTCAAAGAAGATGTAAAAGTTTAGTGGCCGATCTATTATATAAGCCGGGTCCTGAGGGATGCTGAGATCAGGTACACCAAGTTAGAAAATTAATATATACTCTGTTGATTGTAGCTCGAAGGCTTCGACCTTATTTTTATGGGCACACTATAACACTCCTCACTAATCAACCAATCAAGATAGTCCTTCATCAAACTGACACCTCTGGAAGAATAGCAAAATGGGTAATTGAGCTTACAGAGTTTGACATCAACTACTTACCTCGTCCATCTATCAAAGCCCAAATATTGGCAGATTTTATAGTAGAATGCACCATTTTGGATGAGGCCAAACTAGAGCAAAATGAAATCAGTATTCCATGGCTGCAGCCAAGCTCCCTTGAAGACAGAGTAGACCTTCCTGAAGGCTTCTAGATGCTGTATGTGGATGGTTCATCCAACGCTTCTGATGCTGGCGCAGGTCTGATTTTAGTCAATCCAGAATAAATCATTGCAGAGTACACACTACGTTTTGAGTTTCCTACAACAAACAATGGGGCAGAATATGAAGCTCTAATTGTAGGATTAAAGATAGCCAAAGAACTAGAAGTAGATCGACTCCAAGTTTATAGTGACTCCCAATTAGGGTGGGACAAGTTTGTAGTAATTTTGAAGCCCGAGAGGAAAGCATGATGAAGTATCTCGAGAAAGTGAAGAATCTTACTTTTGTCCTTAGCAGTTTTGACATCAAGTAGATTTTGAGAGTAGAAAATGTCAGGATCGATCTTCTCTCTAAATTGACCACATTAGCTCCAACTGAACTACCTAAGGAGGTCTTCTTTAAAGTTTTGAAATACCCAAGTTCAGAGGAGCCACAGTCCATAATGTAGGTCGACTATGAGCCCAGCTGGATCGATCCGCTAGTTGCTTATCTCAAGGATGGAGTTCTTTCTTATGATCCAAAAGAAGCTCGAAAACTTAGAAATCAAGCCTCCTGGTAATTTTATATGAAAATAAGTTATATAAATGATCGTACTCTTTGCCACTCTTGAAATGCCTCTAATCTTTTGAGGCTGATTTTGCACTATGGGAGGTGCACGAAGAAATATGTGAAAATCATTTGGAAGCCCAAGCCTTATCTCATAAACTACTTCGGCAGGGCTACTATTGACTGATAATGTACCATAATTCTATAGAATACGTCAAAAAATATGATTGATGTTAAAGAAATGCAAGTATTCAAAGACAACCAGTCTCTAAGCTTATCCCTTTGAGTGCCTCATAGCCATTTGCACAATGGGGAATGGACATACTCGGATCCTTTCCCATGGCATCCGGATAGTGAAAGTTTCTTCGGGTGGTAATTGATTACTTCACAAAATAAGTGGAGGTCGAACCCCTGGCAAAAATCATGGAAGCAAAGGTGCAGGACTTCATCTAGAATTCAATTATTTACAGATTTGGTCTACCTCAGACCCTTATAATAGATAACGGATGATAGTTTGCTGGAACAAACTATGTCGAGCTCTGTGAAGACTTGAATATCTTCCATAATTTTACATCAATCATCCATCCATAGGCAAACGGCGAGGCCAAGGTAACTAATAGCACCCTACTACAAGGTATTAAAGAAAGACTTGAAAGAGCGAAGGAAACATGGGTGGACGAACTCTATTATGTACTCTGGGCATACCAAACTATCCAAAGATTATCAATTGGGGAGACTCCATTTGCCTTAGCCTTTGAAATAGAAGTAGTCATCTTGATAGAGCTCAAACTGCCATCAGTACCGATTATTGCCTTCAACGAACAATGCAACTCGCAGGACCTCAGGGCTAACCTTGACTTGCTAGAGGAAAAGCGAGAAGAGGCTCAAATTTGGATGGCGATCTATAAGCAGAAAGTGGCCTGCTACTACAATTCTAGGATTAGAGGCAAAGCATTCAAAGTGGAGGACTTGGTGCTTAGGCGAGCACCCATCTCACAACCTCAAAATCAAAAAAAGCTCGTCCCAAATTGGGAAAGCCTATATGAAATCAAGAAAGTCGTCCGGCCTGATATTTATTATCTAAAAGAGCTCGGAGGAGCTGATCTTTCACGACCATGGAACTCGAAAAATCGACGAATATACCATCGATAATTTCATTTCAATAAAATCTTTTTACTTTGATATCTTTGTTCTTGGTGTAAAATTGTAATGATAGAAAATAACACCCTGAACTTCATCATTAGACAAAGTCAACCACGTTAGGAATAGGAGAAGAACCTCATCCTAACATGGATGAAGACCTCCGATTGTTTAAGACAAGAGGAGGGGAGAGGCCCTCTCAACGATCATTTTGTGCCCCACAACCTTGTTAGAAATAGGAGGAAGACCTTATCCTGACAAGGATAAATGCTAACCACATTAGGAACAGGAGGAGAACCTCATCCTAACATGGATGAAGATCTCCGATTGTTTAAGATAGGAGAAGGAAAGAGGCCCTCTCAAGGGCCCTTTTTGTGTCCCCACGATCTTGTCAGGAATAGGAGGAAGACCTCATCCTAACAAGGATAAACGTTAACCATGTTAGGAATAGAAGAAGAACCTCATCCTAACATAGATGAAGACCTTTGCTTATTTAAGATAGGAGGGGAGAGCCCAGACAATGGCCCTTTGTGCTCCTATGATCTTGTTAGGGACAGCAGGAGGACCTTGCCCTAACAAAGGTAAAGGCTAATCCCATTAGAAATAGGAGGAAGATCTTGTTCTGACAGAAGGATAAGAAAAAAGGCTAACCATGCCAAAAATAGAAGGAGAACCTTTGGTTATTTAAAATAGGAGGGGAGAGGCCCTTATAATGGCCTTTTTGTGCCCCTATGGCCTTGTTAGTGATAGGAGGAGGATCTTGTCCTAATGAAAATAAAAGACAATTATGTCAAAAAGAAGAAGGTCCTCATCCTGACATGGATGAAAATCTTCGATTATTTAAGACAAAAGAAGGGAAGAGGCCCTTATATTGGCCCTTTTATGCCCATAAGATCTTGTTAAGGATAGGAGGAGGACCTCACCCTAAACAAAATAAAGGCCAACTGTATCAAAAAGGAGGACCTCATCCTAACACAGATGAAGACCTTTGATTATCTAAGATGGAAAGAAGACATCTTTTCAATAGATAAAGCAAAGAAAATGAAGAACTGACAAAATCAAGCTCGAGTAGCATGGAAGAACAACTAAAGAAAAACTCATTTCATTAAAAATTGAAATCCATAACATAGGAAGGTCGGTGAAGCAAGACCAGCTATAAAAATTAAAGGGGAGAAGGACAAAGTCCTAAGAAGGCTTGGATTCTTCGAACTTTGGGCTACCAACTCCGACCATCATGAGAGACTGCTTCAAGCAAACAACTTCTTCTTCTAGTTCCTTCCTCCTCAACAGGTAATCCTCAAATAACTTGTTAGCTCGATAGCAAGGATCCTTAGACTCTTGCAACTATCTTCTCAAGATCATCGACTCAACCTCTACATCTTTGATAGCTTGTTGCTCATAAGTTAGCTGAATCTTCAATTATTGTACTTTGGCCTTTTCTTTTCCAACAATTTTAGAAAGGTCGCCCATGGTCTTTCTTAAGGAAGCAATTTGCTCTGATTCTTCACTTGCACCAGCCTACTGACTATCGGCTAATCGCTTCTGAAGATGAGTCACCTCATCTTTGGCTGCCTTAAGCTCGTGTTCGAGTCTAGACATTTTCTCTGTCTAGTCTAATCTATAATTATTGTGCCAAGCCTCAATGTGATGAAGTTATTTCTGAAGCTAAAAAAATCTCTTTGACCAATCCCAATCATACCGCACCTTATCAGAAGACCATGGCAAGCTTTCTTATAATAGCCGGATTTTCTCTTTTGCTGCATTGAGCTTAACTTCAAGGGAGTTGACCTTGGATGTCAAGGCCCACATCTTCTCACTACCGAGCTTTTTCAGTCGCTCTAGCTCTTCTGTCAGAACCTACTTCCGATTTATGAAGCTCATGGAATCCTTTTTATGCAGATTTTGAAGGTGGGTAACTTCAACCATGGCCTCCAAATAACTTTTTCTCAATCTTTGAAGTTTGTCTTCTACCTTAACTTCTTCTTCAAATGATGAACCTTCCTTCTTAAGTTTTTTGCATAAGCTTTTAGGAGAACACCCTGAGGTAAGGGGTAAGCTTTGGTAGGAGACTACACTTAAAGCATGAAGGCATTATGATGCAAATTTTCATGAAAGAAATAAATTTGCTATAAAAACAAATTTGATTTCATTGATTAAAACATTTTTCAAGTACAAGAAAAATAAAAAAGAAAAATACAAAATGGGATGTCTCAGACCTTTGGAGGGATGGCGGAGTCCGGTGCAGCCTTGATTGGGATAGGCTCCTCAGCAGCGGAGGGAGCAGACGAAGTTGGAGATGCGGTGGGAGCTGGCTCAATAGGTGGAAAGTTGACCTCTGGGGGGATGATGAAGTCCGGTGCACCCCCAGTCAGCACAGGCTCCTTAGCAATAGAGGGAACGGACGAAGTTGGAGGTGTGACAGAAGCAAACTCGTCGGGTGGAAGGTCAGCTACGATGGTAGATGGGTCCACCGCTTCCTCAGAAACTTTTTCATATAAAAAACCAAGATCGAGCTCAAAAAACTTGCTTGCCACTTGATCCTCACAGAGCTCGTATCTCTTCTAGAAGGCCTCCTAGCTAAACTCCATCGCCCGGATCTTTGCCTCCAAGATCTACCATGAAGTTTGATCCTTCAGCTCAGCAATCTTGACCTTGGCCTGCTTCCTCCTCTCCCCCTCCAAAGCCAAGACCTCCGACCTCAACCACCTTCTCCTTTAAGAGACGATCAACCTTGACGGTCTTCTCCTCCCGAAGGTGGTTAACTTTGGCTTAAAGGTCCTTCTGAGCCTTCAATGCCTCCAACTTTAAATAGTTCACCATTCTGATATACGCGAGTAGTTGCTGACCCGATTGCAAAGAATAAATCAAGTTATGTGTGCATAAGAAGGGGAAAGAGAAAGGAGAAGTAATGAGATGATTACCCAAAGAAGGTTCCAAGGGAGTTCCAGGTGTGCTATGCATATTCAAGGTTGACCATTTGATCTACCACCATGGGTAGAGTGAACTTATCAACCAAATCTCGTATGATATCTGGGTTGCTGAAGGGATCCTCTTCCAAGTCATTGCTGTCATCATTGGATCGATTGGGATGACCCTTGTGCTGTACCTTTACGATGATCGATTTCTTCATTTTCTTCTTCTTTTTCCTTTTCTTCTCTTTTTCAGCAGAAAGGCTCGAGGATGTAGAAGGCATCAAACCCCCATCACTGATGCCAACCTTGGCGATGGGTGCAACTTTGGCACTCTCAGCAGCCTCGGAGGTAGCGGTAGCACTGGCAGGAGCCACGAGGCTTGAAACGGCGATCTTCGCCCTCTTTGAACTACCTTTTATTTCCTCTTGCGGGCATGAAGCCCCTTGGCAAGCATCTCAACTGCTTGGGCGTCCATCTCTGCAACAAAGAAGAGGTCACAATTAGAATCATCTATATATGCAAAATCCCATGAAAGTTCGTGGAATGCAGAAATGTACTGGTAGGGTTGAGGGGACTCAAATCTATATTGAACAGAGTCTGATCGTTCAGGAGTTCGGGTAGGAAAGGAGCTCGGTAATTTCTAAGCTTATTAGCAGAATCAAGGTCACCCCTATCTAAGCTGGGAGCTCGATGAACTGACTCTCTAAGAAGACCCCAAAGAGGAAGTCCTAACATTAGAGTTGGACAAGACACAAAGAAGAACTTCTTCTTCCAGTAGTGGATGGAGGAAGGGACATCTTTCAGCAATCCTTTCTTGCTAAACTAAGATGAGAAATACCACCAGTCCTTCACAAAAAGATGACATTTGAAGGTATAGTAATTTTTGAGAAGGAAAATGGTCAGACGAACTTCAGCCAAATGAAAAAGGAAGAGGAATCTGATCATGAATCTAAAAGAGTTCAGCAGAGATGAGTGAGATGTTTAAGAAACAAAAAAGGATAATTACAAAAGACGAGAGAGGGAGTCTCATTCGGCATGAAAAGCCTCTAGGTATAGGCAAAAACAACCTAGAGGAGGGAAATAGGCCCGATCACTTAGTCCAAGAAGTTTAAGTTTGTACTCGAGAGAGACCTCGTATTGGATGTTAATCAAAGAAAGGTCATCGGGGGACAAGGAATAGGGGATCATATCCGATATGAAGTTTGGATGGGGTATGTTACTAAGTTCGACCTCCTCCCTAAGATTTGGATTTTTGAAGGTCAGACCGGATGAACTCTTAGAACTAATGGATCGAGAAGTTTTTGAAGACATTTAAATCAAATTAAGTTTTGAAATACCCCCAAAAATCGAGAAAAAATGAGGCACAAAACCTCTTTGAAGAAATTGAACAGACAAGACACAAAAGGCACAAGAATAATCAAAAAAGGAATTTTGGAACTAACCTAAATCGATTGAGAAGAGCAGAAAGATGGCGAGCATGATGAAAATCAATCAGGAAGATGCCTGGAACCATAAGGAATGGTGGAGGAAGTTGAAACTCTTGAGCAGAAGAGAGAAGAAAACTAGAGGAAGAAGGAAAGGGTCTCGGGTGAAATGAGTCCCCAGAGGAAGAAGGCAAACTTAAATATTCTATGGAGTCTGAGATAGTTATAATGGCAGGTATACTCCATCCGATCTTTGCTTAACACATGTTTCACTCATCATGATAGAGGACTGGTGACTGATAAAATCTTAATTGTACCATACTTGGGGAAGAGCTTTAATAGGAGTTTCAAAAAATGGTCTTTTCAGATCATCTCAAATTGAAGAAGCTTTGATGCCAGTACATTAAACGCCAAAACTCTCCATCGAATGAGCATGGGAATTTAGAGAAGGACTTCAGCTGTAGCAATTTCTCTATACTCTCTTCATTCGAAATTCAAACTCCAGAGTATGGAAACTAATGTTAGGGATAAAATAATCCCTATCGAGTCCTTAACTGTCGATTCCCATCTTGCATGAACTTGTTGATTCTCTCGATGACAAGCCCATGCCGCAAAACTCATCATGGACATGGAGAAGCCCAAGTAGATGATCTTGAATAGTAAGATTATACTGTTAACTGATTTACCTTATTTTTTAGCTCCAAATGAATGGCAGGACCAAAGTTCAATCCTCCCGGCCTTGGCTGGTGTCGAGTTCCAAACTCCTCCAAGCCGAACTCTTCCAGTCGCATGCTCCTTCTAGACTCCTCTAAGCCAGATTCCTCCAGTCGCATGCCTTCTAGACTCCTCCAAGCTGGATTCCTCCAGTTATACTCCTTTCGGACTCCTCCAGGTTGGACTCCTCTAGTCACATGCCTTCCTAACTACTCCAAGTTGGATTCCTCCAGTTGCACTCCTTTCGAACTCCTCTAGTTGCACTTCTTCTAGACCCCTCCTGGATGGACTTCTCTAGTCGCATTTGTACCAACCAAACTTTCTTCTAACAAGCTTCCCCCAACCAAGCACGGACCTCATCAAATCATTGATCCATGACAACTGCTTCACGAAGGATAAGACACATTACCTTGGGTTTCAATCTAGGGGGCCCTTATCTGCATGCAATCTAGGATTCTCCTGAACTTCTTGAAGTCACTAGAGATCACCCCAGCGACCCTAGCCAGTTACAAGCTCATTGCAATAACTAAAATCTTCAATTAATGTTCGAACTCTAATAAATACATCTCAACCACTTGCAAGTCACGACAAACGATAACTCATCCTCCGTAACAAACTCCATGTGACCCCAAATGATCCACTACCAAGTAGTTATGGTTGTCACCATCAGTTGGTTACGAGCTTCACCTATATAAGAGATCCTCTAGATATGTTTTCTCTCTAAGCTCAAAACTCTACTAAAATTTCTTGAGCACTCCATTTCTGTGGATAGAGAATCGACTTGACCGTCAGAGGGTCCTGCTGAAGCCACCCCACCTCTAGTTTTGGACTTATTTTGTAGGTCTTGGAGGCGACCCCGTCTTCCTCAACTCTAGCTAATTTTGATGTCTATAGTTTTCTGCACCAACATCTCCCAATGGACTCCTTCTAGAATACCACAGTATAATGGTGTGTCTGAAAGGAGGAATCGAATCTTGTTGGACATGGTTCAATCCATGATGGAATTTACCAATCTATCAATCTTCTTATATGGATATGCGCTCGAGTTGATTTGTTATATTCTAAATAGGGTTTTGAGTAAGTCTATTTCCAAAACACCATAAGAGATGTGGATAAGGTGTAAGCCAGTACTCTCACACCTTAGGATTTGGGGATGTCTAACTTATGTCAAATGTTTAGTAACAGACAAGCTTGGATCTAGGTCTAACACGTATAATTTTATAGGATACTCAAAAGAGATCAAAAGATATTATTTCTACCTTATTGATGAACAAAAGGTATTTTTTAGTCTTAAGGCAATTTTTTTAGAAAAGAAGTTTCTTGGTGAAGGAATTAATGCCTCTAAGGTCGAACTTAAGAAAGTTCGGTACGTGAAAAAACCGACATAAGTAGCTGAATCTGAACCGAATTTGATTAGATCAAACTCGGAGCCTAGTGAACCTGCACTCTTAAGGCGGTCTGGTAGAGTACACGTCATCTAGATAGATACTATGATTTCTTGGTTTGGGATAGTGATCCTATCGAACTCGATGAGAACAATAAGAATCGGATCACCTACATGGATGCAATGTAGAGACTCGACTATGAGAAATGGCTTGAGGCCATAAAATTCGAAATGAAGTCCATGAAGGTCAATGATGTATGGACATTGGTTGATCCACCCAAAGAAGTAAAATCCATAGGGTGTAAGTGGATCTTTAAGAGAAAAAGGAATGCAGATGGAAAGGTGGAGGCCTATAAAGCCCATCTGATTGCCAAGGAATATCGTCAATGTTATGGTATAGACTATGACTAGATATTTTTTCCTATGGTAATGCTCAAGTCCATTCAGATTATGCTTGTAATAGCTGCCCATCTGGACTATAAAATCTGGCAGATGGATATGAAGATAGCTTTTCTGAATGGAGAGCTGGATAAAGAGATGTATATAATATAACTTGACGAGTTCATATCCATAGATGAGTCTAAGATATGCAAGCTTCTAAGGTCTATTTATGGACTGAAGCAGGCATCTTGGATTTGGAACATATATTTTAATAGGACGATCAAAACATATGGCTTCACTAAGAATGAAGACAAGCCTTGCATATACAAGTGGGCTAATGGTCCAGCGGTTATATTCTTAGTATTGTATGTGGATGACATTCTCTTAACAAAAAATGATATCCCTGTATTACAAGAAATAAAGATCTGGCTGTCATCATAGTTCTCCATGAAGGACTTGGGAGAAACTTTCTATATCCTAGGGATGAAGATCTATAGAGATAGATCAAAAAGGTTGCTTAGATTGTCCTAGTCCACGTACATTGATATTGTACTGAAATGGTTCAGGCTATCATCATAGTTCTCCATGAAGGACTTGGGAGAAACTTTCTATATCCTAGGGATGAAGATCTATAGAGATAGATCAAAAAGATTGCTTAGATTGTCCCAATCCACGTACATTAATATTGTGCTAAAACGGTTCAGCATGGAGAATTTCAAGAAGGGTTATCTACCGATAGACCATGAAATTTCTTTCTCGAATAGGGATTGTCCAACAACACCTCAAGAGAGAGAGCATATGACTAGAATTTCATATGCTTCGGTAGTGGATTCTATCATGTACGCCATGGCATGTACGCAATCAGATATGGCATACCACTAGGGAGAGTGAGTAGATACTAATTTGATCTAAGGATGAACAACTGGAAGGTTGTTAATACCATTCTGAAGTATTTGAGAAATACTAAGGACCGATGACTTATTTATGGTGAGTCAGATTTGAGACTTGTAGAGTTTACTGGCTCCAATTTTTAATCTGACCACAATGATAGCAAAAATATGTTGGGGTATGTGTTTATCCTTAATGATGGAGCTATCTGTTGGAAAAGTTCCAAGCAGCACATTTTGGCCAACTTAGTTTGTGAGGTGGAGTATGTTGCTGCATCAAATGCTGCCAAAGAAATGGTGTAGCTGAGAAAGTTTATTACCGAGCTCGGAGTAGCACCCTGTCTTAATGGTCCAGTTCTGCTCTTCTGCGATAGCTTTGGAGCCTTTGCTCAGGTGAAGGAACCGAAGGCACACTAGTGGATGAAGTATATTCTACGCCACTACCATCTTATTTGGGAGATCATGGATCGAGATGACATTGACCTTCAGAAAATCAACGAAAAGGAGAACCTAGCCGATCCATTCACTAAAGCCATTACGGTGAAGGAGTTCGATGACTTCAAGTTGAAGATGGGTATTAGATACTATACTAATTGGCTTTAGTCCAAGTGGAAGATTGTTAGGAATAGTATCCCAAAACCAATCATCAGTCTGTTGATAGTTGAGCTATTTTTATATTTGTATATGAGTTATTAATCAATAAAAATTATTTTGGTATTTTTCATCATAAATTCTTTCATCTTCTAATAAACTCCTATGTTGTGATGAAGTCCTTCGGACTATTTAGAATGGACAAAGAAGGATTTGTCATTTAGTCCTTAAACCTATTCTTGATCAAATGATATGTTGTTACCAAGGACGATAATGTTTATTGAGTGCAGGTCATTGTATGCCATATGGGTTTATTGTCCTCTTAACCAAGAAGTATGGAGACATTGGTATGGCATGCAGGTGAGATATAGGGGTACATCTGCACTGAATGTGATCAACTTCGGAGCTTTTCTGCTATCAAGATTTGCTCCAATGGAATATGGGTATAAGTGTCCCTCAGATCTAAGATCACTATGGTGACTTCCAAGCAACTCACTGTGCTTTGGTGTCAGACAATCTAAAATTTTAATTCAGTGATGGAAGGTTTATGGGCATAGTCAAATACTTGTGGAGTCAGTATTTGAATCAAGATGGGATTGACCACTCTGGTTCAGGAGCTATGCTCAATTGTATTTCAATTTAGCAAAGCCTTGGTCAGGATAGTTCTATTGAGGAGTCACAAGATTGATTTTATTGAGACATGATTTGAATGCTTTTCAGGATTGGTAATTTAACTCCGAGTCATCCTATACATAGAGGTCAAAGGGATGAATTATATGGTAACCATATTCGCATAGATTTTGAATTTTATGATTGCGACTATTTAACCTATTCGAATATCAGGTACCATTGCTAGATGTCACTTTGATTAGTATAGGAATCGGTTTTGGTACTACCAACTTAGGTTTGAACCTATGGGGTCATATACATTAAAGGTTCCTACCTGATTTTATGGTTGGTGAGGAGTCCTACTAGATTGAAACTCTATGATCAAGAGTCCCACTGGACTAGGATACTTTGACCAAGAGTCCTACTACATTGGGACTCTATGTCCTACTTGTCTGGTACTCTATGATCATAAGTTTCATTCATTTAGAACACTGGGGTCAAGAGTTCGACTGGTTTGGGACTCTTCAATCAAGAGTTTCATATTGATGGGACTCTATTATTCGGATACCCATCGGATTTAGACTCTATATTTATGATAGATTTAATTAGCAATTTGATTACTAATTAACTTAATTTGATTGAGTAATGATTTTTGGATCAAGTTCAATTGAATTGGATTCAATTGGGTTTGACCCAATTAGGTTATGAGATAACCTAATCATTGAGGAGGTTTGTTTCCTGATTTGATCATGAGTTGAGCTAAATCAATTCTTGATTTGATTAGAATTTAATTGAGCCTAATTAAGCTTAAATGAGTTGGATTTAATCTGATCAAATTGGGCCTAACAAAATTGGTTTGGGTTGGTCTAATTGGATAAGGTTTATTAAGACTAGTTTGACTAGTCTTCTCCCTAGCGCCTTTGACCCTTATCCTTGTGCCATTTAATCTCTATGAGAAAAATATTTCTCATGCATTTTTCCCATGCAAGAGAGGGCATGTGTCATTCCTTCTCATGCTCCAGATGGATAAGTTTTATCTAGTTGCCATTTGAATTCAAATGAGATTTGAATTCGAATGGATAACCACTTGATCATATCTATTCCCTCAAATCATCTATTCTTTTGGCATTCTATAAAATGAGAATTTTATTTGGGATGTACAAACATCAAAAAAGAGAAGTCTTCGGTGTGTGAGCCCTCCCCTCTACATGAGAAAAATATTAAAAAACTTGAGAGAAGAAAAACCAGAGAGAAAGTTGGCACAGGGTTTGGGTGAAAGTACGGTCCTAAGATTTTGATCTAGGTTTTGGGGTGTGTTTTCATGAGTTTTGAGTATCAGAACTTCACAAAATTTTTTGAAGAGCCTCCTCTACCTCTCATTTGCCTCTGCTATTGATCCAGAGCATTTGAAGAATCAATGGAGGGTGATCGAAGTTGTTCGATCAGATTCAGCCGTCAAGAGCATTCTGCATCGAGCTAGCACTCGGGAGGAGCTGATCGGGACCAGAGCCTCGTGTAGACCATCTATGGAGGCTAGACATCCTGTGTGGCTACATCATGATGAGAGGACTTTTTTGGTAGTAATCTAATTATGGTGATCGACTACCCGTGCAAGATATCATGTTCTGAACACAGAGTAGTAAAAATATTTTAGTGCTTGTTATTTAATTTTTAGATTTTAAATGCATGTAATCATATTTCGATCCTAGATTTGTAGGGTTTATAGATTTGATCTATAGATCTTAAAAAATTAATTAGATTAATTTTTAATTCTGCTGCATTTTCTTTCCAAAAGGTTTCAAAAGTTTAGCTAGAAACCCTATATGTTTCCCATCATTCTAGGCACAGTGAAGTACTTGAGGAGTAAGTGTGTTAATCAAGATGAGATTAACCACTTCGGATTTAGGAGCTGGAGCTATGTTCAATTATATTTCAATTTAGCAAAGCCTTGGTCAGGGTAGTCCTAGTGAGGAGTCGTAGGACTGATTGTATTGAGATATGATATAGATGTATTTTTTAGGATTAGCAGTTTAACTCTGAGTTATTCTAAATACAGAGGTCAAAGAAATGAATTATACGATAATCATATACATGTAGGTTCTGAATATTATGATTATGACTATTCGATCTATCCAGACATCGGGTACCATTACTAGATGGTTACTTTGATTGGTATAAGAATCAATTTTTGTATTATCGACTTAGGTTCAAACCTATAGGGTCACACACATTAGACATTTCTTCCTGATCTGATGGCTGGTGAGGAGTCCCATTGGATTGGAACTCTATGATCAAGAGTCCCACTAGATTGGAACTCTTCGATCGAGAGTTCTACTACATTAAAACTCTAAGCGTTGCTTGTCTGAGACTCTATGATTGAAAGTTCCACTGGTCTGGGACTCTATGATCATGGGTTTCACTCGTTTGGGATACTAGGATCAAGAGTCCCACTGGTTGGGGACTCTTCGATCAAAAGTTTCATTTTGATGGAACTCTATTATCCGGATACATATTGAATTTGAACTCTATATTTATGAAAGATTTAATTAATAATTTTATTACTAATTAACTCAATTTGATGAAGTAATGAGTTTTGGATCAAGTCTAATTGAATTAGATTTAGTTGGATTTGATCCGATTAGGTTATGAGATGACCTAATCACCGAGGAGATTTGTTCCCTGATTTGATCAGAGGTTAGGCTTAATCAATTTTTGATTAGATTATAATTTAATTAATCCTAATTAAATCTAAATAAGTTAGATTTAATCTAGTCTAATTAGGCCTAGCCAAATTGGTTTGGATTGATCTTAATTGGATAAGAAAATTTAAGACTAGTTTGACTAGTCTTCCTACACCACATCACCCTATATCTATGCCTATTATTTTCTATAAGAAAAAGTTTCTTGTGAATCTTCTCCATTCACCAGAGAGGGCTCACAACCTCCTTTCTCATGCCCCTTGTGGATAAAATTAGGTGGTTTTGGTTTGAATTCAAATTGAGTTTGAATTCGAATCGATAACCAACCTGATCTTATTCTCCCATGCATTCTCAACATAGAGTGGTGCATATTTAAAAGTATTTCTCCCTAGGGTGTGGATACTTTAGGAATGAGAAATCCAAACATGCATGAGCCCTCCCTCTGCATGAGAAAAATTCAAAATTCCCAAGAGAAAAAAAAATCTAGAGAGGCTAAGGTGCAGGGTTTTCTGAGTGCTATCCTAATGTTCTGACCAAGGGTTTTGTGTGTGGTTTTATGAGTTCTGAGCATCAGAACTTCACGAGATATTTAGGAGAGCCTTCTCTATCTCTCTCCTACCTCTACTGGTGATCTAAAGAATTTGAAGAATTGGTGGAGGGAGATCAAAGATATTCGATCAGATTCAGCCATCAAAGCATCCATCATTGAGCTAGCACTTAAGAGGACATGATCGGGACCAAGGCCTCGTGTGGATGATCTATGGAGGCCAAACGATCTGTGTGGCTATGTCATGATGAGAGGACCTCCCTAGTGGTATGTCAGTTGCGGTGTTTGGCTACTCATGCAAGATCATGTTCTTAACAGTAGTAAAAATATTTTACTACTGGTAATTTAGTTTTTTGATTTTAAATGCATGTACATCACATTCGATCCTAGATATGTAGGGTTTATTGATATGATCAATAGCTCATAGAAATTAACTAGATTAATTTTTAATTTTGCTACATGAATTTTTGAGAAAAAGTTTCGAAAGTAGAACTAGAAACCCTACATTCTCTTCTTGTGGTATTAGAGCTGTAGGTTGTTAAATGTGATTTATATGCTTTAATAATCTAAAAAATTAATATATTTGATATGTATTTTTTGAGTAGCAAGTAATTCGACTGGGTTGGTTGCCATGGCCATTTGGTCATAGGAGAAAAGAATAGTTTAATGGCCATCTCCTTCCATTTGATGGGAGTTTTTTGATAACTATTATAAATTCATAAATAAAAATATTAAAATATATAATATATAATATTTATTTTAAAAAATTAATATTTTTATTAATATTTTAGAGAAAAGAAGTCCACCAATAGAAAGAGCTTAAGTTTTTGGTTCAAACAAATCAAATTTGACAAAAATCAAAGCTAAAATGGAATTTATATGAAGGCCGAAAGTTTTAAATTAAAAAAAATATATATAATAAACTGGATAAAATCGACTGGCTAAATCAGACGGTCTAGCGAGAATCGGCCTAGCACTAGATCGTGAACTAGCATAGATCGTGGCTCAGTGCGGCTCGAGCAAACCCGCAGCCCAGCTCCCCTATTCAGTAGATGTCACCTTGATGTCATTTTTCCATGCGGTCCACCATGGACCGATAGCCAGCGAGGTAGGCATCGACCCTTAAAAGGTCCACACAAGAACATACATGGCATTTGGGGGCAATTCTGTCATTTTAGATGATGCGGCGAGGTCGGATTGGATGGGGTCTTTGTTACGCTCGGTCTAGGTAGTCTATAGGCATAGTAAAGCACAATCAAATGTCTCTCATCATAGTCGATCAGGATCCAATGGTAGGAGGCGATTCTAGATTGATTCAGGACTCGGCTCTCTCTCCAAGCACCATCCAATAGTCCCAAACATTCCTAGCTTCGATCCGATAGCCATATCTCTCCTTGATTTCAAACCAATGGCTACCAAGAGTTCCGATTTTAATCAGGATTTCCCAGCCTTCGTTTTAGTGCAATCCAACAGCCGACATCGCTCCAAACTAAGATCCGATGGTCTAAAATCGATCAGACAACTCAAGAAGATGATTTTTGATGGATTTTAAGCTATTTAATCTCAATCTGATGGCCAGGGAGCTCTAGCAAGATGTAGTTCGAGCAAAACTTAGATTAGACTTCGGCAAGGAGCTAGAAACCCCAAATTTTCTCTATTTAATCCCCCTTCCTATGCCACAGACCGGGAGAACCCTCCCATGGGGAGGATTAGCCCCCCTCCAAACTCTCTCCTCTCTTTTCTTCTCTCTTCTTTTCTTTTTTTCTTTCTTTTTTTTTCTTTTTTTTTTATTTTGGAGAATTCAAAGATGTGGAAAGTTAGCAAGATCAAATCCATGAGCGACTAAAAATCTCATGTCCAGGGGAGTAAGGGAAGTCTTTCAAGCATGAAAATTTATAATTTAAATCTTATCTTTTTCTTATTGGATAATAAAATTTATTTATCTTTTACATGCTTTTCTTATTTGTACTTTAATATTTAATTTCTTATAATTTATACCTAAGAAGATAGATCATGATCGTAGATAGATACAGTCTGTGCTCAGATTAGGATGAGTTATAAGAATTAACTAGATTTATGTTTATATTCTTTGATTGCATGATCTAGATAGTCTATGCCTGTGAGATGGATCATGATCATATTAGATATGGTCCATACTCGATAGAATAGGTTATATTAGAATCAGAACAAAGAAATATACACCTCATAAGATTGCATGTTAATAATAAAAAGATTGCATGAATTAATTATAAACTTGAATGATGAAAGATGGAACTGAAACCCTAGATAAACTTCTCTTCTTATCTTTAATTAATTATTAGATCTTAATTAATTATTATTTACTTTCTTTTATTTTAATTTATTAAATTTAAATTAATTTTCTTTAATTTACTATTTTAAATTTTTACTTTAAAGATTAATTTAATTTTTTTTATTTTTAATTAAAATTAAATGTAACTTAGTCTTCAATCCTCGAGAAAATCGACATCTAACTCACCATTATTCTAATCCATAGTAAGATCGGTTTAATTATTATTTGTTGCTGTAACGATAAGCAATCAAATTTTTGGCATCATTATCGAAAATTATAGCACGATTGCTTCAATAAAAAAATTAGAAAAATAAATTTAATTTTTTTTAATTTTTTTTAATTTTTTATTTATTGCTTTATATGCTTTATTTCTTTATTTATTTTATTGCTTTATTTTATTACACACTTTATTTTATTACCTTATTTATTTTGCTGCTTTATTTTATTATCTTTTATGCTTTACTTATTTATTTATTTTATTACTTTATATTTCTAGATTATTATTTACTATTTTCTACTTTTACTTTTCATATTTTATTTTATTGATTAATAATTTATCTTTTTATTATCAACCAATTAATTTAATTGCTTAATTACCTGGTATTTATACTTTCTTTAAATTTTGCTTTATACTGCTTTTCATATATAATTTATTAATTACTTTTTAGCTAGACTACCTTAATTGCATAGTTAAATAATTATATTATTTTATATAATTAATTTATTTTTTTTAATTTTTTACTTTTAAAAATTAATTTAAATTTTTATTTTTTTAATTGAACGTAACTCAGCCGTCAATTTGTGAGAAAATCGACACCCGACTCGCCACTGTCCTAATTAATAGTAAAATTGGGTTTAATTTTTTTTTAGTGTTATAACGATGAGCATCAAATTTTTGGTGCCATTGTCGGAGATCGAGCTCAGATCGCCCGTATGACAAGTAGGAATACACACCACTATACTACAATGTAAATTATTGCTCTTTAATTTTATTTAGTTATTACTGCCTTTCATAACTAATTTCTTACTTTAATATTAATTTACTGCTTACTATAGTTTAGACTAATTTACTATTTGTATAATTTAGAATAAATTATTATCTTAAAGATTGATTTAATTTCTTAGGCTATCTAGTTACCTTTTAAGCCTAGTATAATTTGCTTTCCAATTAGTTAGATTCTTTAAATTTGTTTAAATAAAATCTAATATAATTAATCTAATCAATTTAATTAAAACCTACTTTTTATTTTCTTGCTTTACTAAACCTAATATAAAAAGGAAAACAAATACATCTCATAACACTTAATTAATATAGAAAAACTAATTAAATCTTAAAAGAACTTAACATGTTTGGATATCTTATTTTGTTTGCATTGTATATCCATAATATACTTTAAGGATACAACCTATTAAACAAGATAAGGTGGAGATTTGATTATCCTTTCTTAGCCCACAAACCACCATTCTTTATATTGCATTGTCCTAGATCTTAACTTAAAATTAATTAGATTTTGGCCCTTAAGGATATTCGAGCTTATTAGTACAAAGAACCCTAAGAGTTGGATCAGGTTAGGGTTAGTTAGTTTGACTGGTATCTAAGGCATGTGGTTCAGGAACTACATCCCAAAGAAAGATGGTTATTTAATCGATTCTGTTAGCTTACCTGATCAAGATAATTGATCTCTAAAGAAAGCAATGGGAGGACTCTCACCGACCGACACTTACCTAGCCAATTGAGTGGCTGATTCTTTACTTGGAGGACTTGAAGGTGATCTTGACAGTTAGGAGCTATCTAGATCTAGGTAAACCCTAGGATAGAGAGTCCATGCTTGTTTAACTTGATTGAAAATAACATCAAACATTAATTAATTCTTTACATCCATCATTCTTAGATCTAGGATCTTCTAGACTCTTATCTTTAGAATTCTCGCTTCTTATCTTTTTTTTAAAATAAAATATAATAAAATAAATAATAATTAAAAAAAAATTTGCCCTGATCTAGAATCCTTGATTGTATATTTTTAAATAATCAGAATAATCTGAGATGGATCTCGAGAGTAGAGTAAATGAGCTATCTCATAAAATAGATCATCTAATAGCCAATAGAAACTCTTCCTATCCATTTCTTCTTCCTGCACAACAAGTTTGTGCAATATGTTCGAGCCTCACTTACTATATAAGTGAATGCCCACACAGATTTTTTGAGTATATGTATAAGTAAGTTTATCAAGATCAAACCCAAATGACCTATAGATTATGATATAATCTATACTTTAACACTTACAATCAAGGCTGGGAGGCTCAACCAAATTTTTTATGGCAATCACAACCAGTGATTATCCTGGTACCACAAGGACCCATATTCATGAATACACATTATGATATGCCCTATCGACATTATCAATCTTCTTCAAATAATAATAAGTCAACTTCTGAGGAAAAGTTTCAGCAAACATTAAATGAGTTGAACTCAATAATCAGACCTTACAATAAACCTATCACTCCTGTATGCAAATCTTTAAAGAACTAGAGAAGCTAGCGCTTATATTCAAACAACAGGAAGAAAGAGAGTTGCCCAGTAAGCCCGAGAGTGAACCTGAGGGACCATACCTAGCTAGAAATTTTAATGTCTCTATAACTTTTTCTGAATAATCTCATATAACTCTTAAGAAAGAAATGATCATGGAACAACCTTGCACAACCAAAGACCCTCTTAGATTGTATAATTAAGGCAAAATCATATAGGGATAAACCATTTCCATCATCATCTTCTCTACCTATGGTTATGGAACAACCTCGCAAAACTAAAAAGATCCTATTAGATCATATAACTAAGGTAAAAATATATAGAAAAAAACTAGAATGGTAGGACGAACCAATTCCATCATCTTACTTATATATGGACCCATCCCTAAGTATCCTAAAATCATCCAGTTCTTTTAACAAGAAGGGAGGATCAATTGATGAGATGATGGAATCAATAGAGACTTCCAAGAACCACAAGTGAATAATACACTAGAGGAAGCTTCACCCATAATTCTTCCCCAAAATTAATTAAATCCCTATTTGGCTTGTTATGAGGTGGATGATTTTGATGAAGATAGGTACAATATAGAAGTTAATGACCAAGTAGATATGCCCTACCTTAAAACCATCCTATTTTGAATTGAAAAATTTAAGCCACCACTTAACCCACTAATAGCTCCTTTATTAAAATCACCAATTGATCTAGAATTAAAATCACTTTCTGATGCACCTACTAACATCCTACCAGTGATACCTACCCAAGAAGACCACCTTATGGATATTTTAAAAGCACATAAAGAAGCTATTGGATGGAATATTGCCAAAATAAGGGATAATGATTTTATGAATAATTTTTCTATATTTGGCACTACTTTCGAGGCTAGCCTCCAAAATTTATCTACAATATTAAAATGATGTATAGAGGTAGATTTAAAAATAATTTTGAAAAAGTGCCAAACTTTAGATCAGGAAGAGTTAGGACCAAGATATATTAAATCCAAAAAAGAGGTTATAGTAGATAGGTTATAATTGAAGAAATTCCTAAACCACCACCCCTGATTTCGGTCCATCAAACATAATACCTTCTTGGTCATCCTAAAAACTATAATAATTTTTAATTTTGGTATAACACGCTTGCTCCATACACATTATTGATCAGGGCTATGCTTAACCATCGAAAAGCATTTCATGAACATTTTTCTACTATGATGACAATTCCTCCTAGTTGGCCCTATCTTTTTGAAGACTTGAAGGATGTACTAAAATTGATTATACATAAAATTTCTTCATAGGATCCAGTTGAAGATGTTAAACTTAGCACTTACTGGGAGGCAATCCAGCTTTTCTTTTGCATTTCATTTTTTTTTTAGTTTACCTTTCTTTCAGGACTAAGTTAGCGGGAGAACTATAAAACCATGCTGAATGAAGAATAAAGAATACCCCAGACCGAGCCGAGAACATACTAAATCAGTTGAACTCTTTTCTTGTTATTTTCTTATTTTTATCACACTCTATTTCTTTCCTCCATTGAGGATAATAAAAATTAAGTTAGGGAGGAAGAAAAAATAAAATAATTAAAGTTCTTAAGTATGGTAATAATTAGTCTTATGTATTTATTTTTATCCTAATTTAAAATTTTTCAAGCATTTTAATCGATGATTGATAATGGTCTATAGAATTTTTGAAATACTAAGGACCAAATTATTAAGAAAATTCAATAAATGGTCAGGTTTAGAATAGAATAAATTTTTGAGTAATTCTAAAATCCTCTTCCAGCTATATTCAATAAAAAATCTACTTTATATGGGTATGAGTGAAAAAATTAGTTATGATAATTTTTTTTAAAAAAATAAAAAAGAAAGAAAAAAAAAAGAGCAAGTTCTAAACATTGATCTCTCATCGAGTAATCGAATCTCATTGCCTAAGTAAGCAATATTATTCACGTCAAAAAGTGGGTAATGTAAAGAAGTTTGTTACATAGCTTGTTTTAACATGTAGCCTATTTGACTTGAGTCAGTAAGTCTGAGGGGTGTTCTACATCTAATGTCTTAAAGCCAACTAATTTAGAAGTTATTAGTCTAAAGCTCGCTACAAGGGTCAGATAGAAAGCTTAAGAGGTTAAAACATTACACTGATTGAAAAAAAACTCGAGTCCATAGTAAAAATAGAGGATTTAAAGAATAAAGATGAAAAATTGGTCAAAAAAAGTTCTAAAATTTTATATTCTTCATTTAACCACTATTTGGGATAGAATTAATAATCAATTGATGTATCTCTTAATCTTTAATCAGGTATCAACTGACTTTAGGATGACCAAAAGAAATTTTCATATCTTATCGAGTTGGTAGATATTTTTAATTTTTTTTTTACTTGAGGATGAATAAAACTCAAGTTGGAAGGTATGATAACTATCATATATTCATAAATAAAAGTATTAAAATGTATAATATATAATATTTATTTAAAAAAATTAATTTTTTATTAATGTTTTATAGGAAAGAAGTATACCAATATGAAGAGCTCAATTTTTTGATTCAAATAAATCAAATTTGATGAAAATCAAGGCTAAAATAAAATTTATATGAAGACCAAAAGATTTAAATAATATATATATATATATATATATATATATATATATATATATATATATATATATATATATATATATATATATATATATATATATATATATATATATATATAATAAACTAGATAGAACTAGCTGGATTGGGCAGGGTCTTCATTGCACTCGATCCATGTGGTCTACAGGCATAGTAAAGCACGATCGGATGGCTCTCATCATAGTCGGTCAGGATCCAATGGTGGGAGGTAATTCCAGATTGATTCAAAACTTAGCTCTCTCTCCAAGCACCATCCGATGGTCCCAAACATTTTTGGCTTCAATCCGATGATTAGATCTCTCCTAGATTTTGATCCAACAGCTACCAAGAGTTTCGATTTTAATCAAGATTTCCCAGCCTTTGTTTTAGCACAATCCAATGGTCAATGTTGTTCCAAACTAATATCCAACAATCCGAAATCAATCAAACAAGATTTTTGATGGATTCCAAGCCATTTGATCTCAATCTGATGGCCAAGGAGCTCCAGCATGATGTAGTTTGAGCCAAACTCGAATTAGACTGTGGCAAGGAGCCAAAAATCCCAAATTCTCTTTATTTAATCTCCTTCTTATGCCACAGACCGGGAGAACCCTCCCTAGGGGAGGATTTGCCCCCCTCCAAACTCTCTCCTCTCTTTTCTTCTCTCTTCTTTTCCTTTTTCTTTTTCTATTCTTTTTCTTTATTTTGGAGAATTCAAAGATGCCAAAAGTTAGCAAGATCAAATCCATGAGCGGCTAGAAATCTCGTATCCAGGGGAGTAAGAAAAGTCTTTCAAGCATAAGAATTTATAATTTAAACAATATTTTTCTTTTTGTTAGGCAATAAAATTTATTTATCTTTTACATGCTTTTCTTATTTATATTTTAATATTTAATTTTTTATAATTTATACCTAAAGAGATAGATCATAATCGTAGATAGATACGGTCTATGCTCAGATTAGGATGAATTATAAGAATTAACTAGATTTATGTTTATATTCTTTGATTGCATGATCTAAATAGTTTATGTCTACGAGATGGATCATGATCATATTAGATATAATCCATACTTGGTAGAATAGGTTATATTAGAATCAGTCAAAGAAACATACACCTCATAAGATTGCATATTGACAATAGAAAGATTGCAAGAATCAATTATAAACTTGAACGATGAAAGATGAAGCTGAAATCCTAGACAAACTTCTCTTCTTATCTTTAATTAATTATTAAATCTTAATTAATTATTATTTATTTTTTTTATTTTAATTTAATAAATTTAAATTATTTTTTTAATTTATTATTTTAAATTTTTATTTTAAAGATTAATTTAATTTTTTTATTTTTAATAAAAATTAAATGTAACTCAGCCTTCAATCTTCAAAAAAATCAACATCCGACTCACCATATTTTTAATCCATAGTAAGATCAGTTTTAATTATTGTTTATTATTGTAATGATAAGCAATCATTCTCCTATGGTGGTAGGAGTGCCACTGCGATTATATCCCATGACGATGAAGTAGCAAAAGAAATTTTAAAAAATTAGTTTAATCTAAATTTTAATCATGAATATATATTTAGATAGGATCTAAAATGATTCATGATTTTTTTGGTATTGTACATAGATTTAGATTAAAATCTACAACTAGTAGCTATTTATGAAATGAGCCGATCCATTTTTGAAATAAGTCGATCCATTTAGTGAACAGTGCTAGATTATAAAAGAACCTTTCAAAATTTTAAAAAATATTTTTGAAATGTAGAACCCCAACCCATTAGCCCAAAGCTTAGTTAAAAAATTAAGGATTATGGATTAGGATCTAGAATTGTGAATTAAAGATCCTAAGTCATGAGCATAAAATTTGGATTATTAGGTTAGATGAATTAGTTTCAATAATTAGGCTAGACTTAAGGTTAGATTAAAGAATGGATTAAATTTAGAGTAATTGATCAAATCTAACCAAATATTAATTTAGATTAAGTCAAGAACTCTTTAGACTCAATTACAATAGTTGTTATTGGTCAAGTCTATGCTTTTAACGAGAACCAAATAAACTTGATTCATGGCTACATAGTCAAACCTAAAATTACTAGGTTGATCAAATTGAAATTAATGAACCGATTGGTGTTTAAGGTATGTTTGGTAGTTTAGACTAGTGATTTTTAATTGGGAGCTAGTCACACTGATTTGATCTTTGACAAGTTAATGGCATATCCCTTCCACTAATCTCACTTACCTAGCCAACCTGGTGAGTTAAGTTTTAATTAGATCACTTGGTGATTTAAGTTCACCCATGTCAATTAGATAAATCAGTGTGACTGATTTAGGTGCTTCTAAGACTAGCTTGAATTAAATCCTCTTCTATCTAACTTGGTGAAGTTAGTGGGAGGATTGAAATCGGTTGGTTAATCCTCTCTTGTCTTTTTAAAAATGATAAAGTTAATCAAATTCTCTAAAATTATTAGATCCTTAAAAATGATAAAGTTATGGTGATAACTAAGTCATAGCCTTCCATTAAGTTGAGTGATAATGAGTCCATTAATTTAATAATCATTGGGCTCAAAGGTCTGGTGCTTATTGACTAATGAAATTATCATTCATAATATGATGATTTGACTGTATCTTTCTAATAGTGGTCAGGTTGACCGACCAAAGTTGGGTCTGATCATTTATTGGTTAGATGCACCAAATATGGTCATGTTAATGGTTGGACCTAATTGGACCTTTTCAGTGGAGGCCAAAGTCTACTGATTGGATTTATGGGGCAAAATAAAATTACTAGAAGTTGTTTAGAGAAATAATTGATTATGAACCTACCTATAGATGCACATAGATTGATCAGCCAAAGTCGGGCTTGTGTGTAGTCTGTGTAGATTCTAATATCCACTAAGAAATTAAGGTAATTTCTTGAATTAGAGATAGAGGCTACCATTTCATATAAAATAGTGGAAGAACCTTTAGACTATGGCCACTACCCTATCGCTCCGATCATGTTAGATAATGACAAACTGATGGGATCCAACTTTCATAGCTAGTATCAAAAGTTGAAGATAGTTGTAGAGCATGCGTGGATCCTATATATTTTGATAGATCCAACACCTGAGGAGCCAGCTCCAAATGCTAAAGAGGCAGTCCAAAATACTTATCAGAAGTGGCTTAACAATCATACCATCATTCGATGCATCATGTTAGTGGTAATAAATGATGAGTTTAGCCATGGGTTTGAAAATGCCCAGCCACAGAAGATGCTTCAAATGTTAAATGACTCCTTCGGCATGCCTGACGATGCTAAGAGACATAAGACTAGTTGTGTCATTTTTAATGCTTAGCTGAGGGATGGGGCGTCAGTCATCGATCATATATTATACATGATCGAGATGATTGAGTGCTTGAGTAAGCTAGGCTTTTCCTTACACGAGTAGCTTGGAAAGGATGTGATCCTGAACTCTTTGCCCAAGTCCTTCCTCCCCTTCCTTACTCATTTCAGAATGACAAAGCACTACCATGGCTTATTGGGGTTGCTGCAGAACTTTAAGAAAGATCACTAGCTCCATAAGTAGTTAGTGAATGTAGTGGGAGGATTTTCTTCTAGTCGTTGACCCTTTAAGAAAGGAAAGAAGAATAAGAAGAATAATAAGAAGGTGCAGCCGTATGCCAGGATGTCTGCACAGAATTCGATAAAGAAGCCCAAGCTCGACTAGAGCTTGGTCGAGTACTTTTATTATAAGAAGCTGGGGCACTAGAAGAGGAATTATCCTCAGTATATTGCCTCCCTAGAACTAAACTAGTTGAGGAAGAAGCAAGTAGTTGTTGGGCAAGATAATTATATGATAACACCTTGCAACTTTTTAATATATGATACTACTACCTAGGTATTAGATACCGAAAGCTCTTATCATATTTGTAATTCGATGTAGGGTTTGTAGGTCAGTAGAAGATTTGATGAAGATGAGAGATTTCTGAATGTTGGAGATGGAAGATAAGTTTCAGTTCTTGCTTTAGGAATCATGAACCTTATAATCAATTCTCATAATGTTATTCTTTGTGAATGTCACTATTATCCAAACTTTTTGTTGAATATTATCTCTGTAGGCCTTCTGGCCAAAAAAAGTTATGAATTTTCAATAAAATTTTTTTTTGTAATATCATTTTGAATGGTGTTACAATATTTGTTAGGCAATTGAATAACAAAATTTATATAGTATCATAGCCTATTAATATAGTTCAGTCCTCTGGTAAATACCCTAGAATAAATGATGTGTCTGAAGTCTACCTTTGGCACTATAGGTTAGGTCACATTAACAAGAATAGAATAAATAGGTTGGCTCAAGAGAAAATTCTTGAAGTTGATGATTGTGAATCACTTCCAACCTGTGAGTTATATCTTCCTGGTAAAATAATAAGTCACCTTTTACTGGAAAGGATGAGTGAGCTAGTGAACTCTTGGGTCTAGAACACACTAATGTATGTGGACCCATGAGCTCAAGTGCTAGAGATGGATATTTCTACTTCATAACTTTCACTGATGACCTATTTAGGTATGGATATATCTATTTGATAAAACATAAGTCAGAGTCATTTGAAATATTCAAACTATTCCATAATGAGGTAGAAAAGCAAATTGGGAAGAGTATTAAAACTCTTCAATCTGATCAAGGAGGTGAATATCTTTCCAGCGAGTTTCTGATATATCTAGAGAAGAATGGAATTCTCTTCTAATAGACTCCTCCTGGAATACCATAACATAATGGTGTGTCTGAAATAGAAAATCAGAACCTATTGGATATGGTTTGATCCATGATCCAATTTGCTGGTCTATCGATCTTCTTTTAGGGATATGCACGCAGGCTGGCTTATTACATTCTAAATAGAGTTCCAAGTAAGTCTATTTCCAAAATTCCATATGAGATATGGATACGGCATAAGCCAGTACTCTCGCATCTTAGGGTTTGGGGGTGTTCGGCTTATGTCAAATATTCAGTGATGGACAAGCTTGGACCTAGGTCTGATAGGTATAATTTTATAGGATACCCAAAAGAGATCAAAGGATATTATTTCTACCTAGTTGATAAGCAAAAGGTATTTATTAGTCTTAAGGCAATCTTTTTAGAAAAGAAGTTCCTTAGTGAAGGAACTAATGCCTCTAAGATCAAACTTGAGAAAGTTCGGCAGATGAAAAAACTGACACATGTAGCTGAACCTAAACCGAATTTGATTAGATCAAACTTGAAGCCCATTGTACCTACACCATTAAGATAGTCTGGTAGAGTACCATGTTAGTCAGATAGATACTACGATTTCTTGGTCTGGGATGGTGATCCTATCAAACTCGATGAGAACGATGAGAATCCGATCACCTACATAGATGCAATGTAGAGATCTGACTTTGAGAAATGACTTAAGGCCATGAAATCTAAAATGGAGTCCATGAAGATCAATGATATATGGACATTGGTTGATCCACTCGAAGGGATAAAATTCATAAGATGTAAATGGATCTTTAAGAGAAAAAGGGGCACAGACAGGGAGGTGAAGACCTGTAAAGCCTGTTTGATTGCCGAGGGGTATCATCAATGTTATGATATAAACTATGATGAGATGTTTTCTTTTATAGCAATACTTAAGTCCATTCAGATTATGCTTGCAATAGCTGTCCATCTGAACTATAAAATTTGGTAGATGGATGTGAAAATAGTTTTTTTGGATGGAGAGCTGGACGAAGAGGTGTATATAATACAACTTGAAAGGTTCACATCCATAGATAAGTCTAAGGTGTGTGGGCTTCAAAGATCTATTTATGGACTAAAGTAGGCATCTCGAAGTTGGAACATATATTTTGATAGGACGATCAAAACATATGGCTTCATTAAGAATGGAGAAGAGCCCTACATATACAAATGGACTAATGGTCCAACAGTTATATTTCTTGTATTATATGTGGATAACATTCTTTTAATCAGAAATGATATTTCTGTATTATAGAAAATAAAGATTTAGATGTCATCTCAGTTCTCCATGAAGAACTTGGAAGAAGCTTCCTAGATCCTAGGGATGAAGATCTATAGAGATGATCTAAGAGATTGCTCAGGTCATCTCAATCCACATACATTGATACTATACTGAAGCAGTTCAGCATGAAGAATTCCAAGAAAGGCTATACCTATTGGTGTAGAAAATAGTGTAGACGTCGAAGTTTGCTGGAGCTGGAGAAGATGAGGTCACTGGTGAGACCTATAATATAAAGTCTTAGTTGGAGTTGACTCCGGCAGGATCCTCCGACTGTCAAGTTAGTTTTTCTGTCAACAAGAATAGAGTACTCAAAAAAATTAAGATAGAGAAGAGAGCTTAGTGCTTAGAGAAAAAACGTATTTGAAGGATCTCTTATATAGGTGGAGCTTGTAATAGAATTAAAGTGACAGCCATAACAGAATGTTAGTAGGCCGTTTGGGCTACGTAGAGTTTGTTATGGAGAGTAAACTATCATTTATCGCGACTTGTAGGTGGTTGGAGTTAATTTATTAGAGTTTGGATGAGAGGTCGGAACTTCTTTGCTTAGGGATAGATTGCTCATACAGAACTCAGGATCGGACTGGCCGAACTTGAAAGTTGGCTTCTAAGTAGCAGAAGACAGACCTGCAGTCAGTTGGATCTTGCCATTTCTACCTTTGACAGCTTTGTGGAGTTCGACTGTATTCAGGGTCAGCAGGAGCAGGTACGAACATCCGAGCTGGAGATCAGAGAGGGGGTAGTGGGCTTTTCACTGAGGATCGTGGCTAGGATATTTTGAAGGAGTTCGATCGAGATGATGAAAATTCAAGATTCACTGGTGACCAAAATGAGTGAATATCAAGACTCGAAACTTCTTGCTGGTACTACCCTTACTGCCTTCTGAATTTTGGTTAATGTCAAGATCGGCCTGAAAGAGCACTCGGGTTCACTATTAGCAGGGTAGCTGTTGCTTATTTTGGATTGGAGATCAAGCTTGCAATGATTATGAGGTCCTTTTACTACTAAAGTTCATCCAATTGACATGCATGACATGGGTTGATTAGACCTGCCATTGTCAGGAGAGGAGGAAGAATGTTGGCCGCTTTCTAGGCCAGCCCAATAGACAAAATTGGATTGTACTGAGATTTGACACTCGATGGGGTTCTACTAATACCAGGACTAGAGTCAGTTAACAACTTCCCTTACTATGCAAGTTTAGTCGGATGAAGTTCATCATGTCTTTAACGAGTTCTGCAGTCGTTGGAAGAGGGTTGCTGATTATGGTTGAGAAGGTTGTCCGGCATACCTGCATTAGAGGTCATCCAGACTTTGGCGGGAGCTATTTTACTCCCAACACTTGTCCTCCAATTTTTGAGTTCCTATGCCAGTTTCTCGCTCTCGGAAGATGAAAAATTTTGGTCTTCTCTAAATTGGCATTGAAGTTTCCTTAATGCTAAATGACTTGAAAGGATGTCTGTTTTGAAATTCCTCCTAGCACAGTGCTCCAAGTACGATGCCATAAATGCTTCATCTATAGGCATGATGAATAGGACACATGGCAGGCAAGGAATGAGTGGAGAGGATCTGCAATCATAACTTCCTCTGGTTTTTCCTGGCTATTTAAACACCTCCCTCAACCCCGACTTATTACTTTAGCCTGCACTCTTCTTCTTCTTCTTTTCTTCGTCTCCTTCGAGCATCCTATTCTTATTCTATCGTAACTTCTCCAGTCATCAACATTTCCCTTGTCCACCTTCCACTTTTCTAACCGTTCCCTCGAGTCCTTCGACCAACTTAGGTTAGTCTCCTGACTCTTTTTTTGCATTTCTCTGCTTTTCTTTTATTTTTTATCCTTTCGATTTCTTCATAGGAGCTTACTGTTTTTCTTGGGTTCTTTCAAAAAATTTGCAGCCCTTTTCTTCCAATTTTTTAGGGGTTTTTCAAGTTTAGTTTGATCCAGATTTCTTCCAAAGTGTCTTGGTCTACTGGTTTTAGGAGCCTGGCTGATCCGAACCCTCAAAACCTCACCTTTAGAGAAGAAGCCAACCTTAGGGTAGCATCCCATCCAACCTTCATACGCGAGACCATCTCTTGTTCCCTGCACTTCGAAGACCTTTCCCTGATAAGGGTTCAGCATGGGGTCCCTTCGGGATATGAACTGGAGCTTCCTAGGCCAAGTGATCGAGCTTGCACTTCTCCCCTGGGTTGCTTTTGTTTATACATCAAAGCTCTCCATGCCAGACTTCGACTCCTAATTCCTTCCTTTGTCGTAGCTCTCTTTTAGTTTTTAAACATTTTCTTTGCTCCTATGGTCCCAAACTCATTTAGGTTTATCATAGGCTTCCTTTCTCTTTATATCTTGATTGAGGTTCATCCAACTATTTTTTTGTTCTGCAACTATTTCACCTTTAAATATCATCCGACTATTAAAGATTTTTGGTATCTATCCTCCCAATTCGACAAGAAGGAATTGCTCAAGGATGCCCTTTCTTTCATTCATAACTAGAAGGAAAAATTTTTCTTTGTTTCATGCCCATGTTTAGAGTTTGGACTTCCTCCTTGGGGGCAACTAAGAAATTCAATCGATCGAGCTTCGGGGTTAGAAAGAGAAGACCTCGACTCGATTAGCAAAATAATAAATTACTGAGCTCCTCCATTATCCGAACTACTAGAGGATCAAACTTTATTTAACCTCGACTTAAGCCTCCTCGATCCAATAGGTATATTTTCATATCTTATTATTTATGCTTTGTTCTCTCTTCTGACTTTGGTTTTCTTGCCACTATAGAGATGACTCCAGAAGAACTAGACCGATAAACTAAAGGAGTCAGAGCCCTCAAGAGAAAAAGTAGTTCTTCTGGAGAGTTGTCGAAGCGAGAGAGGGTCGAGGGTCCAAGCTCGGCTGTGCCGATCCAGACCATCCTTACTTTGAAGATTGCTACAACTACACCAAGGTTGACCTTGCCCGACAAAGCCGCCACCTCTATGCCTCCTAAGCAATGGAGAGTGGTAGAGAAGAAAAGGAAAGTCGTTACTAGAAAAGTCAAGAGGAGCACAAGAGGGTCTGGTGGCAACAATATCTCTAGCCCGAAGCTAGATTCCCTGGATGATTGGGGGGTCATCCAATCCTTAATGGAAGGATGTGTCCTTCAACATATCCTTGAAAATATGATCCACCTGGATGATGAAGATAGGTTATGAGATTCCTACGTGGCTTTCTTTAAGGTAATCAACTTTTTTTTAAAAGTTTGGTCAATTATTAGTAAACTCGTAACCACGACTTATATCTTGTTATTTGCAGTTGGGACATCAACCATACACCTATGGAGAGGTACTGAGTCACCACAAAGCCAAGGCTTCAAAGGCCAACAAGGAAGCTCAGGTAGAGACCAAGAAAGCCCAAGTCGAGATCGAGCACTTAAGGAAGGCTCACTCTGCTGAAGTTGGGCACCTTCAGGAAGAACTTTAGAGGAAAGAATAGACCTCGATAGAACTAAAGGCTGCTCTAACTTCGAAGGAGAATAGATGGAAGAAGGCCGAGGAGGAGGTCGATTTGGAGAGGGAATGGGTTGTCGAATCCTTCAAGCCTTCGAAGGCAATGAAGGATATCAAAATAGCTTTTGCCCAGGAGGCATTCCTCAAAGGATTTGAGCTTGCCAGGGGAGGATGGCCAAAAAATTTTTCGAGCTTAATCTCAGTTGCTTGGTGAGGGAATCCTTTGATGATGACATCGAACCTTCCATTGTAGCTACCAATCTTCCATCTACCGAGCCTCCTACCGTGACTTCTGAGCCTGCCCGAGAACTTGATGTTGGAAAATGGGTCCCAAAGCCAATTATTAGCTTATTGATGGTTGGGTTACCTTATAATTATAATTAATTTATTAATAAATAAAATAAATATTTTAGTATTTTCATCACAAAGTCTACATCTTCTAATGAACTCCATTGTTGTGATGAAGTTCTTAGAATTATTTAGTTTCGATAAAGAGAGAATTTATCAATTAATCCTTAAATAGTTCATAACCAAATGATATGCTATTAATTAGGATGATATCGTTTATCAAGCATAGGTCATTGTATCCCATATACATTGATTGTTCTCTTAACCAAGGAGTGTGGAGACACTGATATGGCATACAAGTGAGATATAAGGATACATCGTCACTGAACGTGACCAACTCCAGAGCATTCTACTATCGAGAATTGCTCTGATGGGATGTATGTATAAGTATTTCTTAGACCTGAGATCATCACAGTAGCTTGCAAGCAACTCACTATGCTTTGATACTGGACTAATTGAATTTCTAATTTAGTAATGAAAGATTTTTGAGTATAGTCAAGTACTTACGAAGTCGGTGAATGATCACGATGGGATTGACTACTCTAAGAGTTGGAGAAGAATACATCACTTTATTTCAATATAGCAAAATCTTGGCCAAGATAATCTATAAGATGGATTTGGTATTTTAAGATGCAATGTGGATGACCTAATTGGGGTTGACAGTTAAACTCTAAGGTATCCTACAAGCATTTTGATCAAGAAGATGAATTATATAGAAACTATATCCACATGGGTTCTAAGGATGTTGTTCTATACATTTGATCTATCTGATCGTTGGGTACCATTGTTAGATGGTCACTTTGATTGATACAAAAATTTATTCCTATGCTACTGGCTTAGATTCGAACCTATAGGGTCACACATATAAGAGTTCTTGATTTGATCAGATTATTGATTGATGATTAAGAATTATTCTAGGATTAAACATTCAATACGATTGATATTTAAGCTAGTGTAAGTATTACAGGAGGATCGATTAGCAATTGGATTGCAATTGACTTAATTTGAATGAGTCCTAGTTCAATTAGAACTTATATGAACCCAATCTCTAATTTGATTAAAAATTAAATTAAAATTAAATCTGATTTAATTTGATTTAATTAGACTCTTAGTTGGACTAAGACCTATTCTAATTGGATTGAATTAAATCTGATTTAATTTGGTTCATAAATCACTTTGACCAAGTCAAAATAGAAGTCCTAGTGAGACTAGGACTACTTTCTTTGTGCCACCCACCCTATTTTCTAGGAGTTTTGTGCATGGAAGCACCTCTCCCCAGGCCTTCACGCATGCCCATAGCTTCTCCTCTTTCTTTCTTACATGGTAAATTAAATGTGGCCAAGTCAAAGTAGCAATTATTTTTTATTTCAAATTCTATAAGATAGAATTTTAGGAAACCAAAACTCTTCCCTTATCGCACCGATTCTACCTAGATTTTTTTTGGGATTTTCATGGCTTTTGTAGGAGTTTTTGTGTGGCAATTCCTGGTGGTCCATGGTAGAAAAGAAGGAGAGGGCGCCTAAGAGTTGGGCACCCCAAGTCTTGCCTAATTTGGACTTTCCTTAAAGGGTTGCTCCACAACTCTCTACTTAAAGGGTCTTTTGATCTGATTTTTTGAGAGATTCTAGAACCAAGAGAGTGGGCTTTGGGAGTGGGAAGAATTGGGTGCAATCAGGATTGGGCGTGGGAATTGTAGAAGACACAAATATAGTGTCTTGGTGAGAGAAACAATGAAGAAGAGGGTTCTTCTTCTAGAATTTTCTTCTACATCTCTTCCTCCACCTTTTGTAAGTTTTTGAGAGAAGTCTCAGGTTCACAAATTTTTTTCATTCCTTCTGAAAGTTGGAGAGTCCAAGAATCGAAGAAGAAAGATGTAGATCGACCATCGAAGAAGGATTAGCATAGTACTAGCATACTGTGATGATTTCTAGCCATCGAACTTCTGATCAGTGATCGAGAGCTCGTGTGGACATCCTGTAGAGGCCGGATATAGTGTGGCTTAGAGCATCAATCTCAGCCCTAGATCAGCAAGCTAGAAAGTCTAACTTGCAAAGGTAAGAGTTATATGATCTCCCTGTTTCATACCTAGATCTGATCTAGTGTAATTTTTTTGTTGATATGATCAACATGATTTTTTCTAATCTTTTAATTTTTGATTTAATAGCATGATTAAATCATGAAATAGGATCCTAGATCTTGAGTTTTTTCTTATGTTATTCATGAATTAATATGATTAATTAATCTCTTCCGCTACATATTTTGGAAAAAAATTCAAAATCTAACCCTGAAATCCATGATTTGTTTCCTTTACTCGAGACTGTTGAAGCCATGCTGAGCTCATTCGCTATGCCTCCTCTAGAGGTTGGAGGCTTTTAACAGTGTGAGTTCAGGTGTGGTGCTCCTAAGTCTTAGGAACATGAGAAAAAAAGTCATGAAAAGATGGGAGCAAGCCAGCAAAGAGATCAGCCTGGGTAAGCAGGATTATAAAAACTTAGCCAGGCTCATCTTGAGACTGGATCGACTAAGTTGGGAGCTAGGTTGACTCAGTTCAGGAATGGATCAGCTATGTTTCAAAGAAAATTCAGATAGAAAATAGTATTTTTGGGACTGCTGACATAACACACAACTAGGTTGGCTCAGTGAATTAGTAAGCCGACCCAGTCATAGGCCAGCCGGCTTAGTCTGAGACTGGGCCGGCTCACTATTATGGGATCAATTTTGTGTACGTGGTGATAGGATTGGTGTATAGGATGGAAGCATATATTTCAAAGAAAAATTATGAAATCATACAAACCAAACCCGAACCCTAGGACCACCTTATTAGCAATTAAATCATATAGCATGCATTTGTAATATAAAAGAAAGTATCAAAACATACCTCTTATCGCTAAACCCTGAATTATCCCTAATTGCTGGTAGCAGTCCGTCAGGGGTTCCACCAGGTGCCCACATGTTCACCCTCCAATGTTGATCCACACAAAGACTTGATCAAGACACCAGCACCTCTGATTTATATAATTAAAATTTTAGTAATAAGAATTTTAATTAAATGGGCAAGACCTTCCTTAATCTTTATGTCACCTTTCTTACCTCTCCTTACCTTTCTTTCTTTTTTTCTTGTCTTCTTAATTTTTCTTCCTAATCTCTTAGTCTTAAGATGACTTCTTGTCCTTATAAGGACAAGGTCTGGACAAGAGAAGGGAAGAAAGAAAATTGGACAATGAGAAAACACTTGTAAGAAAGAAAGATAATTTTCACAACCATCGGACTCTTGGTGCGCACCCTTATTTATAATGTACGTAGGGATGCCAACACATTCTCTTGCACCCTTTCCAAATTATTATCTCATGTTCCTTCAGCCTATCTCACATCTTATCAAAAAAAATAATGATATGTAGACTTAGTCCAAGAGGTGCCTTAAAGCGGAAGGACTCTCGGACTAATTCTATGTAAGTTATTTACGAAGAGTCGCGAGCTTTCATTTTTGGCACCAATAAACAACCATTAGATCAGATAAGTAGGCCATCCAATGGCCTTGATGTGGGATGCCCATTCAGCAAAAATGGCATGGAGATAATCTTTGAATAGTCAAAGTCCCAAGGGGTGCCAAGGAAGAGTGGGCAGCAAGGAGTCCCTTCTCATGCAAATATTAAATAGATAATGGAGTATTTAACCTGCAGAAGGACTCTTCTGCACCCCATATCTGATCTCTATTCTCATTTAAAAAATTACACGACATGGAGAAAGAGAAAAAGTCAAAGAAGATAGGCGCCAAACTAATCCCATACGCCAAAGTCTCTTGCGCATGAAAGACTTCCCATGCACAAGAGAGAGACTCTCTGACATGTGGGATTTTGGTATGTGATGCCCCATCTGAAGCTCAATCAGTCTATGTTAATCTAATTTAAGACCAAATCCAATTTGGCTCAAATCGGACCTTAATTAGCCCAAATTGAAAGTCGATTCGAATCTAATTCGAATCTAGGTGCTAGGATTTGCTACATGTGCTAGCATGTTCATCTTGCAAACATGGTCTAATCCAATTAGATTCTTAATTAATTCTCTTTGTGTGTGACCCATTGGGTTCCACATCTAACCAGTAGTGGGTCTGGGTGTGATTTGACCTAATCTGGTTAGAACTCAACCAAATCAATTTAGGTCAAAATTAGCCTACCCAATTTGACTTAATTAGAACACTTTCTAATTTAATGATCAAATTAGAAATTTTAATTTGATTGAACCCATGAGACATGATTGATGTCTAGCAACATATCGTGACTACCCAAAAGATGTAAAATTTTGATGGAAATACCAAAAATATCCTTTAGTAAAAAGTTACTATGCAACTAGATCCTTCGATCACCTTGCATCCTGAATATGACTCTAGGTATGGAAATATGTCAATCCCAATATCATATTCATTTTTCTTTCAATATTGTGATGATGATTTATTTAATGAAATATTAGAAACTATTTTTAATTTTTTATCATGCTTTGATCAAAGTCTTTCTGAATCATCATTTGTTTGAAGCAGGCAGGATGCAGTTTCCTCTTACCAGGAGTGATCAATTTCATGTTAACCTACTCACAACCTTCATATATATAATTCACCATATCCAGATCATCCCGTACATGACTGAGTCATGAATGAGTATGAACCAAAATATGGATTCATATATATAAGGTTCTATGGTAGTTTCAGGTCAAAGGATTACATGCATAATTCCACTATGAGAACTATCTATTGACATGTAGATAAGACTCCATTAGATATTCTCGACTTGGTCAATTCAGTAAACTCATTCTCTTATGAGCACCCATATTTTTGTATTAGTGTCATACATAAGTTATTGTGAGATCAATCACTCTCTCAATCGAGCATACAAAGGATGTGCTAGTCTTATCGAAAAATATTGATCCCCAACTCAATGTCCCATCGACTAGAAATATTTTAAATTGGGTTTTAAGATTTTAGATCTCATTGGTATGATCTCATCATAATCCTAAAATCATAGTCCTAATTCATGGGATTCATCATAATCTTAAATAAATAATAAGACACTACATATGATGAAATAAATATCTTTATTTATTTTAAAATGTCATTACATGAGTTTGGAAGATAAAAAAAAGCTTAAAAAATAAATAAATTTTGATTGACTTGAGGGCATATTCTTTCAATCTCCCACTTGCACTAAAGCTAATCGTCCTTATATTTTAATCCCATACAATCAAGGTGGTGATTAAATAGTTGCAGTGGTAAAGCCTTAGTGAATGGATCTGCTATGTTGTTCTTTATGTCAACTCGTTCTATGACTACATCTTATCTTTCAATAATTTCATGAACAAGATGGAAGTGTCTCAGAATGTGTTTGGATTTATGATGAGACCTAGGTTCCTTTGCTTGAGCAACAGCTCTAGTATTATCATAGTAAAGTGGTATTGAATTCTTAATTTCAGGAATAACATCTAATTCAGTGATGAACTTCTTTATCCAGACAGCTTTCTTAGCGGCTTCACTTACAGCTATATATTCTGCCTTAGTAGTTGAGTCAGCTACAGTTGGCTGCTTAGTACTCTTCCAACTCACTGCTCCATCATTTAGAGTAAAGACATACCCTGAAATGGATTTGCTATCATCTGGGTCTGATTGAAAACTAGAGTCAGAATATATTTCTAGTTTAAGATCAGAACCACCATATACTAGAAAAATATCTTTAGTCCTTCTCAAGTACTTAAGAATATTTTTCACAGCTTTCTAATGATCCTCTTCTGGATCAGCCTGAAATCTACTTGCAATACCTAAGGCATAAGCAACATCAGGCCTTATACATAACATGGCATACATTATTGATCCAACAGCCAAAGCATAAGGAATAGAACTCATTCTATTTCTCTCTTCAGGTGTCTTTGGAGACATCTTTTTAGAGAGATGTATGCCTTGACTCATGGGTAAGTAACCTCTTTTACTCCCATCCATACTAAATCTTTTCAGTATTAAATCAATGTACCTAGATTGGCACAAGCCTAGCATCCCCCTTAGATCTATCTGTATAGATCTTTATTCCTAGTATATAGGATGCTTCTTCCAAATCTTTCATAGAAAACTTATTTGATAGCCATAATTTGACTGATTGCAACATTGGGATATCATTTCCAATAAGGAGTATGTCATCTACATACAGAACCAAGAAGACTATAGTTCTTCTACTAGTTTTTTTGTACACACATGGTTCATCCACATTCTTGATGAAACCAAACTCTTTGACTGTTACATCAAAATGGATGTTCCAACTCCTTGATGCTTGCATTAATCCATAAATGGATCTCTTAAGCTTGCATACCTAATTTGGTCTCTCATTTGACTCAAATTCCTCTAGCTGTGACATACAGACCTCCTCCTCAAGGAAACCATTAAGGAAGGCAGTCTTCACATCCATTTGCCATATTTCATAGTCATGGTATGCTGCTATGGCAAGCATAATCCGAATAGATTTGAGCATGACAATAGGTAAAAATGTTTCATCATAATCAATCCCCTATTTTTGCCTAAAACCCTTATCCACCAATCTGGGCTTATAGGTTTCAATTTGACCATCTGCTCCAATCTTTTTCTTAAAAATCCATTTGCATCCAATAGGGTTTATATCCTCTAGTGCATCCACCAAAGTCTATACTTTATTGGTGTGCATGGATTCCATTTTAGATTGCATGGTAGCCAGCCATTTGAAAGAGTTCTTACTTTTGACTGCTTTCATATAGGTCAGAGGTTCGTCATTTTCAATGACTTGGGCTTCATTGTTCTCAATAATGAACCTATACCTCATAGGTGTATGTTGTACTCTTTCAGACCTATGGACAAAAGTTATGTGTTCTGGTTCTTTTATGTGATTATTTGGTTGAAAAATTTCTATTTATTTTTCTTGAACTTCACTAAGTTCAATATTTCTACCACTATTCTTTTCTAGGATAAATTCTTTTTCCATGAAAGTGGCATGCCTACTTATAAATATCTTTTGTTCAGTAGGGTGGTAGAATAAATATCCTATACTATTTCTAGGATATCTTATAAATAGACATCTGTCTGATCTAGCATCAAGCTTATGTCCAAAATTTCTTTTGATATATGCTGGACAACCCCATATCTTAAGATACTTAAGATTAGGTTTCTTACTTCTCCATATCTCATATGGAGTACTAGATACAAATTTAGAAGGTACTCTATTCAAAATATAAATTGTGGTCTCCAGGGCATGATCCTAGAAGAAAATAGATAATTCAGTGAAGCACATCATGGATCGTACCATATCTAATAAGGTACAATTTTTTTTTCGACTACACCATTTAATTGCGGTGTATGAGGAGGTGTTCATTCAGAGAGAATCCCTTTAACTTTAAGATAGTCTAGAAACTCACTAGATAAGTATTCTCCTCTCCGATCAGATCGAAAGATTTTTATACATTATCTAGTTTGTTTTTCAACCATACTTTGATACTCTTTAAATTTATCAAAGACTTCCGATTTGTGTTTCATAAGATACACATATCCAAACCTAGATAAATCATCAGTGAATGTTATAAAATAAGAATATCCTCCTCTAACTTGAGTTGTCATAGGACCACATACATCCATATGTACAAGTTCTAATAATTCTTTTGTCCTTTCTCCATGTCCACTAAATGGAGTCTTAGTCATTTTACCCTTGAGACATGATTCACAAGTTCTTAATGATTCATAATCAAAAAGATCAAAGAACTTTTCTTTGTATAACTTGTTAATCCTAGCCTCACTAATATGTCCTAATCGATAATGCCAAAGTAAAGTATTATTTATGTCATCTCTTTTATATTTTATATTTTCATCAATATGAAATATATTGTCATCTAAATATAGAGTCAACAAACCATTGCTAAATATACCAAAACAAATATTTTCATTAGAATATTTAATCGAGCAACCTTCGCTCGTTACATTAAGACTATAACCTCGTTTTAATAACAAGGGTATTGATATAATATTTCTAATAATCTTAGGCATATAATAATAATTTATAAGTTCTAAGATCTTTTTAGAAGGTAACTTCAATATATTTGTCGCTACAGCTTCTGCTTGGATAGACTCTCCTCCAGCATCATAGAGCTTGAAATCATCTTTCTTCAAACTCTTAATTTTCTGCAGTCCCTGCAAAGATTTGCAGATATGAAAACCACAGCCGGTATCTAATACCCAAGAGTTTGAAATGGAAGAATTTAATGATAATATAGTATGTATCTCATACATACCTTTTGATACATTATTTGCATCAGACTTCACGGTTGCAAGGTAAGCCTTACAATTCCTCTTCCAATGACCTATTTTGCCTCTATGAAAATAGGTCATCTATCCAGAGACCTTCTTTCCCTTTTTCTTCTTATTTATACCATCTTTAGGGTTCAGCCTTCTTTTTGAACCCTTTTTGCTTGCCTTCTTCTTGGAGATCCCATCCACAAGAAGAAGAGAAACCTTATCCTTCTTGATATGGCTTTCTACTGTCTTGAATATATTTGACAACTTAGGTAAGAAAGAATTCAGTTTGTTCATGTGATAGTTTACGACAAACTGAGAAAATGATTCAGGGAGTGATTGCAGGATCAAATCCTAACTTAACTCTCCATCCATAACAAAACCTAATTGACTTAATCAAGTGATTAGGTCAATTACCATCAAAACATGATTTTGTATGGATGTTCCTTCTATCATTCTTATATGGAATAATTGCTTAGATATCTCATATCTAGCAGTTCTACTATGCTCTCCATAAAGCTCTTTTAGATTGAGCAATATGAACTGAGTGTCCATGCCATCATGCTGCCTCTGTAATTCATTACTCATAGAGGCAAGTATGATGCATTTGACAATAAGAGAATCATTTTGCCACATCTTGTATGTAGACTTATCTTCATCTATGGCATCTTTCTCTAATGGCTTAGGATCGGAGGCATCAAGAATATAGAAGAGTTTTTCTTGACTGAGTACTATTTTTAGGTTTCTTAGCCAGTCCACATAATTTTGACCAATCAATTTATTTGAATCCAAAATTGAACGCAATGAAAGTGAAGAAGCCATTTAATCTATATAATAAAGAACAATACATAAGCAAACAACTCATGATGACAAACATAATTAAATTAGGATTTTAATTTAATTGTCTCCCACTGTTTAATCAAAAAATCATAACCCTCTAATTAATTTTCTTAGTGAGAATAAGACCCTAATTCCTTATAAAAGGTCTTATGATTGCACAACAAACCTGATATAAGTTCAAAGGTAGAAAACTCTTTCCAATTGCATTTTTTGCAACTCTCAAAAAATTTTTGCCTCTAAAATATTAATAGCCTTATGTTAGCATAATAAACTTTAATATTTTAGTTTAAATAGAACCCTTCATTTCTATACAGTCAAAATGAAATATAACTACTTTTGTGGTTACACAACAAAGCAATATATTTAAAATGCTGTAAGCATCTCAATGCACTAGATTAATATTACATCATTCCCCATGATAGATCTTGTGGTTACACAACAAAACTAATATGGTTCTAGACATAATAAGAACCTAGTATGAAGGAAGGCCTTAATGTATGAATATAATACTAAGCATTTCAATCTAGAATTAAATTAATCAAATTGGCCAGGTAAGTAGGAGAGAAGTGGGAGTCCCCCCATTGCTTTCCTTAGACACCAATAAATTGGCCAAGTTAGACAACAGAACTAATTAAAAAACCATGTTCTCTTTACCAATCATGAACCATTTTTCCTAGATACCAATTGATCAATTAGACATCCCGATTGATTCAGCTATAGGTTAATTACACCACAACTTAATATAATTTTTAAAGAGGGATTTAAATGGTCTCGATGCACATTCTGATTTAAATCAAACTAAATGCCTAAAAGCATCAATTATGATAAAATATATATATATATATATATATATATTAACATGTATAATTATTTTAGGACAACCATCATTACATAGTGAATACATTCCACTATGTCAGGGCAACCTTTACAGAATAATATATACATCATAATCTCATTATGATAAATAAAAATATGATCTCATCATATAAATAACATGCTAATAAAAAGATTATATCATATTTTTTATTTATGCTATTATATTATAAGCAAAGCATTATGTGATTTAACCTAATAAGGCTTGCTCTGATACCACTGATAGTTTAGTGTATAGGATGGAAGCATAGATTTTAAAGCAAAATTATGAAATCAAACAAACCAAACTCGAATTCTAGGACCATCTTATTAGCAATTAAATCATATAGCATGCATTTGTAATATAAAAGAAAGTATCAAAACATACCTCTTATCGCTAAATCCTAAATTATCCCTAATTATTGGCAGCAGTCCGTCAGAGGTTCCACCAGGTGCCCACGTGTTCACCCTCCAATGTTGAACCACACAAAGACTTGATCAAGACACCAGCACCTCTGATTTATATAATTAAAATTTTAGTAATAAGAATTTTAATTAAATGGGCAAGACCTTCCTTAATCTTCATGTCACCTTCCTTACCTCTCCTTACCTTTCTTTCTTTTTCCTTTGTCTTCTTAATTTTTCTTCCTAATCTCTTAGTCTTAAGATGACTTCTTGTTCTTATAAGGACAAGGTCTGGACAAGAGAAGCAAAGAAAGAAAACTGGACAATGAGGAAACATTGGTAAGAAAGAAAGATAATTTTCACAACCATCGGACTCTTGGTGCGCACCCTTATTTATGATGTACGTAGGGGTGCCAACACATTCTCTCGCACCCTTTCCAAGTTATTATCTCATGCCCCTTCAGCCTATCTCATGCCTTATCAAAAAAAATAATGACATGTAGACTTAGTCCAAGAGGTGCCTTAAAGCAGAAGGACTCTCGGACTAATTCTATGTAAGTTATTTACGAAGAGTCGCGAGCTTTCATTTTTGGCGCCAACATATACAACCATTAGATCAGATAAGTAGGCCATCCAATGGCCTTGATGTGGGATGCCCATTCAGCAAAAATGGCATGGAGATAATCTTTGAATAGTCAAAGTCCCAAGGGGTGCCAAAGAAGAGTGGGCGGCAAGGAGTCCAGGGCGGCAAGGAGTCCCTTCTCATGCAAATATTAAATAGATAATGGAGTATTTAACCTGCAGAAGGACTCTTCTATGCCCCATATCTGATGTCCACACCCATTTAAAAAATTATGCGACATGAAGAAAGAGAAAAAGTCAAAGAAGGTAGGCACCAAACTAATCCCATGCGCCAAAGTCTCTTGAGCATGAAAGACTTCCCACATGCAAGAGAGAGACTCTCTGGCATGTGGGATTCTAGTATGTGATGCCCCATCTAAAGTCCAATCAGTCTAGGTTAATCTAATTCAAGACCAAATCCAATTTGGCTCAAATCGAACCTTAATTAGCCCAAATTAGAAGCCGATTCAAATCCAATTCGAATATAGGTGCTACGGTTTGCTACATGTGCTAGCATGTTCATCTTGCAAACATGGTCTAATCTAATTAGATCCTTAATCAATTCTCTTTGCGTGTGACCCATTAGGTTCCACATCTAACCAGCAGTGAGTCTAGGTGTGATTTGACCTAATCTAGTTAGAACTCAACCAAACCGATTTAGGTCAAAATTAGCCTACCCAATTTGACTTAATTAGAACACTTTCTAATTTAATGATCAAATTAAAAATTTTAATTTGATCAAACCCACGAGACATGATTGACGTCTAGCAACATATCATGACTACCCGAAAGATGTGAAATTTTGATAAAAATACCAAAAATATCCTTCAGTAAAAAGTTACCATGCAACTAGATCCTTCGATAACCCTGCATCCTGAATATGACTCTGGGTATGAAAATATGTCAATCTCAATATCATATTCATTTCTCTTTCAATCTTATGATGATGATTTATTTAATAAAATATTAAAAATTATTTCTAATTTTTTATCATGCTTTAATCAAAGTCTTTCTGAATCATCATTTATTTGAAGCAGGCAGAATGCAATTTCCTCTTATCAGGAGTGATCGATTCCATGTTAACCTACTCACAACCTTCATATATATAATTCACCATATCTAGATCATCACGTACATGATTGAGTCATGAATGAGTATGAACCAAAATATGGATTCATATATATAAGGTTCTATGGTAGTTTTGAATCAAAGGATTACATGCATAATTCCACTATGAGAACCATCTATTGACATGTAGATAAGACTCCATTAGATATTCTCGACTTGGATCAATTCAGTGAACTCATTCTCTAATGAGCATCCATATTCTTGTATTAGTATCATATATAAGTTATTATGAGATCAATCACCCTCTCAATCGGGCATACAAAGGACGTGCTAGTCTTATCGAAAAACATTGATCCCCAACTCAATGTCCCATCGACTAGAAATATTTTAAATTAGATTTTAAGATTTTAGATCTCACTGGTATGGTCTTATCATAATCCTAAAATCATAGCCCTAATTTATGGGGTTCATCATAATCATAAATAAATAATAAGATACTGCATATGATGAAATAAGTGTTTTTATTTATTTTAAAATATCATTACATGAGTTTGGAAGATAAAAAATAGCCCAAAAAATAAATAAATTTTGATTGGCTTGAGGGCATATTCCTTTCACATGGGTTATTTAAATTTGGAGAGTTTTTCTATGAGCTTAGGGCTTGACCTTATTATATAGTATATATACGAAAAATAGGTCAAGATTAATGTAATGCTGAATACATTGCAATAAAAGCTCTTTTCTTTCGAAAAAGTCTTGTACTCTCTTTCTCTCTTTTCTCTTCCTTGAATCTATTATTTGTGCTTCTACATTAATTCTAAGAGTTTGTTTCTTGTTACTGGCTAATCACCAGTAGCCATACTAGTCCCTGAGAGGATCGTTTTACCCAACATTTGGTATTAGAACAGTGTTGCATGGAAGGAAGACACTTAGGATTTCTATATTTAGGATCTGCTGCATTAGGTTTTATCCTAAAATCATCTTGTTTTCTTCATGGTTATCTCTAAATTGAGGTGGAGTGTTGTTACACAAAGGAGAGATGATACAAAAGGTTAGAAGGAGGATCTAGGGCAAATAGATCTTCTTTGAAGGATAGTTTTATTGGTGTAAGATCGAAGAAGGGTGTTAGGGTTTTATTCTTGCCTTGATTATTGTTATGGGATCCAGTAGAATCATGGTGGACTTCGAGAAGTTTGATGGCAAGGAGAACTTTGTCTTATGGTAGTAAAGGATAAAGGACTTGTTGGTTTAGTAGAGGATCTACAAGATTTTGGTAAGAGAAAGGCCAGCGAAGATTAGTGCTTAGGACTGAAAAATGTTAAAGAAAATTGCTTTTGGTATAATTAAAATATGCTTGGCTGATTAGGTGTTGCCCGAGGTTTGTATAGAGACCATGGCCAAGGGGCTCTGGAAGAGACTAGAGAACACTTATATAGGAAAGAACATGACCAATAAGCTATGGTTAAAGAAATAGCCTTACAGTGTGAGGATGCTCGAAGGCAGAGATCTGTTGTACATATCCAAAGGTTCAATCGGGTATGTTCTGAGGTGATGAGTTTGGAAGTGAAAATCGATGTGGAAGATCGGGCATTGCTGCTGATAGGAAATATGCAGGATTTCATGCATAGATTTCAAAACTTTTTCAAAATATAAAGTAGCGGAAGACATAGATTAAACTATTTAATCTGCAATATGCATGTAATCAAATTACAAAATTTTACATCAAGGATCTATCACATGTTATGTTGTAAATATAAATCTAAAATTAAATTAATCATGAGTGGTATTGATCACATCAATACCTAGATCTAGAATAATTCTAGATCTAATCCTAGATCGCATCTAGGTCACCAAGAGATCAGATCTCTTACCTTTACGTGGATCAAGAACTTTATGGTTGAATCTATTGTTGCCTTTGGAGCCATAAATACGTCTGACCTCTATAGGTGATCCACACAAACCTGCAACATAGATTGAAGGTTCGTCTAACGAAGATCTACTTGAAGTGCTAGCTTCTTGCGGATTCCTCTTGATGGTTAATCAAATACATATTCTTCAGATCTCTTGGACAATCCAAGAGATAAAGAACATGAGGTGGAATGAGAGAGGAATCCAACCCTTGGATCTTTCATAAATCAAAAAATAAAAAGATATATGAAAAAAATCTTAGGAGAAGACAAATCTTCTCCTTCAAGACATTAATAGTTGATATCCTGAAAATACCTCTATGCTAGGATCAGAGGAGACCTTCTCCTCCAGATTTTTTTTCTAATTTCTAGATATCACACCCTTAAATTTTTCTAATAAAAATCTCATAAATAAAATTCAGAAGAAGGGCACTCAAGGAAACCCTAAGAGAAGACCTTCTTCTCTTCTTCTTCTCGCATCAGAACATGATCAGATCATGTCCAAAAATGATCACCATGCCCCAACACCTTGGAGCATAGATTCCACACCCTCTTCCTCTCTCTCTCTCTCAGATTTTATCATATAAAAATCATATAAAATAATGAAGAAGAAGATACTCAAAAGAAAACAAAGAGAAGACTTAACTTTGTGCCTTCATGACATCAATAATTGATGTCCAGATGAAGACCTTTTCTCTAAGGATCTTGGTGCCATCTTTCCTCAAGCCCTTCCTCTCTCTCTCTATCATATTTTTATCATATAAAAATTATAAATAAAATAGAAACAGAGAAATATAAAAGAAAATTATAAGTAAAGATAATCTTCTCTTGCCTTATCTCTTCAAGACATCAATCTTTGATGTCTTAATTGAGGGCTCTTCTCCAAGAATCTTGGCCCCACAAATCCTTCATGCCTTCTCCTCCTTCTCTTCTAATTTTTCATAATTTTTCTAGGATTTTTGACATCCTAAAACCATCTCATAAGAGGCATCCACCTTTTATTGCAAGACTAGGTCAAAATCTAGTCAAAGGAGGACTTTTATGGGGCGTCCAACTCTTGGACGCCCCTTCCACTTATTTCTTCATGTAACCACTGATTATCATGTACAAAACTAAGGGAAAAAAGGCTGAATAAGATAGAGGGGTGTGGGTAGACTTGGCGCACAAGGGAGGGAGGAGTTTGGGTCAAAGAAGACTCTTCCAAGTAGGAAACAATTTCCGACCTCCTTCTAATTTTGATCAAATCAAATTTAAATCCAATTCTTGAGATAATGGGGTGTGGAAAATCATTTCTTAGGCATAAAAATTATAGAAAAAAATCTAAAATTAAAATATGGTGTGGGCTTTCTTAGGCGCAAGTGAAAAAGAGAGAGTCCCAGTCCAATTGGGACTCCTCTTGTTTGACTAGGTCAAAATTATTTTAAATTTAATTTAAATTCTATTTAAATTAGATTAAATGCAACCCAATTAAGGATGATCCTTGTCCAACTAGAAAACCAATTAAATCAGATTAAATCAAGATTTAAATTTGATTTAAATCCTAAGACAATCAGGTGCACTTAAGTCCTAGTCAAACAAGAAATTATTCTTCCCTTACAATTGGCTTATCCAATAAATCAATTAGACTTAATCTAATTAAATCCAAACTAATTTTAATTGAATCTAATTTAATTAGACTTGATCTCAGCCTGATTGCTCAATCAAATTGAGCTAATTAGCAATCCAATTGCTAATCGATCCTCCTGCAACACTTGCATTAAGTGAAACATCAATCGTATTGAATGTTTGACCTTGAAATGATTCTCAATCATCGATTAACCATCCGATCAAGTTATAAGCTCTAATGTGTGTGACCCCACAGGTTCGAACCTAAGTTGGTAGTACAAAAATTGATTTCTATACTAATCAAAGTTATCATCTAGTAATGGTTTCCGACGTTTGGATAGGTCGAATGTATGCAAAGCAATATTCTTAGAACCTTGGTCCATGGTTACCATATAATTCATTTCTATGACTAATAATGCTCAAGACGACTTCAAGTATGCTGTCAAACACTCATACAAGTCATCTCTATTGTATCTTAAAATTTTGCAAATCCCGTGACACTTCACGAGGATTACCCAGGCCAAGCTTTTGCTAAATTAAAACACAGCAAAACATTCTCTTCCTAAAGTTAATCAAGAGTGGTCAATCCCATCTTGACTCACACATTGACTCTATAAGTACTTAATCATACCCAAAAATTTTTCATCACTTATATTAAAAATACAGGCAGTCCAGCACCAAAGTATAGTGAGTTGCTTGTAAGTCACTGTGGCGATCTCAGGTTAGGGACACTTATATCCATTGGCCTTACCTAGCTATTCTTGATAGTAGAGTGCTACATTGGTCACGTTCAGTGTAAATGTACTCCTACATCTCATTTGGATGCCATACCAGTATCTCCACACCACTTGGTTACGAGGACAACCAACGCATATGGCATACAATGACCTACACTCGATAAGTTATCATCCTTGTTAATAACTTATCATTTGATCATGAATAATTATAGAACCATCTGATAAATCCTTCTTTATTGATTGATTGTGGTTCTAAAGATTTTATCATAATTTAGGAGTTCATTTAAGAAAGATAGAACTTTTATGATGAAATAGCCAAATTACTATTATAATTAGATAATTCATATACTAATTCCAATCATCTACTACTTAGATGATTGGCTTTAGGACATATTTCCCAACAGCTGCTACTATGTTCTCTCCTAGATGCTTATGATGGTCTCATAACAACTTTAGTTTATGGGAAGGAGACTTTAAACTATGAAGAGGTTATTGGTGTGCTCAGATCGAATGAGCAGAGAAAAAAGATTAACAAGGATGATCCTAAGTCTGAGGTCTTGGCTGTGAATGAAAGATAGGAAAGATCAATGGAGAAGGCAAAGAAAAAAATCCAAGGGTAGATCAAAATCTTGGGATCAGAAGAAGATATTGAAATGCTACAAATGTCATCAACCTGGACACTTGAGAAGAAATTATTCCCTTTTAAAGTTAGAAAAAGGGATGGTCAGCAAGAGTGATGATACAGCTTCAGTGAGCAGTGGAGAAGACTTGCTAGTTATATCAGATGGATCTCAGAGTATGATACTATATGGATGTTGGATTCAGCATGCTCACACCACTATACTTCTCATTGGAAGTGGTTTGCTACCTACCAGAAGATCGATGATGGAAGTATCAGCCTTGGAGATGATCATCCATGCAAAGTAGCTGGAGTTGGCTCTATTAGGATGAGGATGTACGACGGGATCATTCGTACATTATCAAATATCAGGCATGTACTAGAGCTGAAAGAAATCTGATCTCTTTAGGTTACTTAGAGAAGTAGGGTTATACTTTTAGTAGCCAGGCTAGGAGTGGATGCTTGAAGATTTCCAAGGAAGCCATGGTGGTGATGAGAGGTAAAAGACTGAGCAACAATCTTTACAAAATGAAAGGCTCAGTTATGAACGATAGTGCAGAGGTGCTAGTAGCGACACAGGAGGAGCAGCTCTTATATTGGCTATGACACTATCGAATGGATCACATGAGTGATCGAGGGCTCACAAAGTTTAGCAAAAGAGGGATGATCCTAGCCCTGAAAAAGGAGGACATAGATTTATGTGAGCTATGCATCTTTGACAAACAATATAGGATGAAGTTTGCCAGTACCAAGCAAAGTGAAGGAGTGCTGGATTTAGTGTACTTGAATGTGTGGGGATTGGCTCCTGTATCAGCTAGAGGTGAAGCAAGATATTTTGTCACCTTCATTGATGATTACTCAAGGAATGTGTGGATTTATCTGATCAAAGAAAAATCAGATGTATTTGCCTAGTTCAGAGCTTAGAGAGCTAAAGTTGAGAAGGAGTCAGGTGGACAGGTGAAGTATCTGAGATAGGATAATAGAGGAGAGTATACAAGCCTAGAGTTTAGGAGGTACTGTAAGGAAAATGGCATCAAATGCCATTATACTGTAAGGATGACTCTCCAACAGAATGGTGTCATGAAGAGGATGAATCGGACATTGACTGAGAAGGCATGGAGTTTGAGGCTGTAGACATAACTTCCAAAATTTTTTTGGGATGATGCTTTAACTTTTTCTTATTTTCTTGTTAACAAATCCTCTCACCGCAAGATGAATGAAAGAATTCCAGAGGAGGTTTGGAGTGGGAAGATGGTGGAGCTTGGCCACCTGAAAGTCTTTGGTTGCCTGGTCTATGCACATGTGGAGGCAACCAAGAGGAGCAAGTTAGACCCAAAATCTCAAATGATGTTTTTTATTGGTGTCTACAAGGAGTCAAGGGATCCCTGCTATAGAATCCTAAAGCATAGAAGTTAGTAATCAGTAGAGATGTCATTTTTGATGAGAGAAGCATCTTGGAGAGGTCTGGGAGTACAGATGGAACTAAGAAAATGAAGGTGAACAGTGGTGGCCAGTCAGAGACAGATGATATGCAGTCTACATCCACTTATAGTTGTGTTCCTATTGAGGTGGAGCTGGGTAGAAGGATAGTTACTCAGATGGGAGATCAGTATGGAGAGCCAATTGTTCAGTTAAGTGTGCAGGGGCAGCCACAAACTTCTAGTAGGAGCAGTATACCAGTGGAAGTGGCTTTGCATAAGCTCTAGCATACTAGCAGGAGATTTATCAGATATGGCATTAATGAGATTATCTCCTATGCACTCATCACTGCTAATAAAGATCTAGAAAACTATGTAGAGGCTATGGAGAGTGAAGATCATGAGTCATGGATGTAGGCCATGATGAAGAAGATGGAATCACTGAAAAAGAATCAGACATGGTAGCTAGTAGATCTTCCAGAAGGTGCTCGACCTATTGGCTCAAAGTGGGTGTTCATTAAGAAGGAGGCACCTTTTGAACAAGATGGAGTCAATTCAAAGCAAGACTAGTAGGAAAGAGATACTCACGGATGGAAGGGATTGATTACATAGAAGTTTTCTCTCCTATGGTGTGCCATACTTCTATTCGGATTTTGTTATCACTGGTGGCACAGCATAACATGGAATTGGAACAAATGGACATGAAGATGGCCTTCCTTCATGGGACTATAGAGAAAAGGATCTACATAAAGCAACAAGATAGTTTCATGGAGATTGGATAGGAGGAGAAGGTGTGTTTACTCAAGAGGTCACAGTATGGCCTAAAATAGTCCCCTCATCAGTGGTATCACCGATTTGATAGCTTTATTTTAAGCATGGGATTTATCAAATATGAACATGACTGCTATGTCTATTTCAAGGATGTAAATGAGAAGGATGCCCTATACCTGCTACTGTATGTAGATGATATGCTCATAGCCAGTAGAAGCATGGAGGCTATGAAAAGGTTGAAAGAAGCATTATCATTTGAGTTTGAGATGAAGGATCTAGGTCCAGCAAAGAAAACTTTTGGAATGGAGATTAGCAGAGATAGATGCAAAGAAGTGCTCCATTTGTCATAAGAAGGATATGTCCAAAAAGTTCTAAAGAAGTTTGGGATGGAGACGGCCAAACCTATAGAGATACCATTGCCAAGCCACATATCTCTCTTTAAGTATCAAAGCCCCTAGTCAGAAGAGGAGAGAGAGTAAATGGATGGAGTCTCTTATATGAATGCTGTAGGCAGTGTGATATATACTATAGTGAGCTGTAGACTAGATATTGCACACGCAGTGAGTTTGGTTAGTAGATATATGGCTAACCCTAGGAAGGAACACTAAAAAGCATTGAAGTGGATTCTGAGATATCTATAGGGAATAAGGTGTTCGAAAATATGTCCCAAAGTCAATCGTCAGCCTATCAACGATTGAGCTATATTATAATTATAATTAATTTATTAATTAATAAAATATATTTTTGATAATTTTTTTATTATAAGTTTTCATCTTCTAATGAACTTCATTGTTGTGATGAAGTCCTTAAGACTATTTAGATTCGATAAAGAGAGAATTTATCGATTAGTTCTTAAAACTATTTACGATCAAATAATAAGCTATTAATTAGGATGACAGCATCTATCTAGCATAGGTCACTGTGTGCCATATAGGTTGGCTGTCCTTTTAACCAAGAGGTATGGAGATATTGGTATGGCATACAGGTGAGATGTAAGGGTACAACATCATTGAACATGACCAACTCCAGAGCATTTTACTATCGAGAATGTCTCTAATGGGATATAGGTATAAGTGTTTCTTGGATCTGAGATCACCTCAGTGACTTGCAAGAAACTCACTATGCTTTTGTACCAGACTAACTAAATTTCTAATTTAGTAATAAAAAGTTTCTAGGCATGGTCAAGTACGTGCGAAGTCAGTGTATGATCAAGATGGGATTGACTACTCCAAGAGTTGGAGAAGAATGTATCATTGTATTTTAATATAGCAAAACCTTGGTCAAGATAATCCATAAGATGGATTTGATATTTTGAAATACAATGTGGGAGTTGACTGTTGAACTCTGAGGTATCCTACGAGCATTTTGATTAAGAAAATGAATTATATAGAAACTATATCCACATGGATTCTAAGGATGTTGTTCTACATATTCGATCTATTCGACTGTCGGGTACCATTACTTGATGGTCATTTTGACTGATATATAAATTTATTCCATGCTACTTACTTAGGTTTGAACCTATGGGATCACACACATTAGAGTTCACAATTCGATCGGATGGTTGATCAACGATCAAGAATCATTCTAAGATTAAATAATCAATATGAATGATGTTTAACCTAGTGTAAATATTGTAGGAGGATCGATTAGCAATTCGATTGATAATTATCTTAATTTGATTAAGCCAAAGGACTAAGATTAAGTATAATTAAATTTAATTTAATTAGATTTGGTTTGGGCTTGATTAGATCAAGTTCAATTAGTTTATTGGATAAGCCAAGTGCAAGGAAGAACTAGTCCTAGTTCAACTAAGACTTAAGTCAATTCAATTTTTTAATTTGATTAAAAAAATAAATTAAAATTAAATCTAATTTAATCTAGTTTAATTAAGTTCTTAATTAGGTTAGGGTCTAATTTAATTGGGTTGATTTACCTCTGGTTTGATTTGATTTGAGAAACCATATTTGACCAAGTCAAATATGGAATCCTAGTAAGACTAGCTAGGATTCATCTTGCTTGCGCCACTTATATCCCACACCCCCATGGCCTTTCTCTCTTATTTTTGGCAAGAAATCTCCCCTCTCTCTGATCATCATGCATGCCTACCCCTCTCCTCTCCTTCTTATATGGCATTAATTTGTGGACTAGGTCAATAGATGGAAAGTTGTTGAAGTTTGTTGGACTCTATATGATAGAATCCCAATAAACTTGGTCTCTTCCCATGTGTGCCGTCCCATCCTAATTTCTCTTCTAATTTTTATGGTTAAAAAGAGGAAGTTTTTATGTGCCTCCCAGGTGGTCCACGGCATGAAATGAGGAGGGGGCGCCCAAGTGTTGGGCACCCCAACAACTTGCCAAATATGGTCCTGCCTTGTCTAGGAATTTGACCTAGACAAGACTCTTCCATATCTCTATATATATGACTAATTTTGGTCTAATATTTATATAGATTGTAGATCATAGAGAGAGGTTTTGGTGTATGAAAATCATAAGGAAAAGGCTCTTGGGCACTAGGATTTCATAGACACCAATCTAGGTGTCTAGGTGAGAGAAGAAAGAAGAAGAAGAGGGTCTTCTTCTAGGATTTCTTCCATTCTTTCTTTTTTCTCTAATTTTGAGATTTTTTGAGAGTATCTCAAATCTAAAATCTCTCCTCTTTTTTTTGATCTTTGGAGAGTTCAAGTCTTGAAGAAGGAAGCACTGGATCGACCATCGAAGAAGGATCAACATAGTACTAGCATACTATGCTGATTTTCTGCATCGAACTTCTGATCGAGATTTGTGGGCTCGTGTGGACATCTCTTAAAGGCTAGACATGTGTGTGGCTCAAAACTTCATCCTTTAGCCTGGATCAGTAAGCTAGAACATCTAACTTGCATAGGTAATATGGATCTGATCCTATGTTATATATCTGCAATAGATCTAGTATAGATCCATGTTGATGTGATCAACATATTTTTTTACTTCTAATATTTTTAATTTTTGATTTTATCTCATACTATAATCATGTAATAGAATCTTAGATCTAGGGGTTCTCTTATTTTTATGAATTAATTTTATTTATTTCTATCTTTCGCTGCCTGATCTTGAAAAAGTTTCAAGATCTGATCCTGAAACCTTAGATCTAGCTCCTTCAATTTGTATCAGAGCCTAGGTTCATTATTATATGATTATTTTTGTATGTTTAGATTATTTCTTAGATTAGATCTAATTTATAATATAATTATTAAATATAAAATTAAAAATTTTAATCAGACAAACTGATTATAAGGTTGTCCTGTTGTAAGATTTACCCCTTATAGTGGAGAGATTGTCCTAGTTCATGTAGATCTATTTCTTATCATAAATTTATTAGATATAATCTAGTTTTATTTATAATTTATTAAATTTAAAAGAGTTTTAGATCTAAAAATAAAAAATTTTAGATTACACGGACTGATTATAAGGTTGTCCTGCTGTAAGGTTTATCCTTTATGGTTGAGAGATTATCCTAGTACATGCTGATCTAAAATATTAATCATAAAATTTTAGATTAGATTTAAAAAAATTTATGATCTAATTAAAACTATTTTAATCTGATCTTAATCATCATAAATATATTAGATTTGATTTAAGATAATTTATGATTGATTGGAGTTAAAACTATTTCAGTTACATGAATCTATTTAGATTAGACCTAAAGTAGTTTCATGCTTATCTTATTTGTATATTGATTATAAATCAAACATGCAACTTGGTTGGTAGAACCATGTCATAAAAATATTTTATAAATATAAAAATTATTTTTGAAAAGTCGAACCCCAACCCTCAGCCCAAAATTTAATTAAGAATTAAGAAGTTGTTTGATTAGGATCTAGGATTGTGAATTGAAGATCCTAAGACACAAATCATAACACATTGGGTTAAATGGGTTAGTATGGATTAGGTCCATTAATTGAATTAGACCTAGAGTTGGATTAAAGAATGAACTTAATTATTATCTTAGATTAGGTCAAGGATTCTCTAAATCAATTACAACAATTATAGTTGGTCAAGTCCATGTCTTTAACGAGATCCAAGATGGACTTGATTCTTGGCTTCGTGGTCTAGCATGAACTGTTAGGTTGATCTAATCAATACTAATTAAACTAGTTGGTGTCTAAGGTAAACCAGACTGATGGTCTTTAATTGGTAGCTTGCTAGCCTGACCATTTTTTATGGTATCTAAGGCAAGCTTTGGCAGACCCTCCCACTGATCAAACATACTTGGCCTCTTGATGAAATTATGTTTTGATCGGATCACTTGACTATTCGAGCTAACCCATGTCAGCTAGGTAAATCAGTGTGACTGATTTAGATTCTCCTAGACCAGCTTATTATTAGTCTCCCTTAAGCTGACTTGATGAAGCCAATGGGAGGATCACGATAAGTTGGTTCATCTGACCTTCTCTCTTTCTTAAAATTAAAATCTTCTAAAATTATTAGATCCTTAAAATAAAATAGTTATGGTGATAACTAGATCATAGCCTGCCTTTAAGTGGATGATAAAGGGTCCATCAGTTGGATAATCATTAGAGGCCCAAAGGCCTGGTGCTTATCAACTGATGGGATTATTATTCATAAGATGATTTTTTGGGTGCATCTTTCTAAATGGTGGTTAGGTTGACCAACCAAAGTTGGACTTAATCATTCATTGGATTGATGGACCAAGTATGGTCATGTTAATGGTTGGACCTAACTGGATCTTTTCAATGGAGGCCAAAGTCTACTAATTAGGGACTGGGGTGAAATTAAATTACTAGAAATTATTTAGAGAAATAATTGATTATGAACCAACCCTTAGATGTACATAGGTTGATCAACCAAAGTTGGACTCGTGTGCAATCTATGTGGATTCTAGTACCACTAAGGAATTAGAATAATTCCTTGAATTGGAGGTAGAGGCTACTAGTTTGAATAAAATAGTGGGAGAACCTTTTGATTAAAATTCAAATCTTTAGATTTAATGAATCAATTACTAATTAGATTTTGATTTTTGTTTATACAGATATGGCCACATCTCTATCACTCTGATCATTGTTGGATAATGATAAATTGGTGGGATCCAACTTCAGTAGTTGGTATCGAAAATTGAAGATTGTCCTGAAGCATGAACGGATCCTGTATGTATTGACGAATCCTACACCTAAGAAGTCAGTCTCAAATGCACATGGAATAGTCAAAGATACTTATCAGAAGTGGCTCAGTGATCGAAGCACTGTGTGTTGTATTATGATGGCTGTCATGAGTGACGAGTGTAGTCATAGATTCGAGATGGCTCAGCCAAAGGATATGGTTCAAGTGTTGGAGGATTCTTTTGGCACAACTGATGACATTGAAAGCCATAAGACTAGTTATGCCATCTTCAATATTAGGATGCAGGATGGAGCCTCTATCACTGATCATATACTATACATGATCGAGCTGATAGAGCGATTGAGCAAGCTTGGCTTTCACTTGCATAAGCGGCTTGGAAAAGATGCAATACTGAACTTACTGCCCAAGTCCTATCTTCCATTCCTCACTCATTATAGAATGACAAAGCCTAAAGTTGACTACACGGGTTACTAGGGTTGCTTTAGAATTTTTAGAAGGATCACCAACTCCACAAAGAGTCAGTGAACTTAGTGGGAGGTTTGTCTTCTAATTCTTGATTCTTTAGGAAAGAAAAGAAGAACAAGAAGGAAAAGAGCAAGAAGGTGCAAGTTCAGGCTGGAACATCTATGCAAGGCTAGACTAGAAAGATTAAGCCTGATAAGAGTCAAGCTGAATGCTTCTTTTGTAATAAGTGAAGGCACTAGAAATGGAAATGACCTCAATTCATTGTCTCCCTGGACCCGAACAGGTAGAGAAAGAAGTAAGCTATTGCTGGGCAAGGTATTTATATGATAACTCTTTGTAATTTCTCTATTTATGATTATACTAACTGGGCATTGGATACCGGTAGCCCTTATCAAATTTATAATTCATTGCAGGAGTTGTAGGTCAGTAGGAGATTCGAGCAAGGCAAGAGGTTCCTAAATGTTGGAGATAGAAGACCAGTTTCAGTTCTAGCATTAGAAATCTTGAAACTTATATTTGAGTCCCATACTGTTATTCTTAATGATTGTCATTTATGTTCAAGTTTCTTTTCAAATATCATTTCTATAGGCCTTTTGGCCAAAAATAATTATAAAATTTTAATAAAAAAATAATTTTATAATATCATTATGAATGGTGTTACTATTTTTTTTGGCCATTTGAATAATGGTGTGTATATATTATCACAACCTATTAATGTAGTCTATTTCATTAGCAAGCATCCTAAATTAGATAGTGTCAGATATCTACTTATGGCACTGTAGGCTAGGACATATAAATAAGAATAGGATAAATAGGTTGACTCAAGAGAGAATCCTTGAAGTCAGTGATTATGATTCACTTTCAACCTATGAGTCCTATCTTCTTGATAAAATGACCAAGTCATCTTTTATTGAAAAAGATGAGAGAGCCACTGAGCTCTTAGGTCTAGTACATACTGATATATATGGATCAATATGAAGGAACCAGATCTAGGGTTTCATAGGTAGATCTTAAAACTTTTCAAGATCAGACAGCAAAAAATTTAAATAAATTAAATATTTATTTAAATAAATATGAAAATATCCTAGATCTAAGATTTATTATATGATCAAGGCATGATATTAAATCAGAAATTAAAAACACAAAGAAAAGATTAACATGTTGATCTTATCAACATGCTACAATACTATATCTAATGTAGCTATAGAATAACAGATTAGATCTGATACTTGAGCAAGTTAGATATTTTAACTTGCTGATCTAGGCTTGAGGATGAAATCATGAGCCGCACATTCATCCGGCCTCTAGAAGTCGTCCACATGAGCCCATGAATACGATATGAGATCCTGATGCAGGAAATCAGCATAGTATGCTAGTATTGTATTAATTTCTCTTCGATGGTCGATCAAATACCTCCTTCTTCTAGATTTGGACTCTTCCAAAGAGGAGTAGGAGAGGAGGTTTTAGATATGAGACACTCTTAGAAAACTCAAAGAATGAAGAAGGAAAGAGGTGAACATAGCAACCCTAGAAGAAGACTCTCTTCTTCTTCTCTTTGCTCTCACCTAGACACCTAGTTTTGTGTCTATTGAATCCCCATGCCCAGAGCTTCACTCTCCCTGAATTTTACACACCTCAAAACTCTCTCAAAGTCTATATTCCATGAAAATTTTAAGCCAAAATTCATCAAAAATATATAGGAAAAGAAGAATCCTTTTCTAGGTCAAATACTAGACAAGGAAAGGTCAAACAGGGCAAGTCAAGGGGCGCCCAACTCCTGGGCGCCCCCTCCAATATTTTTGGCATGTACCAGCAAGGAGGGGTGCACAAAAAAGGGTCTTTCTCATGTGGAATAAGAGAGAAAATAATAGGGAGAGGGGGCAGCACCTATTGGGAAGAGTTTAGGTTTGTTAGGATTCAATCTCATAGAATCTAAAATCAAAACAAACTCCTTCTTTGACTTGGTCCTCCACCCAATTACCATATGAGAAAGAGAGAGAGAGAGAGAGAGAGAGAGAGAGAGAGGGGTGTGCATGAAGACCTGGGAGAAAGGGATTTGTTGCACAAAATAAGAGAAGAAATAGGGCATGGGGTGTGGAGGGCTAAGGTGGCGCAAGGTGGAATCCTAGTCTCACTAGGATTCCATCTATGACTTGGTCAAATATGGTTTCTTAAACCAAATTAAATCAAAATCAAATCAACCAAATTAAATTAGGTTCTAACATAATTAAAGATTTAATTGAATTAGATTAAATCAAATTTAATTCTAATTTAATTTTCTAATCAAATTAGAAAATTGGGTTGACCCAAGTTCGAGTTGAACTAGGACTAGTTTTTTCCCTTGCACTTGGCTTATCCAATAAGTTAATTGAACTTAATCCAATCAAGCCCAAACCAAATCTAATTAAATCATATTTAATTAGACTTAATCTCATCCTCTAATTTAATCAAATTAAGCTAAATAGCAATCAAATTGCTAATCGATCCTCTTGCAACACTTGTGCTAGGTTAAACATCAATCGTATTAATCGTTTAACACTAGAACAATTCTTAATCGCTAATCAACCATTCGATCGAATCGTGATCTCTAATATGTGTGATCTCATAGGTTCAAACCTAAGTCGATAGTATAGAAATATATTTCTATACCAATCGAAGTAACCATCTAGCAATGGTACCCGACGGACGGATAGGTCGAATGTGTAGAACAACATCCATAGAACCCATGCAGATATAGTTTCCGTATAATTCATCCCCTTAACCAAAATGCTCGTAGGACATCTCAAAGTTCAACTGTCAACTTTGATCAAGTTGTCTACATTATATTTCAAAATATCAAATCCATCTGATAAGATTACCCTGGCCAAGGTTTTGCTATATTGAAATATAGTGATACATTCTTCTCCAACTCTTGGAGTGGTCAATTCCATCTTGATCATACTCTGACTTTGCAAATACTTGACTATGCCTAGAAGTCTTCCGTTATTGAATTAAAAATTTAGTTAGTCTGGTACCAAAGCACGGTGAGTTGCTTGATCTCAGGTCTAAGGGACACTTATACCTATATCCCATCAGAGATATTCTCGACAGTAGAATGCTCTGGAGTTGGCACGTTCAATGATGATGTACCCATATAGCTCACCTGTATGCCATATCAGTGTCTTCACACTCCTTGGTTAAGAGGATAACCAATTCATATGGCATACAGTGATCTATGCTCGATAGATGCTGCCATCCTAATTAACAGCCTATCATTTGGTCGTGAATAAATTTAAAGACTAATCGATAAATCCTCTTTTTATCGAAGCTAAATAGTTCTAAGGACTTCATCATAATAATGGAGTTTGTTAGAAGATGAATACTTTGTGATGAAAAATATCAAAAATATATTTTATTTATTAATGAATCAATTACAGATACAATGTAGCTCAACCGTCAACAGGCTGATGATTGACTTTGGAATACATTTTTCAACAACTCCCACTTATCCTAAAGCCACTCGGCATAGTATCTAATACACATCTTCGACTTGTGATTGTCGAACTTCTTTATCGTCAGAGCTTTAGTGAAGGGGTCAGCTAGGTTCTCCTTTCCATCGATCTTCTGAAGGTCGGCGTCACTTCTATCCATGATCTTTCGAACCATGTGGAAGTGGCATAGAATGTGCTTTGTTCGTTGGTGTGCCTTCGATTCTTTCGCCTAAGCAATGGCACCAGTGCTGTCGCAGTAAAGCAAGATCGGACCATCAAGGAAGGGTGCTACTCCTAGCTCAATGATAAACTTCCTCGGCCATATAGCTTCCTTCATGGCATCTGATGCTGCCATGTACTCTGCTTTGCAAATAGAATCTACCATAGTATGCTGTTTAGAACTTTTTCAATAGATAGATCTATCATTTAGAGTAAAGATATATCTCGACATGCTTCTACTATCATCATAGTCAGATTGAAAGTTGGAGTCTGTAAATCCCATAAGTTTCAGATCTGACTCTCCACAAATCAACCATTGGTCCTTAGTATTTCTCAAATACTTAAGGATGGTTTTAACCACTTTCTAGTAATTTTCTCCAGGGTCAAACTGGTATCTACTCACTACTCCTAGTGAGTATGCCATGTCTGGTCTCGTACATATCATGGCGTACATGATAAATCCCACTGTCGAAGCATATGGGACTCTACTCATACGCTCTCTCTCTTCAGAAGTTGTTGGATAATTCTTCTTAGAGAGAAAAATTTCATGGCCTATCGAGACATAGCCCTTTTTGGAATTCTCCATGCTGTACCTCTTCAGCACAGTATCTATGTACGTGGACTGGGATAATCCAAGCATCCTTTTAGATCATCCCTATAGATCTTCATCCCTAAGATGTAGGATGCTTCACCCAAGTCCTTCATGGAGAACTATGATGACAATCAGATTTTTATTTCCTATAGTGCGGGGATGTCATTCTAGATTAAGAGCATGTCATCTACGTACAAGATAAGGAATACTACTATTGGACCATTTGCACATTTATAAATGCAGGATTCTTCTCCATTCTTAATGAAGCCATACGTTTTGATCACTTTATCAAAATGCATGATCCAACTCCGAGATGCCTACTTCAGTCCATAAATGGATCTTTGAAGCCTACACACCTTGGACTCATCTATGGATGTGAACCCCTCAGGTTGTATCATATACACCTCTTCAGTCAACTCTCCATTCAGGAAAGCTGTCTTCACATCCATCTGCCAGATCTCATAGTCCAAATGGACAACAATCATAAGCATAATTCGAATGGATTTGAACATTGCTACAGAAAAAAAACATCTTATCATAGTCAATACCATAACGTTGACGATACCCCTTGACAACCAGACGGACTTTATAGGTCTCCATCTTTCCGTCTATGCTTCTTTTTCTTTTGAAGATCCATTTACACCCAATGGATTCAACTCCTTCGAATGGGTCAACCAATGTCCACACATCATTGACCTTCATGGACTCCATTTTGGATTTCATAGGTTCAAGCCATTTCTCAAAATTAGATCTCTACATAGCATCCATATAGGTGATCGGATCCTCATTGTTCTCATCGAGTTTGATGGGATTACCGTCTTGGACCAAGAAACCATAGTATCTATCCAGATGATGCGATACTCTACCGAATCGCCTTAATGGTGCAAGTACACTAGGCTCTAGATCTGATCTAATTAAATCCGACTCAGGTTCAGCTATATGTGTCAGTTTTTCTACCTGTTAAACTTCATCAAGTTCAACCTTAGAGGCAACAGTTCCTTCACCAAGAAACTTCTTTTCCAAAAAGGTTGCCTTAAGACTGACGAACACCTTTTGTTCATCAGCATGGTAGAAATAGTATCTTTTGGTCTCTTTTGGGTTTCCTATAAATATGCACTTATTTGACCTAGGTTCAAGTTTATTTGTAATTAACTATTTGACATAAGCCGAGCACCCCCATACCCTAAGGTGTGAAAGTGCTGGCTTACACCTTATCCATATCTCATATGGAGTCTTAACTACAGACTTACTTGAAATCCTATTTAATAGATAACAAACCAATTCGAGTGCATATCCCCAAAAAGATATCGATAAGCTAGCAAAACCCATCATAGATTGGACCATATCTAACAGAGTTTGATTTTTCCTTTCAGACACACCATTATGCTATGGTGTTCCTGGAGGAGTCCATTAGGAGAGAATCCCGTTCTCTCCTAGATATATGAGAAACTCACTGAAAAGGTATTCCCCTCCTCAGTCAGACTGAAAAGTTTTAATATTCTTTTTAGTTTGTTTTTCTACGTCACTTCGGAATCGTTTGAATATTTTAAAAGAATCCGACTTATGTTTCATTAGATAGATATATTCATATCTAGATAGATCATCTGTGAAAGTGATGAAGTAGACATATCCACCTATGGCACTTGTGCTTATTGGTCCACATACATCAGTATGTACTAGATCAAAGAGCTCAGTGGCTCTCTCATCTTTTCTAATAAAAGGTGACTTGGTCATTTTATCAAGAAGACATGACTAATAGATTGGAAGTGATTCACAATCATTGACTTTAAGGATTTTCTCTTGAGTCAACCTGTTTATGTTGTTCTTGTTTATGTGATCTAGCCTCCAATGCCATAAGTAGATATCTGACATACTATCTAATCTAGGATACTTATCGATTGAATAGACTACGTTAACAGGTTGTGATAGCACATACATACCATTGTTCAAATGTTCCTAGAAAATAGTAACACCATTCATAATGACATTATAAACTTATCTTTTTATCAAAATTTTATAATCATTTTTGACCAGAAGGCCTATAGAAATGATATTTAAAAAGAAATTGGGACAAAAATGATAATCACTAAGAACAACGATATGGGACTCAAATATAAGTTTTAGAATTTCTAAAGCTAGAACTAGAATTGATCTTCCATCTCCAACATTCAGGAATCTTTCACCTTGCTCGAATCTCCTACTAACCTGCAACCCCTGTAATGAATTACAAATATGGTAAGGGCTACTGGTATTCAATACCCACTCAATAATATCATAAATAGAGAAATTGCAAGAAATTATTATACAAATATCTTGCCCAGTAATAGCTTGCTTCTTTCTCTGCCTATTCGGATCCAGAGAGGCAATGTACTGAAGATAGTTTCTTTTTCAATGCCCCCGCTTCTTGCAAAAGAAGCATTCAACTTGACTCTTATCGGGCTTGATCTTCTTGGTCTGACCCTACATAGATGTCCCAACCTGAACTTACACCTTCTTAGCTTTCTTCTTCTTGTTCTTCTTCCCTTTTCTAAAGGATCGAGAATCAGAAGATGAACCTCCCACTAAGTTCACCGACTCCTTGTGGAGTTGGTGATCATTCTCAAAGTTTTGAAGTAATCCCAATAACCCATGGTAGTCTACTTCAGACTTTGTCACTCTAAAATGAGTAAGAAATGGGAGAAAAGACTTGAGCAACGAGTTCAGTATTACATCCTTCCCAAGCTATTTATGCAAGAAAAAGTCGAGCTTGCTCAATCGCTCTATCAGCTTGATCATGTACAATACATGATCAGTGACAGAGGCACCATCCCACATTTTGGCATTGAAGATGGCACAACTAATCTTGTACCTCTCCATGTCATCGAGTGTGCCAAAGAAATCTTTCAACACTTGAAGCATATCCTTTGGCTGAGCTATCTTAAATCTATGACTGAACTCGTCGCTCATGGCAGCCAGCATAATACAGTGTGCTGTGGTCCGATCACTGAGCTACTTCTGATAAGTGTCTCTGACTATTCCACGTGCATTGGCAGCAGGCTCCTCGGTGCAGGATTCGTCAGCACATATAGGATCTGTTCATGCTTCAGGACTATCTTCAACTTTCGGTACCAGCTATCGAAGTTGGATCCCACCAGCTTATCATTATCCAACAATGATCGAAGCAATAAAAAAGTGGACATATCTGCATAAAAAAAAACCATAATCTAATTTGTAATTAATTCATTAAATCTAAAGATTTGGATTTTAATCAAAAGATTCTTTCACTATTTTATTCGAATTGGTAGCCTCTACCTTCAATTTGAGGAATTATCCTAATTCTTTAGTGGATACTAGAATCCACATAGACTGCACACGAGCCCAACTTTGGTTGGCCAATCCATATGCATCTAAGGATAGGTTCAAAACCAATTATTTCTCTAAATAATTTTTAGTAGGCTTTGGCCTCCACTGAAAGGGTCCGATTAAGTCCAACCATTAACATGACCATACTTGGCCCATCAACCAATGAATGATTAGGCCCAACTTTGGTTGGCTAACCTAACAACCATTTAGAAAGATGTAGCCAAGAAATTATATAATGAATGATAATTCCATCAGCCGATAAGCACCAGGCCTTTGGGCCTCTAATGATTATCCAACTGATGGATCCATTATCATCCACTTAATGGAATGCTATGATCTAATTATCACCATAACTATTTTATTTTAGGGACCTAATAATTTTAAAGAATTTAATTTAAAGAAGAGAGTAGGTTAGATGAACCAGCTTATCATGATCCTTCCATCGGCTTCACCAAGTTAGCTTAAGGGAAACCACTAATAGGCTGATCTAGGAGCACCTAAATCTGTCATACTGATTTACCTAGCTGGCATGAGTCAACTCAAATTATCAAGTGATTAGATCAAAATATAATCTCACCAAGAAGGCTAGATAAGTGAGATCGGTGGGAGGGTCTGCCAAAGCTTGCCTTAGATACCATAAAAAATGATCAAATAAGCGGATTGCCAATTAAAAACCACTAATCGTATGTGCTAGACTTACCTTAGACATCAACTAATTTAATTAGTCTTGATTAGATCAACCTAATAGTTTGAGCTATACCGCGAAGCCAAGAATCAAGTCGATCTTGGGTCTCGTTAAAGACATTAGAGAATTCTTGACCTAATCTAAGACAATAATTGATTAGATTTAGTCAATTCTCTAACTAAGTGCATTCTTAAATCTAACCCTAGGTCTAACCCAATTAATGGACCTAATTTCCACTAACCCATTTAACCCAATGTGTTATGATTCATGTCTTAGGATCTTTAATTTACAATCCCAGATCCTAATCAAACAACTTCTTAATTCTTAATTATGTTTTGGACTGAGGGTTGGGGTTCGACTTTTCAAAAATAATTTTCATATTTGTAAAATATTTTTATAACATGGTTCTATTAACCAAGTTGCATGTTTGATTCATAATCAAAATGCAAGTAACATAAATATGAATCTACTTTAGATTTAATCTAAACATGTTTATGTAATTGAAACAGTTTCAACACCAATCAATCATAAATCTTTCTAAATCAAATCTAATATATTTATAATGATTAAAATTAGATTAAAATATTTTTAATTAGATCATAAAATTTTTTAGATCTAATTTAAAATTTTATGATCAATATTTTAGATCTGCACGTACTAGGATAACCTTTCCACTGTAAGGGATAAACCTTACAGTAGGACAATCTTATAGCAGTTTGTGCAATCTAAAAATTTTATTTTTAGATCTAAAACTATTTTAAATCTATTAAATTATAAATAACATTAGATCAAATCTAATAAATTTATGGTTAGGAGCAGATCATCACGAACTAGGATAACCTTTTCACTATAAGGGGTAAACCTTATAGTAGGACAATCTTATGGCAGTTCGTGAGATCTAAATTTTTAATTTTAGATTTAATAATTATATTATAAATTAAATCTAATTTAATAAATAATCTAAACATACTCAAAAAAATTATATAATAAGAATATGTCTCTGATACCAATTGAAGAAACCAGATCCAGGGTTTCATGGATAGATCTTGAAACTTTTTCAAGATTAGACAGTGAAAAACTTAAATAAATTAAATATTTATTTAAATAAAAATAAAAATATCTTAAATTTAAAATTTATTATATGATCAAGATATGATATTAAAATAAAAATTAAAAACATAAAAAAAAGATTAAATGTTTATCTCATCAACATACTACAATACTACATCTAATGTAGCTATAGAATAATAGAATAGATCTGATACCTGAGCAAGTTAGATGTTCTAACTTGCTGATCTAGACTTAAGGATGAAGTCACAAGCCGCACATGCATCCGACCTCTAGGAATCATCCATACGAGCTCACGAACATGATCTGAGATCCTAATGTAGGAAATCAACACAGTATGTTAGTACTATGCTGATCTTTCTTCGATGGTCAATTAGATTTCTCCATTTTTTGGATTTGAACTCTTCCAAATAGGAGAAGGAGGAGAGGTGGTTTCAGATGTAAGACACTCTCAGAAAACACAAAGAAGGAGGAAGGAAAGAGGTGAACACAACAACCTTAGAAGAAGACCCTCTTCTTCTTCTCATTGCTCTCACCTAGACACCTACTTTTATGTCAATTGAATACCAATGCCCAGAGGTTCTCTCTCTCTAATTTTTACATACCTCAAAGCTCTCTCAAGGTTCTATATTTCATAAAAATTTTAAGCTAAAATTCAATCAAAATGTATAGAAAAAGAAGAGTCATTGTCTAGGTCAAATACTAGACAAGAAAAGGTCAAACATGGCAAGTCAAGGGACGCCCAACTCTTGGGCACCCCCTCCAATATTTTTGGCATGTACCAGCAAGGAGGGGCACACAAAAAAGGGCCTTTCTCATGTAGAATAAGAGAGAAAATAATAGGAAGAGGGGGTGGCACCTATTGGGAAGAGTTTAGGTTTGTTAGGATTCTATCTCATAGAATCCAAAATCAAAACAAACTCCTACTTTGACTTGGTCCTCCATCCAATTACCATATAAGAAAGAGAGAGAGAGATGGATGAGCATGAATACCAGGGAGAAAGGGATTTATCGCACAAAATAAGAGAAGAAATAGGGCGTGGGGCGTGGAGGGCTAAGGTGGCGCAAGGTGGAATCCTAGTCTCACTAGGATTTCATCTAAGACTTGGTCAAACATGGTTTCTCAAACCAAATTAAATCAAAATCAAATCAACTAAATTAAATTAGATTCTAACCCAATTAAAAATTTAATTAAATTAGATTAAATTAGATTTAATTTTGATTTAATTTTTTAATCAAATTAGAAAATTGGGTTGATCCAAATCCTAGTTGAACTAGGACTAGTTTTTTTTCTTGCACTTGGCTTATCCAATAAGCCAATTGAACTTGATCCAATCAAGCCCAAACCAAATTTAATTAAATTATATTTAATTAGACTTAATCTCAATCCTTTATCTTAATCAAATTATGCCAAATAGCAATCGAATTACTAATCGATCCTCCTACAATACTTGCGCTAGGTTAAACATCAATCGTATTAATCGTTTAACCCTAGAATAATTCTTAATCACTGATCAACCATCCGATTGATCATGAGCTCTAATGTGTGTGACCTCAAAGGTTCGAACCTAAGTTGGTAGCATAAAAATATATTTTTATACCAATCGAAGTAACCATCTAGCAATGGTACCCGACGGTCGGATAGATCGAATGTATAGAACAACATCCTTAGAACCCATGCAGAAATAGTTTTCATATAATTCATCCCCTTGACCAAAATGCTCGTAGAATACCTCAGAGTTCAACTATCAACTCTGATTAGGTTGTCCACATTGTATTTCAAAATATCAAATTTATCTAATAGATTATCCTGGCCAAGGTTTTGCTATATTGAAATACAATGATGCATTCTTCTCCAACTCTTGGAGTGGTCAATTTCATCTTGATCACACTCTAACTTTGTAAGTACTTGACTATGCCCAGAAGCCTTCCATTACTATATTAAAAATTTAATTAGTTCGATACCAAAGCATAGTAAGTTGCTTGCAAGTCATTGAGGTGATCTCAGGTCTAAGAGATACTTATACCTATATCCCATTAGAGACATTCTCGACAGCAGAATGCTCTGAAGTTGGTCACGTTCAATGATGATGTACCCATACATCTCATCTATATGCCATACCAGTGTCTCCACACTTCTTGGTTAAGAGGACAGTCAATCCATATGGCATACAGTAACCTATGCTCGATAGATGCTGTCATCCTGATTAACAGCCTTTCATTTGGTCGTGAACAAATTTAAGAACTAATCAATAAATCCTCTCTTTATCAAAGCTAAATAGTCCTAAGAACTTCATCACAATAATGGAGTTCATTAGAAGATGAATACTTTGTGATGAAAAATGCCAAAAATATATTTTATTTATTAATGAATCAATTATAGATACAATATAGCTTAACCATCAATAGACTGACGATTAGCTTTAGAACACATTTTCCAACACAATGAGCATAGATGCCAAAGGTGGATATTTCTACTTCATCACTTTCATAGATGATTTATCCAGACATAGATATATCTATCTGATGAAACATAAGTTGGATTTATTTGAAATATTCAAACGATTTTGAAGTAAAGTAGAAAAATAATCTGGGAGGAGTATTAAAACTTTTTAGTCTGAGAAGGAGAATATCTTTCTGATGAGTTTCTCATGTATCTAGGAGAGAATGGAATTCTTTTCCAATGAACTCCTCCAGGAACACCACAACATAATGGTATGTCTAAAAGAAAGTATCGAACTCTGTTAGACATGGTCCGATCTATGATGGGTTTTGCTAGCTTGCTGATATCCTTCTAAGAATATGCACTCGAGTTGGCTTATTATCTATTAAAAAGGATTCCAAGTAAGTGCATAATCAAGACTCCATATGAGATATGGATAGGACGTAAGTCAGTACTTTCACACCTTAGAATCTGGGGATGTCCGGCTTATGTCAAATGGTTAGTTATAGATATACTTGGACCTAGGTCTAACAAGTGCATATTCATAGGGTTCCCAAAAGAGACCAAAGGATATCTTTTCTACCATACTGATGAACAAAAGGTATTCATCAGTCTTAAGGCAATCTTTTTAGAAAAAAAGTTTCTTGGTGAAGAAATTGTTGCCTCTAAGATTTAACTTGATGAAGTTTAATAGGTAGAAAGACCAATACCTATAGCTGAACCTAAGTTGGATTTGATTAGATTAGATCTGAAGCTTAATGTACTTGCACCATTAAGACGATCTAGTAGGGTACAATGTCAACCAGATAGATACTATGATTTCTTGATCTAGGATGGTGATCCTATCAAACTCGATGAGAACAATGGAGATTCGATTACCTATATGGATGCAATGCAGAAATCTGATTTTAAGAAATAGCTTGAGGTTATGAAGTCCAAAATAGAGTCCATGAAGGTTAATGATGTGTGGACATTGATTGATCCATCCGAAGAGGTTAAACCTATTGGGTGTAAATGGGTCTTCAAAAGAAAGAGGGGCACAGATGAAAAGATGGTGACCTATAAAATCCATCTGGTTGCTAAGAGGTATTATCAATATTATGGTATTGACTATGACGAGACATTCTTTCTTGTCGCAATGCTCAAATCAATTCGAATAATGCTTGCAATAGCTATCCATCTAGATTATGAGATCTGGCAGATGGATGTAAAGACAGCTTTTCAGATTGGAGAGCTGATCGAAGAGGTGTATATAATACAACCTGAGGGATTCACATCCACAGATGAGTCCAATGTGTGCAAGCTTCATTTATGGATTGAAGCAGACATCTCGGAGTTGGAACATGCATTTTGATAAAGTAATCAAAATATATGGCTTCGTTAAAAATGAAGAAGAGTCCTACATTTATAAATGAGCAAATGGTCTAGCAGTGGTATTCCTTGTCTTGTACATGATGATATTCTCTTAATCGAAAATGACATTCATACACTGCAGGGAATAAAAGTATGGTTGTCATCTCAGTTCTCCATGAGAGACTTGGATAGAGCATCCTACATCCTAAGGATGAAGATCTATAAGGATAGATCTAGAAGGATGCTTGGATTATCCCAGTCTACGTACATAGATACTGTGCTGAAAAGATTCAGTATGGAGAATTTCAAAATGGATTATCTTCTGATAGGTCATGAAGTTTCTCTCTCTAAGAAGAATTGCTCGAGGCCATGACCAGTGAACGAAGCACATACTGCGCCGCTTCCACCTGATCTGAAAGATCGTGGAATGAGGTGACATCGATCTTTAGAATATCGATGGAAAGAAGAACTTGCCGACCCCTTCACTAAAGCTCTGGCAATAAAGAAGTTCGACAACCATAAGTCAAAGATGGATATTAGATACTGTGCTAAATGGCTTTAGGACAAGTGGGAGTTATTCAAAAATATGTTCCAAAATCAATCGTCAACCTATTGATGATTGAGCTATATTATAATTATAATTAATTTATTAATTAATAATATATATTTTTGATATTTTTCATCATAAGCTTTTATCTTCTAATGAACTTCATTATTATGATGAAGTCCTTAAGACTATTTAGGTTCGATAAAAAGAGAATTTATCAATTAGTCCTTAAAACTGTTCACAATCAAATGATAGATTGTTAATTAGGACGACAGCATCTATTGAGCATAGGTCGTTGTATGCCATATAGGTTGATTGTTCTCTTAACCAAGGAGTATGGAGACACTGGTATGGCATACAAGTTAGATATAAAGATACATCATCATTGAACGTGACAAACTTCAAAGCATTCTACTATCGAGAATATCTCTGATAGGATATAGATATAAGTATCCCTTAGACCTGAGATCACCTCAATAGCTTGCAAGCAACTCACTATACTTTGGTATCAAACTAACTGAATTTCTAATTCAGTAATGAAAGGTTTCTATGCATAATCAAGTACTTGCAAAGTCAGTGTGTAATCAAGATGGAATTGACCACTCCAAAGTTGGAGAAAAATGTATCACTATATTTCAATATAGCAAAACCTTGGTTAGGATAATCCATGAGATGGATTTGGTATTTTGAAATATAATGTGAAAAGCCTGATCAAAGTTGATAGTTGAACTCTAAGGTGTCCTATGAGCATTTTGATCCAGGAGATGAATTATATGAAAGCTATATCCACATGGATTCTAAGGATGTTATTCCACACATTCGACCTATCCAACCGTCGGATACTATTGCTAGATGATTACTTCGACTGATACAGGAATTTATTTATTTACTATCGGCTTAGGTTCAGACCTATGGGGTCACATATATTAGAGTTCACGATCCGATTGAATGGTTGATCAATGATTAAGAATCATTCTAAGGTTAAACGATCAATATGATTGATGTTTAACCTAATACAAATATTGCAAGAGGATCGATTAGCAATTCGATTGCTAATTGACTTAATTTAATTAAATCAAAGGATTGAGATTAAGTCTAATTAAATTTTATTTAATTAAATTTGATTTGGACTTGATTGGATCAAGTCTAATTGGTTTATTGGATAAGTCAAGTGCAAGGAAGAATTAGTCCTAGTTCAACTAGAACTTGGATCAACCCAATTTTTTAATTTGATCAAAAAATTAAATCAAAATTTAATTTAATTAATTGGGTTGATTTACTTTTGGTTTGATTTGGTTTGAAACCATATTTGACCAAGTCAAATATGGAATCCAAGCGAGACTAGGATTCATCTTGCTTGTGCCACCTATATCGCATGCCCCCATGGAGTTTCTCTCTTATTTTTGGCAAGAAATCTCCTCTCTCCCTGATCATCATGCACACCCACCCCTCTCCTCTCTTTCCTATATGGCATTACCAGATCAACAGATGGGAAGTTGTTGAAGTTTGTTAGACTCTATATGATAGAATCCCAACAAATTTGGTCTCCTCCCATGTGTGCCGTCCCACCCTAATTTCTCTTCTAATTTTCATGGTTAAAAAAAGAAAGTTTTTGTGCACCTACCAGGTGGTCCACAGCATGGGATGAGGAGGGGGCACCCAAGTGTTGGGTGCCCCAACAACTTGCCAAATATGATCCTACCTTGTCTAGAAATTTGACCTAGACAAGACTCTTCCATATCTCTATATATATTACTCATTTTGGTCTAATTATTATATAAATTGTAGACCATAAAGAGAGGTTCAGGTGTGTGGAAATCATAGGAAAAAGGTTCTTGGACACTAGAATTTCATAGACACCAATCTAGGTGTCTAGGTGAGAGAAGAAAGAAGAAGAAAAGGATCCTCTTCTAGGGTTTCTACCATTTATCCTTTTTCCTCTACTTTTGAGATTTTTTTTAGAGTGTCTTAGATCTAAGATGTCTCCTCTTCCTTCTGATCTTTAGAGAGTCCAAAACTTGAAGAAGAAAGTACTAGATTGATCGTCGAAGAAGGATCGGCACAGTACTAGCATACTATGTTGATTTTCTGCATCAGACTTTTGATCAAGGTTCGTGTGCTCGTGTGGACATCTCTTAGAGGTCAGATGCATGTGCAGCTCAGAGCTTCATCCTTTAGCCTAGATCAATAAGTTCGAACATCTAACTTGCATAGGTAATATGGATCTGATCCTATGTTATATATCTGTAATAGATCTAGTGTAGATCCATGTTGATGTGATCAACATATTTTTTTACTTCTAATATTTTTAATTTTTTATTTAATTCCATGCTATAATCATATAATAGGATCTTAGATCTAAGGATTTTATTATTTTTATAAATTAATTTTGATTAATTTCTATCTTCCACTGCTTGATCTTGAAAAAGTTTCAAGATCTAGCCCTAAAATCCTAGATCTAGTTCCTTCACAAGGAACTATGGTTTGGTGTTTGGTGGGTAGCTGAAAGGATTTGAAGAACAATCTGTTAAGATGTGTAGAGGTTCAAGTCCTTTGGAAGGGTTTGTAGATACAAATTATGGTGGTGATCTTGATATAAGGTCTACCATTGGATACCTCTTCTGCATGTTTGGTGAACCAATGTCTTGGAGATCAATCCTTCAACCAATCACGACCTTATCTACTATAGAGGCCAAGTACACTGGAATGTCTGAGGCTGCCAAGAAAGCTCTTTGGGTTAGGAGGCTGATTGTTGAGATGGGGGTAAAGTAGAGCAAAGTTACACTGCATAGTGACAGTTAGAGTACTCTGCTGCTTACACAGAATCTAGTCTATCTTGCACACACAAAACATATAAACATGAGATACCACAGAATCAGAGAGCTGGTGGAGGAAGGTAAAGTGAAACTGATGAAGGTCCATACCAAGAAGAATCAGTCTGATGCACTCATAAAGGTACTCCCCAGAGATAGTTTTTAGATGTATGTGGCATGGATGGGTCTGCAAGGAAGAGATGAGTTCACAAGAACTTGAAAGCACCAAGATAGAGAATATGAGCTTAAGTGTAGCTCTCCCAAGTCTTGGGAACATAAGAAGAAAGGTCATGAAAAGATGGGAGCAAGCCAGCAAAGAGATCAGCCTAGGTAAGCAGGGTTACAGAAATCTTAGCCGACTTACCCTAAGACTGCGTCGGCTAAGTTGGGAGCTGGGTCAACTCAGTTCAGGACTGAGTCAACTATGTCTCAAAGAAAATCTAGATAGAAAGTAGTACTTTCGAGACTGCTGGGATGATACACAACTAGGTCGACTTAGTGAATTAGTGAGCCAACCCAGCTGCGGGTTAGTTGGCTCGTTTGAGACTGGGCTGGCTCAATGTCGTAGGATCAGTTTTATGTACGTGGGTTGTTTTGGTTTGAAAAGATTTTCTATAAGCTTGGGGCTTGACCTTATTATATAGTATATATACAGAAAATAGGTCAAGATTAATGTAATACTAAATACATTGAAATAAAAACTCTTTTCTCCTAGAAAACTCTTGTACTCTCTTTCTCTCTTTCTGTTCCTTGAATCCATTATTTGTGCTTCTGCATTAATTCTAGAAGTTTGTTCCTTATTGCGGGCTAATCATCAGTGGCCACACCGGTCCATGAGAGGGTCGTTTTACCCAACAAATAGTTGTATCTTCTTTTTCTCTTACTTTCCCTATACTCAAACATTTTTGGCAATGAAAATTAATTTCTTTTCTTTACCATACTTTTGCATCATGATGTTTCTGTGCATTAACGTAGTCTCTAGTCAATGTCGAACCTCTGCCTCAGGGGATCCCCTTGAAGGCTCTTAATAAAGAGTTAAGAAAGAAAGTTCGCCATCTTAATAAGAAGCTAAAGATGAGCTCCAAAAATAAAAAAAAGAGCTATGCTAAGGCTGCCATTGAAATTAACTATCTTCGCCAATCCTTCAAGTAGTTCTTCAAAGAATACACTACCAAAAAGAACCATCTAAGCGAAGAGCTTGAGGAAACCAGGAAGCACGTTAGTGAGAAATCCTGGACCCTGACAGCCAAGGTTTGTTCTCTTAAGGCTAAACTCTGTAAAGCAAGAGAAAAAATTAGCTAATTAGAGAGAGGTTTGGCCTGGGTCCAGAGTAAAGCAAAATTTGGTTGGGACTGGTCGAAGAAGTTTTTCAACCTTTAAAGGCAACTACAAGATGCTAAAAGATCATATAATTCCTACCGAATCAGATGGTGCGAGCAGATAGATAATTATAAAATGAAGCTTAAGATCGCAAATGTCGAGGTGATGTAGCTCCAAAAGTAGTTGGCAGACAAGGTCCAGGCCAGTCCAAGAGGGGATCCAGAGGAACTCGCCTCTTTGATGAAAACCCTTGGAGATCTTTTGGAGAATTATGAAAAGTGTAAGGCCGAACTCCTTCAGCTCAAGATCCAAACAACTTATAATAAGAGCGCGGTGAAAGATGCTAAAGCTGAATCCATAGTCCTAAGAAAGAGGGTAAGGAAAGTAGAAGATGACTTTTGGAGATCTTAAAATTTACTTGACGAGAGCTTGGCTGCAAGACAAGATCCTAAAGAGAGGATAGAAGATCTGAAGCACTTCCTCGTGCTGGCTGGGGCCGGTAGTCTGAAGTCTGACTCCGAGTAGAGCTTGATTGTCATTTTCTTTATAATCGATCTTAAAGATCTTTGCTTGTAATGACCTTCATTTCAATGAAATAACACTCTTTTGCTTCTTCATTTCCTTGTCCCAATTAAATGTTTGTTGAGTTTCTTGTTCTTGTGCCGTAGTTGTAGGTAATATTGTTTCACAATAATGTTCTTCGTTTGTTACTTTATAGGTCTGTCCTCCTCATTTATGAATGATAATTAAAATAAATTACTAAATAAAAGTATTAAATAATATAATTTTAATATATATTTAAAAATATTGATACTTTTATTAATATTTTTTAGGAATAAAGTCCACCAATGCAAAGAGCTCGATTTATGAGTTCTAACGGATTAAATTTGACTCAAATCAGAGCTAAATTAGAATTTAAATGAGAGCCGCAAGTTTTAATCAAGATAAAAAAATAAAATAAAATAAAAAGAAATCAATTGGTTCGGTCTGAATCGGCTGGCTCAGACCGAATCATGGCTCAATCGATTTAGCAAACCAGCCCACACGCACAACAAAGTGGCAAACCAAAGCAAACCGCGCAAAAACCGAACTAGCCCAGCGCACGCCTGACATCAGCACGACAAAATTTTTCATGCAGCTTATGAGATGGAAAACACTATAGCTATAGACCGATTCTTCACGCGGTCTACTGCGTTTACTATAGGTGGAGGGGTGATTTGTGCGATTGAACGAGTGCTATCGATGCTAGTCAACATCCAACAGACGAGAATGGCTCCTATTTTGATTCAGATTGCTACCGCCCAACTGAGCACGATCTGATGGCGTATAATCATCCGATCAGGCCGTCCAACAGCTCAGAATGAAGCTAGTTTTGATCTTAAGACTTTTTAGCCTTTTATGTGGGATCAGATGGCCATGGTTCAATCAAACGATGATCAAATGGTTGGAAAAGATGATTGACTCCTTTTTCAAGCACTATTCCAAATTTAATTAGGTTTTTGGCCTATAAAAGGACCTGATGGTCAAACAGCCATTAGAGAGATCCCCTATGAGGGAAAATTTGCCCTTTAAGCTCTCTTCTCTCTCCCTCCTCTTCTTTTCTTCTTTCTTTTTCTTTTTCTTTTCTTTTTTTTTCTTTTATCTGGGAGATTCCAATATGCTGGAAGCTAGCAAGATTAAATCCATGTATGGCTAGAGATCTCGTATCTAGGAGAGTAAGGAAAGTCCTTCGATCATGAGAGTTTGTAATTTGAACCCTGTCTTTTTTTTTATTGAACAATAAATTTTTTTCATTTTTTTACATGTCTTTCTTATGTATGCTTTAATATTAATTTTTTTATAATTTATAACTAAAAAAATAGATTATGATCATAAAAAGATACGGTTTGTACTCAAATTAGAATAAATTATAAAATTTATGCTTTTATATTTATTTTTCTTGCATTTTATGCTAAGAAGAAATACCGTGATCATAAATAGATACGATCTGTGCTCAGATTAGAATGAATTATAAGAATTAATCAAAATTATATTTATATTCTTTGATTACATGATCTAAAGAGTCTATGTCTGTGAGATGGATCATGATCATGTTAGATATGATTCATACTCGGTAGAATAGATTATGTTAGAATCAGGTTAAAAAATATATATCTCATAAGATTGTATGTTGATAATAAAAAGATTGCATGAATCAATTATAAACTTGAAATTTAAAAGATGGAACTAAAATCCTAAACAACTTTTCTTTTTATTAATTAATTTTAAAATCCTAATTAATTAAATCTCTTTTTTTTATTTTAATTTACTAAATTTAAATTAGTATTCTTTAATTTATTACTTTAAATTTTTACTTTAAAGATTAATTTAAATTTATTTATTTTTTAATTAAATTAAACGTAACTCAACCTTCAATCTCCGAAAAAATCAACACCCGACTAACCACTGTCCTACTTAATATTAAAATCGGATCTAAATTTTATTTGATGCTATAATAATAAGCAGTCAAATTTTTGGCACTATTATCAGAGATTGTAGCATGGTTGCTTCAATTAATTAAAAATTAATTAATTAATTTAAAAATAATAAAAAATTAGAAAATAAATAAAAATTATGTTTTTAGTTATTGCTCTTTAATTTTACCTAGTTATTATTATCTTTTCATAATTAATTTTTGCTCTTTATAGTTTAGATTAATTTATTACTTTTCAAGACTTAATCACTTGAATTTACTTTCTTTTGCAAAACTACACAATCAAAAACTAAAAAAAATATATATCTATAAAAAGGCAAAATTATAAACCCCTAAAAATTCACTAACATCCCATAACACTTAATTAATTTAGCATAACTATAAATATTAAATAAAATTAATTTTTAAATATATTTGGACACCTTATTTTATTTGCATTGCATATTTATAATATACTATAAGGGCACAATCCATTAAATAAGATAAGATGGGGATTTGATCATCCTTTCTTAGCCCACAAACCACCATCCTTCATATTGCATTGACCCAAATCTTAATTTAAAATTAATGAGATGTTGGCCTTTAAGGATATTCAAGCTCATTAGGACAAGAAAATCCTAGAGTTGGATCAGATTCGAATTGGTTAATTACTCGGTGTCTAAGGCATGTGGTTCAAATATTATGATTTTTAATTGATTCCGTTGTCTGATCTGACTAACTCAATTGATGTCTAAGAAAAATAACAAGCAGAAAATCTTCCACATATTATACGTACTTGGCTGAATCAGTTAGCCAATTTTGAGCTTGGAGTGCTCAAAGATGATCTTGGAACAGTTAGAAGCTATCCAGATCTAGCTTAATCCTAAGATAGAGAGTCTGTACTTGTTTAACTTGATTGAAATTAACACCAAACACTAATTAAAACACTCTCCTCTATCATCTCTAGATCTAGGATCATCTAGGCTCCTATCTTTAGAATTCTTTCTCTCCGTCTCTTTTCTTCTTCTTTAAAATTAAATAAAATAAAATAATTAATTAATTAGAGATGAATTTAGAAAATATATTTGCTGATCTGTCCCGTAGAGTAGATCATCTAGAAGCCAATAAAAATCCTTCATATCCACCTTTTCTTCCTGCACAACAAGTTTGTGCAATTTATTTGAGCCCCACCCACTTTGCAAGAAGATGTCCAAACCGATTTCTTGAGTATATGTATGAGCAAGTTTATCAAGATCAAACCCAAATGGCCTACAGACTAGGAAATAATCCATACTTTAATACTTACAATCCAAACTAGGAGACAACTAAATTTTTCGTGGCAATCACAACCAGTGATTATCCCGATGCCACAAAGATCCACATTCATAGATGCACCTTATAATATGCCCTACCCATATTTTCAAACCTCTCTAAATAACAATGAGTCAATTTTTGAAGAGAAGATTCAGCAAGCAGTAGATGTGTTAGAATTTATCAATCAACCATTGAATAAACCAGAGGACCAAAGATTTAATTTATTAGAAAAAAGCTTAAACAACCTCATTCAAAACATGAACCAACTTATAAATTCAAACTTCCAAGCCATTGACCTTTTAGAAATGCAGATAGGTCAGTTAGTCATGGCTATTAGTAAAAATGAGTTGACTAATCAACCAGAGAGTGAACCTGAGGGACCATATATGGCAAAAAATTTTAATGTCCCAGAAACTTTTTCTAAACAATCACATATAACTCTTGAAAATAATATGATCATAGAGCAACCCTATACAATTGAAAAGACCCTCTTAGACCATATCACCAAGGTAGCAAAATATAGAGCAAAGCCAACATGGTGGGATAAACTAATTCCATCATCATCCTCTTTACCTATGGTCATAGAGCAACATCGCAAAATTGAAAAGACCCTCTTAGACCATATAATTGAGGAAAGAACATATAAAAAAGAACCAGAATTATGGGACAAACCAATTCCATCATTTTACTTATATATGGATCCATCTCTAAGTGCCCTAGAATCATCCAATTTTTTTAACAGGGATGGATAAATTGATAAGATGATGGATCTATTAGAGACTTCCCAAGAATCACAAGAGAACAACATAATAGAGAAAGCATCACCCATAATTGTTCCTAAAGATTCAATGAATTCTTATTTGGCTCATTATGAGATGGATGATTTTGATGACAATGGATATAATATAGAATTTAATGACCAAATAGATACACCCTATCCTAAAACCATCCCATATTGGATTGAAAAACTTGAGCCACCACCTAGCCCACCAATAGCATCCTTGTTAGAACCACCAACTACTCTAGAATTGAAGCCACGTCTTGATGCACCCACTGACATCCTACTGTTAGATGTGTGTCCTAGAAGCCAGATTGGCTGACACTTGTAATACACTTCTAAGAATAATTTTATAATTTTGACTAAAATCAATAAAATGGGTTATTTTCTATCACATATGTGTATTTAGTGTCTGTGATACATCCTTTGAGTTAATGGTAATGATAATTCATATTTTCAAGAGTTGAAAATTTAAGACATGAATAATCATTATTAACTCATAAAATGCTCCCGACCATAGGATCATCACGAGGATGGTGATTGATCCGGAAAGGTTGGTGTACAATCGCTTCTCTTTAGTAGATGAGTCTTGAGTCTACGGTGTGGAGACACCGGAGCGAGAGTATAGGTACTCGTTAGAGAACGAGGGCACTGAGCGTGACCACCTCGAGTAGTCATTAGGAAGTCTACCTTCTCGTCAATGACTGACTCGATGCTGCAGTAGTGGTGTGTCTGGTTCTTTGACCTGAGGATGCATCGGACAGTTCACCTTGAGGGTGTTATAGTTTGACTACACCATTACTCGGATCTCCTAGCCATATGGAACCCTGAGGTGTATGTTGGCTATAGCATGTTCATTGTAGGAACTGGATTGCATCAAGATGGAATCTATCTACCTCGGTGGTATAGAGGAGCAGCCCTATGATGATCATGAGAATCAAGTCCAGAAGCCCATGGCCATGGCAGAGTGAAATAATAGAAAGAGTTTCTATTTAGATTTTCACATTGGACTCGAATCGAATGATTACATCATATGACAGAGACTAGGGTTTGACGAGTTCACCTTAACCCTAATCTGATCGGGGCTCAAGATAGAAGAACTTAATCACACAGGTAGCTGCACCAAGAGGTTTCGCATTCAGCTCTGATGGGTTGCCACCATATACTGCTAGGTGTCACTGGTGGATTTTGGGAGCAATTAGAATGATTTAGATGATCGATCATTCTAGCTGTTCGAATCAGAAGAGTTCTGATCCATCGAAAGGAGTTTCGATGATGTCGATGATAGAGATCATGACATATCCCATTACCATACAGAACTGAACCTAACTGGGTCACACAAACAAGGGTTTGAATCTGGTGATCATCAATTGAACTGATCCAGTTCAATTGATCTGAATGAGATTCAATTAGGTTCAAGGAAAATCGTGCTAGCACTCGATTGAACCTAACGTTCTTCTTTTACTATCATAAATAAGTTGTTCATCTGACTGAGCCAAAGGAGTTTGTGCTCAATCAGAGAGGCCTTCATATTGGTCTGACTGGAGGTTGTCCAAGTCAGAAAAGGTTGTCTTATTTATTAGATGCCATTTAAGACAACACCTGCCATTTCTTGGTCACCTGCCAATTTCCTATTGACTTTGGACTTTGACTGGTCAAAAGTTGACCATTGACACTTTGACTTTTGACCATGTGTCATGCACCTATTGGAGAGCTGGTGGGGGCCTTGTCCCCCTAAGCCTAAAAGACCTGGCAAGGAGAGGGCGCATGCCAGGACCCTAGGCGTGGAGCCCAAAGTTGGGGACGCCTAGGAGTCCTTTTGGATTGGACTCAAACTCCTAGGCTCCAAAGAGTTCTGGTTTATCTAGTCTTGGCGAACCAACCTTTGAATGGTCTTAGGAACTCCATCTAAGGAGGAATTCCAGGGGACTCTATTCCCACCAATCAGATTTAGATCTGATTTCACATAAAGGGTTGTGATTGGTTGGGAAGAAGAGGAGTGCATGGATCAACAGGTCTATAAATAAGACCCTATATGCCCAACCTCGGATTAGAGAGCTTCAATTCCTTTCCCACGCCCCAAGGCTGCCTCTCCTCTTCCTCCATGCCAAACTGATCCTCTCCTCTCTCCTCTCCATGCCCAAAAGGAGTTTTGGGCTTGGTTGGTGCAATCCAGAGGAAGAAAGGTGCAGATCAAGGAAGAAGGCTGCACTGCTGCAAAGGACGACTGCTGATCTTCAAAAGGAGTTTTGAAGATCCTCCAGATCAGATCCAGATCTAATTTTTGGAGATGATGATAGAGAAGAAGAGGATCTTCAGATCCAGCCTGAGTGGATACCGGTAGAGGCCAGGCACTTGCGTGCGTAGCTCCTTTCAGAACCTTCAGGCTGCAATCAGGATCATCAAGGGTAATAGGATTACCCTAAATCAAGGTAAATTAAATTTGATTTAATTTTATTTTTAATTTTAATATTAGATAATTAGATCAAATCTTAAATATCTCAGATCTAATTAGATCAAAGAAAAAAATTTTAAAATATATCTCTTGATCTGATCAGATCTGAACGAACCTGGACCGAGAAAATCAGGATTTTTCCTTCAACTGGTATCAGAGCCATGGTTCTATTCAAGATCTATTTTAGATCTGATTTTAAATTTATTATTAATTAGAAAATAAAATGATTTTAGATGTCACATGAGATGTGATCAGATCTAAAATCAGAAAAAATTAAAATTAAATGATTTGGATCTAAGATTAGAAGATATGCATGACTAGTTCTAGAATAGAATAGTTCTATAGAATAGTCTTGCATGTTTCATGATTTAAATTGATTAAATCATATTTTAGATCTATTTATTTACTATTTTTTGATATTATAATTATTATAATAACATCTAAAAAATAAAAAATAAAATTATTTAATTTTTTTATTTTATCATATGAGATATGATTGATGCATGTCTCTAGACTAGTTGTAGAATAGTTCTACATAATTATCTAGATTAGAATTTATTTTGATAGATCAATTTAAATCTAATTTTTTAGATTATTATGAGATAATTTAGATCTAAAAATATGCATGATGATTGATTATGATACATGAGATGTATGCAAAATATGCCATGATTAGATCTAATTTGTATATGAGATATATGATATAGATCTAAAACTAGTTTTGTAGTAGAAATTATATTTTCCTGATTAAGGCGTTCCTCTTGGCCGTCCGGATCATAAGAACGAAGAAGGGATTTAAAGGCCCTCTCTTTCCCATTCGATGGGGTGTTCTTATGATGTGTAGGGGTGCTGCGTGTTCGTCCTTAATCATAAAAAATCCAAAACTTACTTTCTGCAAAACCCTAGATCCTGAAACCCTAGGATTTATTGTGCATATTTTATTTATGAACCCTACTTAATTAAAGAATTAAGATTATGGAATATTAATTAGGTCTAAATTATTGAGAATTTTAGATCTAAGACATATTCATAATACTGGGTTCGGGCTTGGGTAGCTCAATTAGGTCTAAGCGGTTGATCAAACCGAATCAAGAGTTTGGTTAGATGGGATCAAAACAATGCTTAAATTGACCAGCCTAATAGGATTAAGTCTGGGTCAAGATTGGGTCAAGATTCGAGTCACGATCAAGCAAGACCTAATTAGGCTCAGAGGTTAGAGTCTGGATTGTAGGCTAACCCAATTGGTTCTGACTCAATAATTTGGTGTCTAAGGTAAGTTTGGCATAGATACGACCGACTGGATTTTTAATTGGAAGCTACTCGACCTGAATGCATTCTTGTACGAGTTAATGGCATATTCCTTCCACCGGTCTCACTTACCTGGCCATATCTGTTGACACAGTTCTGATCTGAGGTGGTCAATAATCCGAGCTAACCCATGCCACTAGGTTAGTCATAATTGTTATGACTAAGACAAGTCTAGTTTAATGAGACCTGAATTCAATTCTCCCTAAGAAAAGATTAAGTCTGAGGTCTTCCACCATTGTAGATGTGCGGGCCCTTCCCGGGGTTGATTGTTCTCGGACTGGATACAGTGGCTCAGTTGCACCGAAGAAGATGCAACCATGTCTATTAGGCATTGGATGCTATGGGCTGGAGGATGAGTTGGGCTCAAATATTTTGGATACGGTGAGAGACTCTCAATTAGGAAATCCAAGTCTATGCAAATGGTGGGTCTGACTTAACTAAGGAGTGGATCAATATTTTGGATACGGTGAGATTCATGAATTAGAGACCAAGTTTGGGTGCACCATGATTAGAGAATCATTGAACAAGAGTTGTTCACTCATTGGCTAACCCATCACCAATAACTGTTAGGTGAGGTGATGAGTCAGTTGGTGAGACCGCACCACCCACTAGAAATCATTAATCATGGAGATTTTTGCATCTCTACAGAGGGAGTGTAGGGATCCGAGAAAATAGTGGGAGCTAATTTGTTTAAAAATAAAATTCTAAATAAATTGGTCAAGTCATAATTATACAGTATCTAACTAGAATCTTTGACTCTCTACAGGAAAATGTCTGCGTCCAACCCATTGGCACGTATCCTGGACACACATAGACTGACTGGACCCAATTATAAAGATTGGCTCAGGAACTACAAAATTATTTTGGGTTTTGAGAAGTTAACCCATGTATTTGGACCAGGACCCTCCCACCTTACCAGCCCGTCCATCCATTGAACAGAGAGCATCTCTGGAAAAATGGATAGACGAAGATAATAAGGCCAGAGATATTACATGTTGGGCTCGATGTCTGATGAGCTCCAGCATGCCAACATGAAGATATCGGGACTGCTCGCCAAATGTTGGCTCACCTGCAGGAGATGTTTGGTGAACAGAGTCGCGCAGCCAAATATCAAGTCACACGAAATGACTTTTTAAGGCTAAGATGCGTGATGGGCAGTCAGTCCAAGATCACTGTCTGACAATGATCAAGGACATGGAAGAGCTTGAGAAGCTCGGTGTGAAGTTAGACTTGGATCTGCAGAATGATATTATTCTGCAATCCTTGACTGATGCATATGGGCAATTCATCATGAATTACCACATGCATAAACTTCAAAATTCCTTGGCCGAATTAATGAATATGCTGGTTACCGCTGAGCTTTCTATGAAAGGTTCTAAAGGCTCAGTTCTTGCTATGGAACGGACTTCTTCCAAAAGAAAGTCTTATGGAAAGAAAAAGAAGTCTGTGAAAAAGCAGAAGGTGGAAGGAGCAAAGAAGAAGAAGGCAGAGCCAAAGAAGAAGGCCGATGCTCAAAGGAAAAGTATTTTTCCATTGCAACAGCGACGGCCATTGGAAGCGGAACTGCCCTACTTACCTGGCCACCCTGAAGAACAAGAAGGAAGGTCCTTCTGGAGGTATGCTCGTTATTGAGTCTAACCTTACGGATTTCTTCTGCATCCAGTTGGGTGCTTGACTCTGGTTCTAGTGCTCATCTGTGCACTTCCTATGCAGGGTCTTGAGGATAGCAGGAGGCTGAGGGATGGAGACATGATCCTACGCATCGGTAATGGAGCAAGAGTTGCTGCTGCAGTAGCCGTGGGAAACATACCCTCTTCGATTACCATCTGGTTTAGACTTAGTTTTGAAAGACTGTTATTATGTGCCTGCAGCTAGCAGGAATTTGATTTCTGTTTCATGCTTAGCACAAGAAGGCTATGTGATTACCTTCTTTAAGGACCATTGTAACATTCTTTATGAAAGAAATAAAATTGCAAATGGTTTTCTTATTAATGGTCTTTATCAGCTACATATTGATGTACCTATTTTCTAACTATCGAGCAAAACGTGAATGCCAAACAAAATGACCTAGGGATAGTCCAAATGATAGATATCTATGGCACCTGAGATTAGGTCATATAGCAGAAGATAGGATCAACAAATTGGAGAAAAATGGGCTATTGAGTCCATTGACTTTCGAGTCATATCCAACTTGTGAATCTTGTCTTCAAGGCAAAATGACTAAACTCCCTTTTGTTAGGACATGGGGAAGAGGGCCACAGATCTCCTTGCCCTAGTACATACTGATGTGTGCGGCCCATTTGATGTGCCGGCTAGAGGCAATTTTGTCTACTTCATTATCTTTACCGATGATCTGTCTAGGTATGGGTATGTGTATCTTATGAGACACAAGTCTGAAGCTTTTGAAAAGTTCAAAGAATTCAGACATGAAGTAGAAAAATAAACTAGAAAACCCATTAAGGTTCTTCGATCAGATCGAGGAGGTGAATACCTTAGTAAAAAATTCCTAGACTATCTAAAGGAAAAATGGCATAGTCTCTCAATGGACTCCACCAGGAACACCTCAACTCAATGGGGTTTCAGAATGGAGAAATCGGACTCTATTGGATATGGTTCGATCCATGATGAGCTTCACAGACCTTCCTGATTTTCTTTGGGACACTCATTGTTAACTTCAATTTATCTACTGAATAGGGTTTCCCTCTAAAACCGTTCCTACCACACCGTATGAGATATGGCACGGTAAGAAACCAAGTCTGAGTCATCTCAGAATTTGGGGTTGTCCGGCTCATGTCAAAAGACAACAAGCGGACAAGTTAGAGTTTAGGTCCTTTAGAGCTCGATTCATAGGATATCCTAAAGAGTCATTAGGATACTATTTCTACATTCCAGAAGACCACAATGTGATTGTGAGTCGACATGCCATCTTTCTTGAAAAATAGTTTATTCAAGATAGCGGCATTGGAAAGCAGATTAAGCTTGATGAGAAAGTCTCACAAGTAGAAACGAGCTAAGGACCAATTGGAACCAAATCAGGTTGAGCCAATAAGAACACTACCTCCTCCACCTCGTAGATCGGAAAGAGTTTTCCATCCCCCTGAAAGATACTTAGGTATTATTTCAGAGGAAGTAGAGAAAATGTTCCTCGTAGGTAATGGTGCTCATGGTGATGATCCCAAAACCTACAACGAGGCGATATCAGATATCGACTCCGAGAAATGGCTAGAGGCAATGCAGTCAGAAATTGACTCGATGCACTCAAACCAAGTCTGGACCTTGGTAGATCCACCAGAAGGTATAGTACCTATTGGGTGTAAATGGATCTTCAAGAGAAAGATTGGTGCAGATGGGAAATGTGGAGACATTCAAGGCTAGACTAGTGGCAAAAGGTTATAGTCAAATGCGAAGGCATTGACTATCAGGATACCTTTTCCCAGTAGCTATGCTAAAATCCATCCGCACATTGCTTGCCTGTTGCAGCCTATTTCGATTATGAAATATGGCAAATGGACGTGAAAATGGCATTCTTAAATGGATATCTTGAGGAAGATATCTATATGGAACAGCCGCTAGGTTTCACATCCAGTGATACTGATCACAAGGTTTGCAAGCTGCAAAGGTCCATATATGGACTTAAGCAAGCATCTCGGAGCTGGAACACTCATTTCAATGATGTGATCAAAATCAGTTTGGTTTCATCAAAAATGAAGAGGAACCATGTGTTTTCAAAAAGGTCAGTGGGAGCGCTGTTGTCTTCCTCGTATTGTACGTGGATGACATCCTCCTTATTGGGAATGATATTCCCATGTTGACTATCAGTCAAAATATGGTTGTCCAAGGAATTCTCCATGAAAGACCTAGGTGAAGCATCCTTTATTCTAGGAATTAAGGTCTATAGGGATAGACCGAATAGGATGCTAGGACTTTCACAGAAGATGTACATAGAGGAAGTACTAAAGAGGTTTAGTATGGAAAACTCTAAGAGGGGATTAATACCCTTCAGACATGGTATTCATCTTTCCAAGAAGATGTGCCCTAGCACACCTGAGGAAATAGAATGCATGAGCAAGATCCCTTATGCTTCTGCAATAGGGAGCCTCATGTATGCCATGCTATGTACACGACCTGATATAGCCCATGCTGTGAGTGTCACAAGCAGATATCAGTCAAATCCAGGTGAAGAACACTGGACTTCTGTGAAATGTATCCTTAAGTACTTGAGAAGAACTAAGGATATGATGTTGGTCTTTGGTAATGGAGAACTCCAAGTTCAGGGATACACAGACTCGGATTTCATGTCCGATATAGATGATCGAAAGTCGACATCTGGGAGTCTGTTTGTGTGCAATGGTGGTGCTGTCAGCTGGAAGAGTTTCAAGCAAATGGTGATAGCAGATTCCACCATGGAAGCAGAATATATCGCTGCATCAGAGGCTATAAAGGAAGCATTCTGGTACAAGAAGTTTGCTGCAGAAATCGGAGTAATGCCATCAGATGCCATTCCTCTATACTGCGACAATAATGGTGCCATAGCCCTTGCTAAGGAGCCAAGGTCTCACCAGAAATTCAAGCACATTGAGCGGCGATACCACCTCATCCATGCGATTACCTTGAGAAGGGTTACATCGAGGTCAAGAGAGTCGAACTCCACAGATAATGTGGCAGACCCACTTACAAAGCCATTGGGCCAGCAGAAGATCGAAGCCCACCTTGAGAAGATGGGACTTAGACTTGTAGCCAATTGGCTTTAGGATCAAGTGGGAAGATTGTTAGATATATGTGCCCTAGAAGCCAGAATTGGCTGACACTTGTAATACACTTCTAAGGGGCAAAATTATAATTTTGACTATAAATTAATAAAATAAATTATTTTCTATCACATATGTGTATTTAAAGTGTCTGTGATACATCCTTTGAGTTAATGATAATGATAATTCATATTTTCAATAGTTGAAAATTTAAGACATGAATTTTTATAATTAACTCATAAACTACTTCCGACCATAGGATCATCACGATGATAGTGATCGATCCAAAAGGTTGGTATACGATCATCTTTTTAGGATAGATGTATCTTGAGTCTACGGTGTGGAGACACCTAGAGTGAGAGTACAGATACACATTAGATAACGAGGGCACTGAGCGTGACCATCTCGAGCAGTCATAAGGAAGTCTACCTTCTCGTCGATGACTGATTCATTGCTATAGTCGTGTGTTTGATTCTTTGACCTAAGCTGCATTGGCAGTTCACCTTGAGGGTGTTATAGTTTGACGACACCATAACTTGATCTCCTAGCCATTTAAAATTCTGAGGTGTATGTTGGCTATAGCATGTTCATTATAGAAATTGGATTACACCAATAGGAGATCTATCTACCTCGATAGATGAGGAGTAGCCCTATGATAATCATGAGATTGAGTCCTTAAGCTCATGGCCATGGCACAGTGAAGATGATAGAAAGAGTTTCTATTAGAATTTTACATTGGACTCGAATCAAATGATTAATTCGTATGATGGATATTGGGTTTGACGAGTTTACCTTAACCCTAATCCAGTCGGGGCTTAAGATAGAAGAATCCAATCACACAGGTAGCTACACCAAGAGGCTCGCTTTCGATTCTGATGGGTTGCCACCATATACTGCTAGGTGTCATTGGTGGATTTTGGAAGCAATTAGAATGATTTAGATAATCAATCATTCTAATTGTATGAATCAGAAAAATTCTGATCCATCGAAAGATGTTTTGATGATGTCAATGATAGAGATCACGATATGTCTTATTACCATATGGAACTAAACCTAACTGGATCACACAAATAAGGGTTTGGGTCTAGATGTCATCAATTGGACTAATCCAGTTCAATTGATTTGGATTAGATTTCATTAGGTTCAAGAAAATCGTGCTAGCACATGATTGAGCCTAACATTTTTCTTTCGTAATCATTTTGGTTCATCTCGGCTGAGCCAAATTTATTTGGACTCACTCAAAAATCTTATCTTAGTCTGATTGGAGCTTGTTTAGATAAAAAAAAGATTGTCTTAATTTATTAGATGGATTTAAGATAACACCTGCTAATTCCTATCACCTGCTAATTCCTATTTTTGGACATAGGTCAACAATTGACCCAGGACACTTGGACATAGGGCCATGTGTCATGCACCTACAGGAGAGCACCTAGGGCTCTTGTCCCCCTACTAAAAGAGGTAAGAGAGAGGGCACACTCCACCCTAGGCATGCACCCCATATGGATACGGGATGGAGTCCCACATAGATGGGACTCTAGGGTATTTTGATATGATCAAACACCTAGGTTCCAAAGAGTTCTAGTTTATCCGGTGTCGACGCCACCTATGTAGATTTTTGAGAGATTCTCATCTAATTGGATCAGATAACATCATCCCATCAATCATATTTAGATCTGATTGAATGAAGGCCTCTGATTGATCGAGATAATGTGGCACTGCATGGCGCAATAAGGTCTATTTAAATCCTATCTATGCCTAGGGTTAGAGAGCTTCTTACTTTCACCATGCCGCAAGGCTGCCCTCCGCTATTCCATGCTTTCCTCGGATCCTCTCTCTCTCCTCTCCACGCCCAAAGGAGTTGGACATGAGTTCAAGTGCAATCCAAGGAAGAAAGGTACCTAGATCAGGAAGAAGGCAGCACTGCTAAAAGAGACGACCGCTGCTTCTTCAAAGAAGTTTTGAAGAACTTCGAGATTAGATCCAAATTTGATTTTTGATAAGATGATTCAGAAGGAGAAGACCTCTAGATTCTGTCCAAGTGTATACTAGTAGAGGCCAAGCATATGCGTGGCTCCTTTCAGAACCTCAGGATCAATCAAGATAATCGCAGGATAATCTGATTACCAAAACAAAGGTATGAAATTAAATTAGATTTAATTTTATTTTTAATTTTAATATTAGATCTTTAGGATCAAATCCAAAATATCTTAGATCTAATTAGGATCATAGAAATTTTTTTTGAAATATTTCTTTAGATCCAATCAGATCTGAACGATTCTATGCCGAAAAAATAGGATTTTTTCTTCACCTACCAGTGATGCCTACTCAGGAAGATCAACTTATGGATGCTCTAAAAGCACATAAAAAGACTATAGGATGGGATGTTACTGAAATAAGGGATAATGATTTTATGAATAATTTTTTATATTCGGCACTACTTTTGAGGATAGCCTCTAAAATTTATCTACAATATTAAAATAATGTATGGAGACAGATTTAAAATTAATTTAAAAAAAGTGTCATACTTTAAATCAGGAAGAATTGATGCCTAGTTATATCAGACCTGAGAAAGGAATTATGGTAGATTAGGTTATAGTTAAAGAACTTCAAAAACTATCGCCCCTAATCTCAACTCAATAAACATAATTTCTTCTTGATTGTCATAAAAACTTTGATAATTTTAAATTTTGGCATAACATGCTTGCTCCAAATATTTTATTGATCTAGGCTATGCTTAATCGCTGAAAAGTATTTCATGAACATTTTTCTTCCATGATAATAAGACTTGATTGGCCTATCTTTTTGGAAACCTGAAGGATGTGCTAAAATTGATTATACCTAAAACTCCTTCATAGGATTCAGCTAAAGACGTTAAACTTAGCACTTATGGAGAGGCAACCCAATTTTTGCTTTTAAATTTTCTTTTTCTTTTTAGTTTATCTTTTTTTCAGGACTAAGTTGGGAGAAGAACTACAAACCCTTGCTGACGAAGAACAAATAATCCCAAACCAAGCTAAGAATAAATTAAATCAGGTGAACTTTTTTCTTGATTATTTTCTTATCATTCATCACACTCTATTATTTTTTTCTCTATTGAGGATAATGAAAATTAATTGGGGGGAAGGATAAATAAAAATTTTAAGTCTTCAAGTATGGTGATAATTAGTCTTACGTAGCTAATTTCATCCTGATTTGAAGTTTTTCAGGCATTTTAATCAATAATTGATTAATGATCTAGAAAATTTTTAAAATACTGAGGATTCAATTATTAAGAAAATCCAATAAATGGTCAGATATAGAATAGATAAATTTTTGAGTGATTCTAAAACCTTCTTCCAGCTTATATTCAATAAAGAATCTACTTTATGTGGGTATGAGTAAAAAAAATTAAAAAAATAATATATGAAAAAAAAGAGAGAATAAAAAGCAAGTTTTAAAACTTTGGTCTTTCATTGAGTAATTAGATCCCATTATCTAAGTAAGCAATATTATTTGTATCAAACAATATGAAGAAGCTTGTTATACAATTAGTTTTAACCTATAGTCTATTTGACTCGAGTTAGTAAGCTTAAGAGGTGTTCTATACCTAGTGCCCTAAAGCCAACTGGTATGAAAGTCATTGGTCCAAAGCTTGCTATAAGGATCAGATAGAAAGCTTAAGAAGTTAAAATATTGCATTAGCTGCATAAAAAAAAAAACTCTAGTCCATACTAAAGATAAAGGATTTAAAGAATAAAGATGAAAAATTGATAAAAAAAAAGCTCTAAATTTTATGTTCTTCACTTAACCACTATTTGGGATGAAATTAATAATTCGATGATATATTTCTTAAATCTCTAATTAGGTATCAACTGACTTTAGGATGACTTGAAGAAACCTTTACATCTTATCAAATTGGTATATACTTCTAATTTTTCTCTTTTTACTCGAGGATGGATAAAATTCAAGATGGAGGTGTGATAATTATCATAAATTACTAAATAAAAATATTAAATAATATAATATTTAATACTTATTGAAAAGAATTAATATTTTTATTAATATTTTTTAGGAATGAAGTCCACCAATATGAAGAGCTCAATTTATGGGTTCTAATGGATCAAATTAACTCAAATCAAAGCTAAATTGGAATTTAAATGAGAGCTGCAAGTTTTAATGAAGAAATAAAATAAAATAAATCATCTAGTTCAGTCAGAATCGGCTAGCTCAAATCGAACCACGGCTCAACCGGTTTAGCCAACCAGCCCACATGCATAGTAGAGCAGCGAACCAAAGCAAACCATGCAAAAATCAAACTAGCCCAGCACGCGCCTAACATCAGCATGACAAAATTTTTCATGCAACTTATGGGATGGAAAACATTGTAGCTATAGACTGGTTCTTCATGCGATCTACTGCATTACTATGGGCGGAGGGGTGATTTGGATGATCGAATGGGTGCTATCAATGTCGGTTGGCATCCGATGGACGAGAATGGATCCTATTTTGATTCACATTGCTACCGCCCGACTGAGCATGATACGACGGCATATAATCATCCCATCAGGCCATCTAATGGCTCAGAATGAAGCTAATTTTGATCTTAAGACTTTTTAGCCCATTTGTGTGGGATCAGACAGCCATGGTTCAATCAAACGATGATCCAACGACTGGAAAAGATTATTGACTCCTTTTTCAAGCACTATTCTGACTTTAATTAGGTTTTTGGCCTATAAAAGGATCTGATGGTCCATCAAACAGCCAATGGAGAGAACCCCTGAAAGCTAGCAAGATTAAATCCATGTACAGCTAGAGATCTCATGTCCAGGAGAGTAAGGAAAGTTCTTCGATCATGAGAGTTTATAATTTGAATCCCATCTTTCTTTTTATTGGACAATAAAATTTCTTCATCTTTTTACATGTCTTTCTTATGTATGCTTTAATATTAATTTTTTTATAATTTATAACTAAAGAGATAGATCATAATCATGGAAAGATATGGTCTATACTCAAATTAGAATAAATTATAAAATTTATACTTTTATATTTATTTTTCTTGCACTTTATGCTAAGGAGACATACCGTGATCGTAGATAGATACAATCTGGGCTATTAGGATGAATTGTAAGAATTAATCAAAATTATGTTTATGTTCTTTGATTACATGATCTAAATAGTCTATGTCAGTGAAATGGATCATGATCATGTTAGATATGGTCCATGCTTGGTAGAATAGGTTATGTTAGAATCAGGTTAAAGGAACATACATCTCATAAGATTGCATGTTGTCGACAATAGAAAGATTGCATGAATTAATTATAAACTTGAAAATTGAAAGATGGAACTAAAATCCTAAATAACTTCCCTTTTCATTAATTAATTTTAAAATCCTAATTAATTAAATCTCTACTTTCTTTTATTTTAATTTGTTGAATTTAATTAGTTCTCTTTAATTTACTGCTTTAAATTTCTACTTTAAAGATTAATTTAAATTTTATTTTTTTTTAATTAAATTGAACATAACTCAGCCTTCAATCCTCAAAAAAATCGACATCTGATTCACCACTGTCCTACTTAATATTAAAATCGGATCTAAATTTTATTTGATGCTATAACGATAAGTAGTTAGTGAATAGGGGCCTTTGAATTTGGTTTGTAGGTTATCTGTCTCCCAGTTTAGAAACTTAGGCCTTCAAATCCTTTGTAAGGGTCTTCATCCATATTAGGATGAGAATTTTCTTTGGTCTTAAATAACCGGAGGTCTTCTTTCCCTTATAAGGATTTTTTTCTATGTCAAGATGAGATTCTCCTCTTATTTCTAATATGGTTGGCTATCGTCCTTATTTGGATGATATTCTTCTCTTGTTCCTAACAAGATTGTCGGGGCACAAAAGGTCCATTGAAAGGGCCTCTCTCCATTACCTCCTGTTTAAGAACTGAAGGCCTTCAATCCCTCGAGGGGTTTTCATCCATATCAGGATAAGATCCTCCTGTTTCTGACATGATTGGCTATCACCCTTGTTAGGATGAGGTTCTCCTCCTATTCCTAACAAGGTTATCGGAGTATAAAAAGACCATTGAAAGGGTCTCTCCTGGTTACCTCCTATTTAAGAATCGGAGGCCTTCAATCCCTTGTGGGATTTTCATCCATATCAGGATAAGATCCTTTTTCTATTCCTGATATGGTTGGCTATCATTTTTATAAAAATGAGGTTCTCCTCCTGTTCCTAACAAGATTGTCGAGATATAAAAGGACCTTTGAGGGGGCCTCTCTCCGTTACCTCCTATTTAAGAATCAGAGTTCTTCAATCTCCTATTATCACATAGTTTTACACTAAAGACAAGGATGTTAAAGAAAGAGAATTTTATTAAAATGAGATTATTGATAGTACATTCGTAAATTTTTCAAGTTCCAAGATCACATGAGTATAGCCCCTCTAAGTTCCTTCAGATAATAAGTTTTCAAGCGGACGATTTTCATGACCTCATAAGAGCCTTGCCAGTTTGGGGCGATCTTTTTTTGATTTTGCGGCTATGAGATATCTGCCCGCCAAAGCACCAGATCTTCCACTTTGAATGTTTTGCTCTTGACCCTAGAATTGTAGTTGCAGGCTACCTTTTGCTTGTAAGCTGCCATCCTAATTGGAGCCTTTTCTTGCTTCTTCTCTAATAAGTCAAGGTTTGCCTTGAGATCCTACGAGTTATTCTATTCATTAAAAGCTTCGACTCATGCCGATGTCGATCTAAGTTCAATTGGGATGACTGCTTCTATTTCAAAAGCCAAAGCAAATGGGATCTTCTCAGTTGGCAATCTTTGAGTGGTTCTGTAAGTCCAAAGTACATAATAGAGTTTGTCCACCCATATTTCTTTTGCTTTTTCAAGCCTTGCTTTTATTCTTTGCAACAGGATCCCGCTAGTTACCTCGGTCTCATCGTTTGCTTGTGGGTGAGCCACTGATGTAAAGTGCTTAAAGATATTCAGATCTTCACATAACTCAGTAAACTTTGCTTCTGCAAACTGACGTCGGTTATCAGTAATGAGAGTCCGAGGTAGGCCAAATCTATAGACTATTAACTTTCAAATGAAGTCCTGTACTTTAGCTTCAGTAATCTTTGTCAGAGGTTTGGCCTCAATCCACTTGGTAAAGTAGTCCACTGCTATTAGAAAAAATTTTTGCTAGCTAGATGCCATGAAAAAGGGCTCAAGTATATCCATCTTCCACTGCACAAATGGCCATAGGGCACTTAAAGGTGTAAGCTGAGAAGTCGGTTGTCTCTAAAAATTGGCATTCCTCTGGCATGGATCATATTTTCTCACATAATTTGTGGCACCTACTGCATGGTCGGCCAATAATATCCTTGCCGAAGTAGTTTGTAAGATAGAGATCTGACCCCAGATGGTTTCTACATATTTCTTTATAAACTTTCCTTAGAGCATAATCGGCTTCAGAAAGTTAGAGACATTTGAGTGGCAAAGAATACAACCTCTTGTATAGCTTATTCTCACATAAGACATATGGGGAGGCTTGATTTCTCAACTTTTGAGCTTTCTTTAGATCTCTAGGGAGTATACCATTTTTAAGATATAAAATAAGTGGATCAATCTAGCTAGGCTCATGGTCAACCTGCATTATAGTCGAAGATTCCTCCAAGCTTGGGTGCTGCAGAACCTCAAAGAAGATCCCTATTGGTAATTCACTTGGAGCCAAAGTAGCTAATTTAGAGAGAAAATTGGCCCTAGTATTTTCTGCTCTGAAGATCTGCTGAATGTCAAAGCTGCTAAAAGCTGAAATTAGACTTCTTACTTTTTTCAAGTACTTCTTCATGCTTTCCTCTTGAGCTTCATAATTGCTATTAACTTGCTCTACTATTAATTGAGAATCACTATAGACTTTTAGATGGTCTACTTTCAATTTTTTAGTTATTCTCAATCCCACGATCAGAGCTTCGTATTCTGCTCCATTATTTATTATGAAAAATTCAAAGCATACTGCATATTCGACAATAATTCCTTCTGGATTGATTAGAATCAAGCCCATGCCCATCCTAGAGGCATTGGATGAACCATCAACATATAAAGCCTAGAAATCTTTAGGAAGATCTGTTCTTGCTTCAAGAGAATTTGGCTATGAATTGGGAGTACAGTCTTCTTGCTGTTCAGGTTCAGAAGGATTCGAGATGGTGCATTCTACTATGAAGTCGGCCAATATCTGAGCTTTAATAGATGGCTAAGGTTGGAATTTAATATCGAATTTGATGAGCTCGATTGCCCACTTTTCTATTCTTCCAGAGGTATTGGGCCAGTATCGAACTACTTTGATGGACTGATCAGTTAGAAGTGTGACCATATGCCCCTAAAAATAAGATCTGAGCTTTCTGACTGCAAGAAATAAAGCATAGGTTAGCTTTTTAATTTTTTTATACCTTATTTCTGTATCCCTCAGATCTTAGCTTATGTAGTAGATTAGCTTCCAAATTTTTGCCTCTTGCTTGATCAGGATAGCTCCAATGGTAGGGAAAGACAGGGCCAAGTAAAAGAATAATTTTTCACCAAATTCAGGATTGGCAAGGAGAGAAGGTAAGCTTAAAATGTTCTTTAATTCTTTAAAGGCTCGTTGACATTCAGAAATCTAGCAGAAGTTCTTTGACTGCTTGAGCACTTGAAAGAAGAGCATGCAATGTTCAGCCGACCTTGAGACAAGCAATTTAGAGCTGCAACTTTTTTTGTCAGGCATTGAACCTCTTTTATTATTTTTAGTGTAGTCATTTTTTGGATGGCTCTAATCTTCTCAGGATTTACTTTAATGCCACATCTTGACACCATAAATCCTAAAAACTTTTTTGAGCTTACTCTGAAAGCACATTTGGTTGGATTCAGCTTCATCTTATATTTTTAGAGAGTGTTGAAGGTTTTTTCCAAGCCGACAATATGATTTATTGAACTTCGACTTTTAACAAGCATGTCATTCACATAGACCTCCATGTTGTGATAGATTTGCTTCTTGAAAATCCTGTTCACCAAGTGCTGATACATCACACCTGCATTTTTAAGCCCAAAGGTCATAATCCTGTAACAATAAAGACCACAATCAGTAATAAAAGTAATTTTCTCCTCATTTTCTGGTGCTATCCAAATTTGGTTGTAGCCAGATAAGACATCCATGAAGGTGAGAAGCTTGTGGCCTGAGGTTGCATCCACCAGTTGATCAATTCTGGACAGGGGGTAGCTATCCTTTGGATAGGTCTTGTTCAAATCTATGAAGTCTATACACATCCTCCACTTGTAGTTCACCTTCTTAACAAGAACCACATTCGCACTCCAGTCTAGGTAAGATACCTTCCAGATGAACTGGGCTTTAAGGAGCTTATCTACTTCATTTGCGATGGCTTTCTACTGCTTCGGTGTAAAGCTGCACTTTTTCTATTTTATTGGCCGATGTTTGAGATCTACACCTAGACGATGTTCCATCACTTTGGCATCAATCCCAGGCATATCTGTTGGTACCCAAGTGAAAATGTCAGCATTCCTCCATAAGAAGATGGCGAGCTACTTTTTGACCTCCCCACTCAAGTTGGAGCCAATTTGAACAGTATGATCTTCGTTTCCATCATTTAGTGAAACTATGATAAGGTCATCAATAGGTTCCCCCCGCTCTTTAGTCAAGCGATCATGGGCATCTAGTCTATCTATCGGATAGGGGTCTATTTGCTTTCCTTCTTACAGGGCAATGGTGTAGCAGTATCGTGCCAAAGCCTGATCTCCTCCGACCTCTCCGACCTCATATCCTGTTGAGAACTTCATCTTCAAATAGTAAGTTGAAACTACAACCCAAAGTGCATTCAAGCCAGGTTGGCCAAGAATTGCATTATAGGTGGAGGGCACCTTTACCACCAAAAAATCAACTTGGGCATTGGACTGCTTTGGGTATTGGCCTACCACAACTGACGAAGTAATTATTAATTCCCTTAACCAGCATAGCATCGTTGTTAAATATGACAAAAGGGGAATTCATTGGCCCTAGACTACTATCAGGTATAGATATTTTAGAGAAAGTATCGTAAAATAAAACATCAGTAAAGCTTTCATTATCAATCAAAATATGATGTACATCATAGTCAGCAATATTTAGAGTAACTACAACCACATCATTGTGTGAAAATTGAACCTCCTATATATCTTCTTCAATGAAAGTGATGGGTCCTCAGTCCTTTGCCTCTTCGCTGGCTTTGCTGATCTGCTAGTCTCCCCCTATCGATGTCCTCCAATAATGGTATTGATGATTCCAAGTTGGGGCCGATCTCCTTAAGACTCATCCCTCCAAGGTGGTTTAAGCTGCGGCAAGCCTCTTGGTCAATTTTCTCTCCTTTTCGACTGACATCTCAAAAAGCGATCCAGCTGACCTCGTCTGATGAGCTTCTCAATTTCATCTTGGAGCTAGATGCATTCTTCAGTATCGTGATCGCAGTCACGATAGTAGAGGCAGTACTTATTGGGATTACGCTTGGTAGGATGGGACCGCATTCTCTCCGACCTTAGTAACTACTCCTTGATCTCCATCAGTACTTAGGTCTTTGGAGCGTTCAGAGGAGAGTAATTATGAAATCTTCTAGGAGGAAAGTTTCACCATGGCTTTCGATCGAGGCTTCTTTGTCGACGAGCTTGACGTGGAGTCCAAGCTTGTTTGCTCTCAAGAGGGGGTTTTAGAGCATGGCCAAGCTTCACTTAGCTTCTCAGCAGTCGTAGGTTTGCTGGATTCATTCACTTATTCATTCACTTGCCGCTCTCCTATGGCTTCATCATCTTTTAGCTTAAAGGCCTCTTTCGCTCGAGCGTAGCCTTCTGCCTAGGCTAGCATGTCGATGAAATCTCGATGGTACTTCTTCTCTAGGGAGAAGAGGAGATCATTATTCTGGAGGCCATCCTTCAGAGTGGCCATTGCAACAGATTAGTCCAAATTTAAGACCTTCAAAGTAGCAGCATTAAAGCAGCTGACATAAGCTTGGATTGACTCTCTTTTCCTCTGCTTAATATTAACTAGGGAGTCCGAACCTCATCTCTAGCACCAGCTGCTGATGAAATAAGCTACAAACTGGTGGCTTAGCTGGTCAAAAGAAGAAATGATACTCGATTTAAGATTCGAGTATCAGTTCCTTGCTACTCCCTTCAAAGTAGAGGAGAAAGCTCGACACAGAATGGCATTAGGTGTGCCATAGAGCAGCATCATAATTCTGAAGGCTTCGAGATGGTCAACTAGATTGGTGGTTTCATTATAACTCTTAAACTAGGGGAGTTTGAAGTTTAGTGGGATGGGCTCCTGCATGATACGGGTAGAGAATAGAGGATCGATGCAGATATCATCATGGCGAGTAGGGCCAATGTGGCGAAGTTCCTTGATCCATCAGTTCATTTCTTGAAGCTTTTGATCAAGAATATCATCTCGATCATGGATCTCAAAGTGTGGCTGGTTGGAGGGGATAGAGGTCTTCTAAGGATCGAATCATGATCAGAATATGGACTCTCCACTCTTTGCTTTTCCTTCTTAGGAGTCATCTGTCGACTCACCCAGGAGGGCCTTTCCTGCATCGGATCTCGAAATTCTAGCGAGGGTCTTTCTGACTGAACTACTGTCGAAGGCTGTGCATAGCCTGCACTACTTTAGTAAGGCCCTTAACCTATTGCACCAGCAGGTTAAACTACTTCATATTCATCATAGCTACAGGTGGAGGTTGAGTTGCGCCATGAGGTCGAAGCAGGCTGATCTGGATGGGATCTGGCGGCAGAGGTGGTGGATCACCAGGTTGAAGCTTTCTTGGGCTGTATTTTGCTGAAATAAGGTGAGATCAAAAGAAAATAGAGTACAAGTGAAGGAGAGGATGAACTCGATTGAGTACTTCTTTAAGAATAAGAATTTAGTGTAGAACCCTTCCTCTAGCATCAATCCTATTAGTGTAGAAAATGGTGCAAATGTCAGAGTTTGCTGGAGCTGGAGAAGACGAGATCACCGATGAGACCTACAATACAAAGTCCTGGTCAGAGTTGGCTTCGACAAGACCCTCCAATGATCAAGTTAGTTTTATGGTCAACAAAAATGGAGTATTTAAGAGAATTAAGGTAGAGAAGAGAGCTTAGTGCTTAGAGAAGAAAACGTATCTAGAGGATCCCTTATATAGATGGAGCTCATAATAGAATCAAAGTGACAGCCATAATAGAATGTCAATAGGCCGTTCAGACCATGTGGAGTTTGCTACAGAGAGTGGGCTATCATTTATCGTGACTTATAGATAGTTGGAGTTAATTTATTGGAGTTCAAATGAAAGATTGGAGACTTCTGTGCTTGGAAATGGATTGCTCATATAGAACTCGGGATTGGACTGGCTGAACTTGGAAGTTGGCTTCTAAGTAGCGGAGGGTGGACCTACAGTCAGTTGGATCCTGCCATTGCTGCCTTCAATAGCTTTGTAGAGTTCGGTTACATTTAGGGTCGATCAAGAGTAGGTATGAACATCCAAGCTAGAGATCAGAGAGGGGATAGTGGGCTCTTCACTGAGGACCATGACCAGGGTTTTTTGGAGGAGTTCGACCGGGATGGTAGAAATTCAAGATTTGCTGGTGACCAAAATGGGTGAATATTAAGACTCAAAACTCCTTGCTGGTGCCACCCTTACTGCCTTTTGAAGTTCAGCCAATATTAAGATCAGCCCGAAAGGGCACTGGGGTTCACTGTTAGCAGGGTAGCTGTTGCTTATTCCGAATTAGAGATCAGGCTTGCAATGATGATGAGATCATTTTACTGCTCAAGTTCATCCAATTGACATCATGACATGGGCTAACTAGATTTGCCATTATCAAGAGAGGAGGAAGGATTTCGACCACTTTCTAGACCGACCCAATAAACAAAGTCAAACTGTACTGAGATTTGATACTCGATGGGGTTCTGCTAATACCAGGAGCAGAGTCAGTTAACAACTTCCTTCACTGTTCAAGTTTGCTCAGATGAAGTTCATCAAGTCTTTGACAAGTTCTGTAGTCATTGGAAGAGGGTTGCTGATCATGGTTGAGAGAGTCATCCAGCATACATACATTGGAGGTTGTCTGAACTTTGGTGGGAGCTATTTTACTCCCAACACTACCGATAGACCATGGAATTTCTCTCTCAAAGAGAGATTATCTGACAACATCTCAAGAGAGAGAGCGTATGAGTAGAATTTTATATACTTGGTAGTTGATTCTATCATGTATGCCATGACAAGTACGAGATTAGATATTAGATACTCGCTAGGGGCAGTGAGTAGATACCAGTCTGATCTAAGGAAGAATCACTAAAAGATTGTTAAAACCATCCAAAAGTATTTAAAAAATACTAAGGACTAGTGGCTTGTTTATGGTGAGTCAGATTTGAGACTTGTGGGGTTTATAGACTCCAGCTTCCAGTCTGATCATGATGATAGCAAAAATGTATCAGGATATGTGTTTATCCTTAATGGTGAAGCCATCTATTGGAAGAGTTTCAAGCAGCATACTATGACCAACTCAGTTTGTGAGGCAAAGTATGTTCCTACATCAGATGCTACCAAAGAAGCGATGTGGCTTAGGAAGTTCATCACCAAGCTCAGAGTGGCACCCTCCCTTGATGGTTAGGTTCTACTCTACTACGATGCTCTAAAGCTATTGCTCAAGCTAAGAAACCAAAAGCACACCAGCAGACAAAGTATATTTTGCATCACTACCATCTTGTTTGAAGATCATGGATCGAGATGACATCAACCATTAGAAGATCGACGGAAAGGAGAACCTGGCTGACCCACTTACTAAAGCCGTTGTGGTGAAGGAGTTTGATAACTTCAAGTCAAAGATGGGTATCCGATACTGCACGGATTGGCTTTAGTCCAAGAAAAAGATTATTGGAAATAGTATCCCAAAGTTAATTGTCAATCTATTGATGGTTGAGCTAATTTTTATATTTATATATGAATTATAAATAAATAAAAATTATTTTGGCATTGTTCATCAAAAATTTTTTTCATCTTCAAATGAACTCTGTATTGTGGTGAAATCCTTAGGACTATTTAGAATCGACAAAGAAGAATTTATCATTTAGTCCTTAAACTTATTCGCGATCAAATGATACATTGTTACTAAGGACATGTTAGTTGTATGCCCTAGAAGCCAGATTGGCTGATACTTGTAATACAGTTCTAAAGATAATTTTATAATTTTGACTATAAATTAATAAAAAAATTATTTTCTATCATAGTGTGTATTTAAAGTATCTATGATGCATCCTTTGAGTTAATGGTAATGATAATTCATATTTTCAAGATTTGAAAATTTAAGACATGAATTTTCATAATTAACTCATAAACTGCTTTCGACTGTAGGATCATAATGAGGATGGTGATCGATCCAGAAGATTGGTGTATGATCACTTTTTTAAGATAGATGTATCTTAAATTTATAGTGTGGAGAAATTAGAGTGAAAGTACAAGTACTCGTTAGATTATGAGAACGCTAAGCATGACCACCTCGAGCAGTCATAAGAAAGTCTACCTTCTCGTCGATGACTGGCTCAATGCTATAGTGGTGTGTCTAGTTCATTGATCTAAGGTGCATCGATAGTTCACCTTAAGGCTGTTATAATTTGACTATACTATAACTCAGTCTCCTAGTCATTCAGAATTCTGAGGTGTATGTTGGCTATAGCATATTCATTGTAGGAATTGGATTACACTAATAGGGGATCTATCTACCTCGGTAGATGAGGAGTAGCCCTATGATAATCATGAGATTAAGTTCTTAAGCCCATAGCCATGATAGAGTGAAGATGATAGAAAGAGTTTCTATTAGGATTTTTACATTGGACTCGAATCGAATGATTAATTCATATAATGGATGTTGGGTTTGACGAGTTCACCTTAACCCTAATCAAGTCAGGGCTCAAGATAGAAGAACCCAATCATACAGGTAACTGCACTGAGAGGTTCACTTTCAGTTCTGATGGATTGCCACCATATACTGCTAGGTGTCACTGATGGATTTTGAAAGTAATTAGAATAATTTTGATGATCAATCATTTTAATTATATGAATCAAAAAAGTTCTGACCCATCGAAAGATATTTCAATAATGTCGATGATGGAGATCGCAACATGTCTTATTACCATATAGAATTAAACCTAACTGAATCACACAAACAAGGGTTTGGGTCTGGATGTCATCAATTGAGCTAACCCAATTTGATTGATTTGGATTAGATCCAATCAGGTTCAAGATAATCGTGCTACTACACGATTGAGCCTGACTTTCTCCTTCTGTAATCTTTCTAATTCATCATAACTGAGTCAAATTTGATTTGACTTATTCTTATATTTTAAATAAATTTATTTTTATCTGACAAAAATAAGTCCAGGTTAGATTAATTGTTGAAATTAAATTCATTCATAGTCAAATTGGACTAGGGTCAAAAATTGACCTAATTGAGAGAATTAAGGGTCACCTAATCATATACTTCTAAAAAATTCTTTTGGAAATTCTTTTGATTTGATATTTGGATATGTGATAGGGCATGAGCCATACATTGGATGTACCAAATTTTATGATTTTTTGAGATGTCTAGATTAAGTTATAATAGAGTTTGATTTGGATCAAACTCTTGAGAGAAGAGTCCTAGGTGCAGTAGACTCTTCCTTATCTACTCATGCCACCACCTTTCAAATTGATTTTTGGCATCAAAATTAGATGGGATCTAGGAATTTTTGTGGGATCAGGTCCAGGAGTTTCAATGGTTGAATAAATGAGGATTTTGGTCAAAGAGGAACTCTAACTTGGTGCTATGCTTTTGTATAAAAATCCTTACACCAAGGCTCTTCATGGAAGAAATAATTTTTATACCAAAAGGCTATCACCCCTTCCATCTTCTATGCCCTCTCTAGTCCTCTCTCTCCCCTTCTTCTAAGTGCCAAAGGTTGAAAATAAATCTAAGAAGAAGATCCAATCAAATTTGTGAAGAGTTCAGCATCTACGTGATGGTGTCCGTAAGACGGACATGCTGCTTTCAGAAACTCTTTTGAAGGACTTCCAGATCAGATTTAGATCTGATATTTAGAAAAAAAATTTATGAGGAGAAGACGTCCAGATCTTGTTCGAGTGGATAATCTGATTACCTTCCAAAACCTCAGGACAGATCAGGATAATCATAGGATAATCTGATTACCCAATACATAAGGTATAAAATTAATTAGATTTAATTTTATTTTTAATATTAATATTAGATCTTAAAGGATCAGATCTGAGATATCTTAGATTGAATTAGGATCTTAAAAAAAAAAATTTTAAAATATTTCTTCAGATCCAATCAGATCTAAAGGATCCTATGCCGGAAAATAGGATTTTTCTTCAATTGATATCAAAGCCAAGTTGGCAGTTCATCATATCTATTTTAGATCTAATTTAATTTTTATTTATGATCTGATATTAAAGAATTTTAGATATCACATCATATATGATTAGATCTAAAATCAAAAAATTAAAAATTAAATTATTTAGATCTAAAATATATGAGATGCATGACTAGACTATGTATAGAATAGTTCTATGTATAGTCTAGTATGATCATGTATTTAATTTGATTTAATATAATTTTAGATCTATTTAATTTTTATTTTTTTATATTATAATTATTATAACTAGATGTAAAAAATAAAAAATAAAATTTTTAATTTTTATTTTATTTCATATGAGATATGAAAGATGCATGCTTAGACTATTTATAGAATAGTTCTATAAGATGTTTAGAATAGTTTTAATTTTGATATGATCAAATTTAAAATTTTATTTCTTAAATTTAATATGTGATATTTCAGATTTGAAAGTATGCATATTGATAATACATGAGATATATGCAAGATATATATTAGTAAGATCTTTTTTATATATGATATATGATCTAACTAGTTTTGTAGTAAAAAATTATATTTTTGATTAAGACGTTCCTCTTGGCCGTCCGGTCATAAGAATAAAGTAGGATTTAAAGACCCTCTCCCCTTCTTCTAAGTGCCAAAGGTTGAAAATAAATCTAAAAAGAAGATCCAATCAAATTTGTGAAGAGTTCAGCATCTACGTGATGGTGTCCGTAAGACGAACAAGCTGCTTTCAGAAACTCTTTTGAAGGACTTTCAGATCAGATTTAAATCTAATATTTAGAAAAAAAAATATTGAGGAGAAGACATCCAGATCTTGTTCGAGTGGATAATTTGATTACCTTCTAAAACCTCAGGATAGATCAGGATAATCATAGGATAATCTGATTACCCAAAACATAAGGTATAAAATTAAGATTTAATTTTATTTTAATAAATAGTAAATCAGATCTGAATATCAGATCTAATTAAAAAAAAAAAATTTAAAATATATCTCTTGATCCGATCAGATCTGAACGAACCTATCCGAAAATCAGGATTTTTCTTCAACTGGTATCAGAGCCAAGGTTCTAAAAGTATTTAGATCTAATTTTAAATTTATTTTAATTAGAAAATAAAGTGATTTTAGATGTCACATGAGATGTGATCAGATCTAAAATCAGAAAAAATTAAAATTAAATGATTTGGATCTAAGATTAGAAAATATGCATGACTAGTTCTAAAATAGAATAGTTCTATAGAATAGTCTTGCATGTTTTTAATTTAATTTGATTAAATCATATTTTAGATCTATTTATTTACTATTTTTTGATATTATAATTATTATAATAACATCTAAAAAATAGCAAATAAAAATTATTTAATTTTAAATATCATATGAGATATGATTGATGCATGTCTAGACTAGTTGTAGAATAGTTCTACATAAGTTTATCTAGATTAGAATTTATTTTGATTAGATCAATTTAAATCTAATTTTTTAGATTATTATGAGATAATTTAGATCTAAAAATATGCATGATTCATGATACATGAGATGTATGCAAAATATGCCATGATTAGATCTAATTTGTATATGAGATATATGATATAGATCTAAAACTGTTTTGTAGTATTGCATGTTCCTGATTAAGGCGTTCCTCTTGGCCGTCCGGTCATAAGAATGAAGAAGGGTTTAAAGGCCCTCTCTTTCCCATTCGATGGGGTGTTCTTATGATGTGTAGGGGTGCTGCGTGTTCGTCCTTAATCAGAAATCCAAAACTTACTTTCTGCAAAACCCTAGATCCTGAAACCCTAGGATTTATTGTGCATATTTTGTTTATGAACCCTACTTAATTAAAGAATTAAGATTATGGAATATTAATTAGGTCTAAAATTGAGAATTTTAGATCTAAGACATATTCATAATACTGGGTTCGGGCTTGGGTAGCTCAATTAGGTCTAAGCGGTTGATCAAACCGAATCAAGAGTTGGTTAGATGGGATCAACAATGCTTAAATTGACCAGCCTAATAGGATTAAGTCTGGGTCAAGATCGAGTCACGATCAAGCAAGACCTAATTAGGCTCAGAGGTTAGAGTCTGGATTGTAGGCTAACCCAATTGGTTCTGGACTCAACAATTTGGTGTCTAAGGTAAGTTTGGCACATACGACCGACTGGATTTTTAATTGGAAGCTACTCGACCTGAATGCATTCTTGTACGAGTTAATGGCATATTCCTTCCACCGGTCTCACTTACCTGGCCATATCTGTTGACACAGTTCTGATCTGAGGTGGTCAATAATCCGAGCTAACCCATGCCACTAGGTTAGTCATAATTGTTATGACTATGACAAGTCTAGTTTAATGAGACCTGAATCAATTCTCCCTAAGAAAAGATTAAGTCTGAGGTCTTCCACCATTGTAGATGTGCGGGCCCTTCCCGGGGTTGATTGTTCTCGGCTGGATACAGTGGCTCAGTTGCACCGGAAAAGATGCAACCATGTCTATTAGGCATTGGATGCTATGGGCTGGAGGATGAGTTGGGCTCAATATTTTGGATACGGTGAGAGACTCAATTAGGAACCCAGTCTATGCAAATGGTGGGTCTGACTTAACTAAGGAGTGGATCAATATTCTGGATACGGTGAGATTCATGAATTAGAGACCAAGTTTGGGTGCACCATGATTAGAGAATCATTGAACAAGAGTTGTTCACTCATTGGCTAACCCATCACCAATAACTGTTAGGTGAGGTGATGAGTCAGTTGGTGAGACCGCACCACCCACTAGAAATCATTAATCATGGAGATTTTTGCATCTCTACAGAGGGAGTGTAGGGATCCGAGAAAATAGTGGGAGCTAATTTGTTTAAAAATAAAATTCCTAAATAAATTGGTCAAGTCAATAATTACAGTATCTAACTAGAATCTTTGACTCTCTACAGGAAAAATGTCTGCGTCCAACCCATTGGCACGTATCCTGGACACACATAGACTGACTGGACCCAATTATAAAGATTGGCTCAGGAACTACAAAATTATTTTGGGTTTCGAGAAGTTAACCCATGTATTGGACCAGGACCCTCCCACCTTACCAGCCCGTCCATCCATTGAACAGAGAGCGTCTCTGGAAAAAATGGATAGACGAAGATAATAAGGCCAGATATTACATGTTGGGCTCGATGTCTGATGAGCTCCAGCGCCAACATGAAGATATCGGGACTGCTCGCCAAATGTTGGCTCACCTGCAGGAGATGTTTGGTGAACAGAGTCGCGCAGCCAAATATCAAGTCACGAAATGACTTTTTAAGGCTAAGATGCGTGATGGGCAGTCAGTCCAAGATCACTGTCTGACAATGATCAAGGACATGGAAGAGCTTGAGAAGCTCGGTGTGAAGTTAGACTTGGATCTGCAGAATGATATTATTCTGCAATCCTTGACTGATGCATATGGGCAATTCATCATGAATTACCACATGCATAAACTTCAAAATTCCTTGGCCGAATTAATGAATATGCTGGTTACCGCTGAGCTTTCTATGAAAGGTTCTAAAGGCTCAGTTCTTGCTATGGAACGGACTTCTTCCAAAAGAAAGTCTTATGGAAAGAAAAAGAAGTCTGTGAAAAAGCAAAAGGTGGAAGGATCAAAGAAGAAGAAGGCAGAGCCGAAGAAGAAGGCCCGATGTCAAAGGAAAGTGTTTCCATTGCAACAGCGACGGCCATTGGAAGCGGAACTGCCCTACTTACCTGGCCACCCTGAAGAACAAGAAGGAAGGTCCTTCTGGAGGTATGCTCGTTATTGAGTCTAACCTTACGGATTTCTTCTGCATCCAGTTGGGTGCTTGACTCTGGTTCTAGTGCTCATCTGTGCACTTCCATGCAGGGTCTTGAGGATAGCAGGAGGCTGAGGGATGGAGACATGATCCTACGCATCGGTAATGGAGCAAGAGTTGCTGCAGTAGCCGTGGGAACATACCCTCTTCGATTACCATCTGGTTTAGACTTAGTTTTGAAAGACTGTTATTATGTGCCTGCAGCTAGCAGGAATTTGATTTCTGTTTCATGCTTAGCACAAGAAGGCTATGTGATTACCTTCTTTAAGGACCATTGTAACATTCTTTATGAAAGAAATAAAATTGCAAATGGTTTTTCTTATTAATGGTCTTTATCAGCTACATATTGATGTACCTGTTCTAACTATCGAGCAAAACGTGAATGCCAAACGACCTAGGGATAGTCCAAACGATAGATATCTATGGCACCTGAGATTAGGTCATATAGCAGAAGATAGGATCAACAAATTGGAGAAAAATGGGCTATTGAGTCCATTGACTTTCGAGTCATATCCAACTTGTGAATCTTGTCTTCAAGGCAAAATGACTAAACTCCCTTTTGTTGGACATGGGGAGAGGGCCACAGATCTCCTTGCCCTAGTACATACTGATGTGTGCGGCCCATTTGATGTGCCGGCTAGAGGCAATTTTGTCTACTTCATTACCTTTACCGATGATCTGTCTAGGTATGGGTATGTGTATCTTATGAGACACAAGTCTGAAGCTTTTGAAAAGTTCAAAGAATTCAGACATGAAGTAGAAAAAATAAACTGAAAAACCCATTAAGGTTCTTCGATCAGATCGAGGAGGTGAATACCTTAGCCGGAAAATTCCTAGACTATCTCAAGGAAAATGGCATAGTCTCTCAATGGACTCCACCAGGAACACCTCAACTCAACGGGGTTTCAGAATGGAGAAATCGGACTCTATTGGATATGGTTCGATCCATGATGAGCTTCACAGACCTCCCTGATTTTCTTTGGGACACTCATTGTTAACTTCAATTTATCTACTGAATAGGGTTCCCTCTAAAACCGTTCCTACCACACCGTATGAGATATGGCACGGTAAGAAACCAAGTCTGAGTCATCTCAGAATTTGGGGTTGTCCGGCTCATGTCAAAAGACAACAAGCGGACAAGTTAGAGTTTAGGTCCTTTAGAGCTCGATTCATAGGATATCCTAAAGAGTCATTAGGATACTATTTCTACATTCCAGAAGACCACAATGTGATTGTGAGTCGACATGCCATCTTTCTTGAAAAATAGTTTATTCAAGATAGCGGCATTGGAAAGCAGATTAAGCTTGATGAGAAAGTCTCACAAGTACAACGAGCTAAGGACCAATTGGAACCAAATCAGGTTGAGCCAATAAGAACACTACCTCCTCCACCTCGTAGATCGGAAAGAGTTTTCCATCCCCCTGAAAGATACTTAGGTATTATTTCAGAGGAAGTAGAGAAAATGTTCCTCGTAGGTAATGGTGCTCATGGTGATGATCCCAAAACCTACAACGAGGCGATATCAGATATCGACTCCGAGAAATGGCTAGAGGCAATGCAGTCAGAAATTGACTCGATGCACTCAAACCAAGTCTGGACCTTGGTAGATCCACCAGAAGGTATAGTACCTATTGGGTGTAAATGGATCTTCAAGAGAAAGATTGGTGCAGATGGGAATGTGGAGACATTCAAGGCTAGACTAGTGGCAAAAGGTTATAGACAATGCGAAGGCATTGACTATCAGGATACCTTTTCCCCAGTGGCTATGCTAAAATCCATCCGCACATTGCTTGCCATTGCAGCCTATTTCGATTATGAAATATGGCAAATGGACGTGAAAATGGTATTCTTAAATGGATATCTTGAGGAAGATATCTATATGGAACAGCCGCTAGGTTTCACATCCAGTGATACTGATCACAAGGTTTGCAAGCTGCAAAGGTCCATATATGGACTTAAGCAAGCATCTCGGAGCTGGAACACTCATTTCAATGATGTGATCAAAAAGTTTGGTTTCATCAAAAATGAAGAGGAACCATGTGTTTTCAAAAAGGTCAGTGGGAGCGCTGTTGTCTTCCTCGTATTGTACGTGGATGACATCCTCCTTATTGGGAATGATATTCCCATGTTGACAACAGTCAAAATATGGTTGTCCAAGGAATTCTCCATGAAAGACCTAGGTGAAGCATCCTTTATTCTAGGAATTAAGGTCTATAGGGATAGACCGAATAGGATGCTAGGACTTTCACAGAAGATGTACATAGAGGAAGTACTAAAGAGGTTTAGTATGGAAAACTCTAAGAGGGGATTAATACCCTTCAGACATGGTATTCATCTTTCCAAGAAGATGTGCCCTAGCACACCTGAGGAAATAGAACGCATGAGCAAGATCCCTTATGCTTCTGCAATAGGGAGCCTCATGTATGCCATGCTATGTACACGACCTGATATAGCCCATGCTGTGAGTGTCACAAGCAGATATCAGTCAAATCCAGGTGAAGAACACTGGACTTCTGTGAAATGTATCCTTAAGTACTTGAGAAGAACTAAGGATATGATGTTGGTCTTTGGTAATGGAGAACTCCAAGTCCAGGGATACACAGACTCGGATTTCATGTCCGATATAGATGATCGAAAGTCGACATCTGGGAGTCTGTTTGTGTGCAATGGTGGTGCTGTCAGCTGGAAGAGTTCCAAGCAAACGTGATAGCAGATTCCACCATGGAAGCAGAATATATCGCTGCATCAGAGGCTGCGAAGGAAGCATTCTGGTACAAGAAGTTTGCTGCAGAAATTGGAGTAATGCCATCAGATGCCATTCCTCTATACTGCGACAACAATGGCGCCATAGCCCTTGCTAAGGAGCCGAGGTCTCACCAGAAATCCAAGCACATTGAGCGGCGATACCACCTCATCCGCGATTACCTCGAGAAGGGTTACGTCGAGGTCAAGAGAGTCAACTCCACAGATAATGTGGCAGACCCACTTACAAAGCCGTTGGGCCAGCAGAAGATCGAAGCCCACCTTGAGAAGATGGGACTTAGACTTGTAGCCAATTGGCTTTAGGACAAGTGGGAGATTGTTAGATATATGTGCCCTAGAAGCCAGAATTGGCTGACACTTGTAATACACTTCTAGGGGCAAAATTATAATTTTGACTATAATCAATAAAATGGGTTATTTTCTATCACATATGTGTATTTAGTGTCTGTGATACATCCTTTGAGTTAATGGTAATGATAATTCATATTTTCAAGAGTTGAAAATTTAAGACATGAATAATCATTATTAACTCATAAAATGCTCCCGACCATAGGATCATCACGAGGATGGTGATTGATCCGGAAGGTTGGTGTACAATCGCTTCTCTTTAGTAGATGAGTCTTGAGTCTACGGTGTGGAGACACCGGAGCGAGAGTACAGGTACTCGTTAGAGAACGAGGGCACTGAGCGTGACCACCTCGAGTAGTCATTAGGGAAGTCTACCTTCTCGTCAATGACTGACTCGATGCTGCAGTAGTGTGTCTGGTTCTTTGACCTGAGGTGCATCGGCAGTTCACCTTGAGGGTGTTATAGTTTGACTACACCATTACTCGGTCTCCTAGCCATATGGAACCCTGAGGTGTATGTTGGCTATAGCATGTTCATTGTAGGAACTGGATTGCATCAAGATGGAATCTATCTACCTCGGTGGTAGAGGAGCAGCCCTATGATGATCATGAGAATCAAGTCCAGAAGCCCATGGCCATGGCAGAGTGAAATAATAGAAAGAGTTTCTATTTAGATTTTCACATTGGACTCGAATCGAATGATTACATCATATGACAGAGACTAGGGTTTGACGAGTTCACCTTAACCCTAATCTGATCGGGGCTCAAGATAGAAGAACTTAATCACACAGGTAGCTGCACCAAGAGGTTCGCATTCAGCTCTGATGGGTTGCCACCATATACTGCTAGGTGTCACTGGTGGATTTTGGGAGCAATTAGAATGATTTAGATGATCGATCATTCTAGCTGTTCGAATCAGAAGAGTTCTGATCCATCGAAAGGAGTTTCGATGATGTCGATGATAGAGATCATGACATATCCCATTACCATACAGAACTGAACCTAACTGGGTCACACAAACAAGGGTTTGAATCTGGTGATCATCAATTGAACTGATCTAGTTCAATTGATCTGAATGAGATTCAATTAGGTTCAAGAAAATCGTGCTAGCACTCGATTGAACCTAACTCTCTTTACTGTCTAAATTTTAATTGCCAAGGATTGAAGTTTTTTTTATCTAGGTAAGTAATCAATAATTATGAAAAAATCTATATCAAATCTGTCTTTACTTTAGAAAAGCATTTCAGAGGCTTTTAGAAAATTCTATAAAAATATTTTTGATCTAATTTTTGGATATGTGATAGGGCATGAGTCATACATTAGGTGTACCAAATTTTATAATTTTTGGAGATGTCTAGACTAAGGTATGATAGAGTTTGATTTGGATCAAACTCTTGAGGAAAGAGTCCTAGGTGCAGTGGACTCTTCCTTATCTACTCATGCTGCCACCTTTCAAATTGATATTTTGCATCAAAATTAGATGGGATATAAGGTTTTTCATAGAGATCAGGTCCAAAAGTCCCAATGGTTTAATAAATAAGGATTTTGGTCAAAGAGAAACTCTAACTTGGCACTATGCTTTTGTATAAGAATCCTTGCACCAAGGCTCTTCATGGAAGAAATAATTTTTATACCAAAAAGCTATCACCCTTTCCATCTTCCATGCCCTCTCTAATCCTCTCTCCCTTTCTTCTAAGTGCTAAAGGTTAGAAATAAATTTGAGAAGAAGATCCAATCAAATTTATGAAGAGTTCAGCATCTATGCAATGGTGTTCGTGAGACGAACACGCTGCATTCAGAAATTCTTTTGAAGGACATCCAGATAAGATTTAGATCTGATATTTGAAAAAAAAAATTATGAGTAGAAGATGTCCAGATCCTATCTAAGTGGATACTGGTAGAGGCCAGGTGCATGTATGGCTCCTTCTAGAACCTCAGGATAGATCAGGATCATCATAGGGTAATCTAATTATCCAAAATATAAGATATGAAATTAATTGGATTTAATTTTATTTTTAATCGTAATATCAGATCTTAAAGGATTAGATTCGAGATGTCTCAAATCTAATTAGCATCTTAGAAGAAAAATTTTTAAAATATTCCTTCAGATCCAATCAGATCTGAACGATCCTGTGCTAGGAAATAAGATTTTCTTTTAGGACAACAACGTTTATCGAGTGTAGATTATTGTGTACCATATGGGTTGATTATTCTTTTAATCAAGAAGTGCAGAGATACTATTATGGCATATAGGTGAGATGTAGAGGTACATCTATACTGAACGTGATCAACTCTAGAGCCTTTCTGCTGTCAAGATTTGCTCCAATGGAATATGGGTATAAGTATCCCTTCGAACTTAGATCACCATGGTGACTTTCAAGCAACTCACTATGCTTTGATGCTGGACTATCTGAATTTCTAATTCAGTGATGGAAGATTTTTTGGGCACAGTCAAATACTTAAGGAGTCAGTGTGTGAATTAAGATGGGTTTGATCACTCTAGATTCAAGAGCTCTGTTCAATTGTATTTCAACTTAGCAAAACCTTGGCTAGGATAGTCCTAGTGAGGAGTCACATGACTAATTGCATTGAGACATGATATGGATGTATTTTTTAGGATTGGTAGTTTAACTCCGATTCATCCTAAACACAAAGGTCAAAGGGATGAATTATGTAGTAACCATATTCGTGTAGGTTCTGAATGTTGCAATTATGACTATTCGACCTATTCGGATATCGGGTACCATTGCTAGATGGTTACTTTGATTGGTATAGGAATCGATTTCTTTACTACTGACTTAGGTTTGAACCTACGAGGTCAACACATTTGAGGTTCCTATCTGATCTGATGGCTAGTGAGCAGTCCCACTAGACTGGGACTCTATGGTCAAGAGTTCCACTAGATTGGGACTCTTCAATTGAGAGTCCTACTGCATTGAGACTCTAAGTCCTACTTATTTGAGACTCTATGATCGAGTCCTACTAGTCTGGGACTCTGTGATCACGAGTTCCACTCGTTTGGAATATTGGGATCAAGTCCCACTGGTTGGAGACTCTTCGATCAAGAGTTTCATTTTGATGAGACTCTATTGCCCGAACACCTACTAGATTTGGATTCTATATTTATGAGAGATTTAATTAGTGATTTGATTACTAATTAACTCAATTTGATTGAGTAATAAGTTTTGAATCAAGTCCAATTGAATTGAATTCAACTGGGTTTGATCCAATTAGGTTATGAGATGACCTAATCGCCGAGGATGTTTGTTCCCTGATTTGATCAGTCCCTGATTTGATCAGGGGTTGGACTTAATCAATTCCTTATTTGATTAAGACTTAATTAAGCCTAAATAATTTGGGTTTAATCTGCTCTAATTAGGCCTAGCCCAATTGGTTTAGGTTGGTCTTACTTGGATAAGAAAATTTAAGACTAGTTCAACTAGTCTTCCTACGCCACATCACCCTTTATCTGCACCTATTATTTTCTATAAGAAAATGTTTCTCATGAATCTTCTCCATGCACAAGATAGGGCTCACGCCCTCCTTTCTTATGCCTCTTGTTGATAAAATCAGGTGATTTTGGTTTGAATTGAAATCGAGTTTGAATTTGAATCGATAACCAACCTGATCTTATCCTCCCACGCGTTCTAAACCCAGAGTGGCGCATATTTAAAAGTATTTCTCCCTGGGGCATGCACACTTCAGGAGTGAGAAACCTAGATGTGCGTGAGCCCTGTCTCTACATGAGAAAAATTCAAAATTCCTGAAGAAAAAAATCCAGAGGCTAAGGTGCAGGGTTTTCTGTGTGCTGCCCTAGGATTCTAGCATAGGGTTTAGGATGTGGTTTTGTGAGTTTTGAGTGTTGGAACTTCATGAGATTTTTAGGAGAGCCTCCTCTACCTCTCTCCTACTTTTCTAGTGATTTAGAACATCTGAAGAATAGATGGAGGGAGATCAAAAGTGTTCAATCAAATTCAACCATTGAAGCATCCGTCGTCGAGCTAGCACTTGGGAGGACCTGATCGGGACCAAGGCCTCATGTGGATGATCCATGGAGGCCAGATGACCTATGTGGCTATGTTGTAATGAGAGGACCTCTCCAGTGATGTGTTAGTTGTGGTGTTTGGCTACCTACACAAGCAATCATGTTCTGAACACATAGAGTAGTAAAAATGCTTTACTACTAGTAATTTATTTTTTAGATTTTAAAAGCATGTACATCACATTTGATCCTAGATATGTAGGGTTTATTGAAATAATCAATAGCTCATAGAAATTAATTAGATTAATTTTTAATTCTACTGCATGAATTTTTTAAAAAAAGTTTCAAAAGTAAAGCTAGAAATCCTGCATAGTCTCTTACAAGGAGCACCTCGGATCAACGGATGGGTGGTCTTCTTTCTCCGTGGGGATACATACCCCCTTCCATGCGACCCAGGGTGCTTTTTAAGGGTGAAAAAATGACAATAGAGTGCAATGCTAGGCTTGACCCCAGCCAGCATGCATGCTATGGTAAAGCCATAGATATGCTACCATGAGTTCGGGACTATCGAGCATGACAACATGTCGAAAAATTAAAAGAGAGCAACAAAGAAGAAGCAAAGAGTAAGCCTCATCCCAGCCCGAAAACACTCTTAGTAGAGGCTCATCTGAGCTGGAGGAGGACAACAAACTCATTCCTCTGCTCCCAAAACCTCCAACTGAAATTTTTGGAGGAATGTGAAATTGATTGTGAAGCAATACCACATCCCTCTCCATCATTTTAGATTGGAAAGTCATCATAGCAAAATCGAGATCGCTAGAAAAAGCTATTTCTTCACAAGGAAAACAAACAAAGAATAGAAGAAAAGCATCTACAATTAAAGGACCTATGGCAAAAGAAGATGATGAAGTCTTACCTTTTGTCTTGTCCGGGGTTTTATATAAATCCAATCGAGGGAATTTTCTAATGATTCATCTTCTCAAATCATGAATTACTAAAGGCATGAATCAACAAATCCTAGGTGTGTGGCAGTCGCTAATTGGATATAATATTTATCGATGATACAATAGTTAGTCCGAATGGCAGAAATCGTGCTCTATGCCGCTCTTAAAGAAACATGCAAAGACATGCAATGGTACTTGCCATGTGGAAGCAATTTTGATTCCAATCTTTTCAAATCTTTTCAAATGTCGAATATTTTTAGAACAACAAACCAGAGTTTGAACCATAGCTCGGATTATAATTAGAGTACTCCCACAAGCTCAAAGCTCAACTAATGAAGTACGAGCACTTTCTGCAAAAATGAATTTATTCATTTGTATGGAAATTTGGATACAATATTCGGCTTACAATGAAGAAGAGAAAATAAAATATAGTTCAAAGTCCTTTAGTCTTGCGATCGATTGGCCTCGAAATGACCTTCCTCAACATTGATTTCTTCTATTTGGATAGCTGAATTGATTTTGCTAGTTTCAATAAGATGATCAGACACTTTCGTAAACCTTTTGATGCTGTCATCTATGATGGCCTTCAAACTTTCATCTAAAAAATCAACTCATAAAAGCTTAGCACTATCTACTGGAAGGTGCATCCGAGTCATTACTTTACATTTCTCAAAGCTTGCAGAGAATGCTGACTTACAGGCTAGGCTCATGATCTCAATCCCCTTCTTAACTAACCATTCAAATCTTCTAAGGGTCGTCAAAGCCAAAAGGTCCCAATTAGAAAATTGAAGAAATCAGATCTAGGATTTCAGGACTAGATCTTAAAACTTTTTTAAGATCAAACAGTGAAAGACTAAAATTTATTATCGTCCACAACATTCCAGGCATCACCTAGCTCTGATACCAAATTATAGATCCATGATATCGCTCGAACGCCAATCATCCTTGACATCACAAGCACCAATACCATGTTGCGGAAGTCCTTGATCTTTAGCACGGACCTAAAGGAACCTATGATATTCTCTATGGGTAGCAAACCATAGATCCAACACCTAGATCTATGCTGGGACACCTCCCTTCTTAGGCTTGAGGGAGGCGCCCCCTCTCTCTAGGGCTTCTTCAAGAACCTAGGGCAACTACAGTAGAGAGAAGAGAAGAAGAGAGTTAAGGAAGAAAAGATCTGTATCGATTTCAACCTTGAAAATCCTAATACAATCTATGTATTTATACATAGCCATTAGATTTGACCAAAAAATTTCCTAGCTAACCTAATACATGAAAGCACTCATCGAGCCCATGTACACCCATGTCTCCCATGCTCTCATCCTCTGGATCTAGATCCGACCCATATATGAATTAGCCCTCTTAAGACCTCTCAAATCAGGCCTTAAGACCACTAGGATCATCCCAGATCCTAGCCTAAAATAGACCCTCGCATAACTCTACCCGCGCACTGAGCCGACTCAGTCTCAGCACTGAGCCGGCTAAGTTCCACTAGGTCGACTCAATCTAAAACTGAGCCGGTCCAGTCCTGTGCCATGCCAGCAGTCTCGAATGCGCAGCTTTCTATTTTGCTTATGCTCTGAGACTTAGTCAACCTAGTTTTGGACTGAGTTGGCTAACCTGTAGAAAATTCTTTTTCTATAGTCTTGATTCTCCGACTTTGGTTTCTTGCTTCACCTTATGTTCTAGATCTCCAAAGCACCAACCAAGCCCCTAGAATCCTCGGAGCCATCATCATGACTCCTTTCATGGCCTCTCAAGGCTTGGAAGCACCACAAATCCTCACAATCTCCACCTTGGTGTCCTAAGCCTTGGCAAACCCCTCGGCAATGACCTCCTACACGTTCCTGCTGTCCTTGCGCACTTGACATCACCTGTGCAAACATCATCTTCACCAATCCTCTTTAGCTATTGTGCATTCTTGAGGCCTTTGGGATGATCACCTCCACCGCTGAAGACCTTGGCTTGCACCTCTGCACCACCTTAGAATTGTAGAATCCCTTCTGCTTAGCAGCTGCATCAATTTTTTTAGACTTTCTTGGAGAACCAACAACATTCCTGTACCCACACTCGCTGCAAACCCTGACATGGTCTCCTCAGAACTACGCCTGTCCTCCTGCACATGCCACTCCACCTAAAACTATGCATCATCGATGCTCTGAATTCATGTCAAATTTTCTATCCACTTGTAAGCAACCACTGCAGAGCTCCACCTTTATTCGAAGTCCATCTGATGTCGTAGAAGTCGACTCTATCATCGAATCCCTCGAGGCCAACCACTCAATGCTGCACTACTAAGCCTACCGCTGTACCTCAAACACCATCACTGCCCCTTCGAACCCTCCATGCTCTGTGGATCCCTTCGAAGCTATCTCGGATACCTGCGCAACCCACGGACACCTCCGAAACTCAAGTGCTCATCCAACTCTTCTGAAATCAATGACTGAATCCTAGAGAATTTCACCTTAGTCCTTCTCTTCTGCCCCTGCACCAGCCATCACTTTAGTTGTGCTCGAAAAACCATCCTCCACCTGAACTACAATTCTTCCTGCTGCTCCTATAGAAGAAACCTTACCATGATACTCCCGACTGCCTGAAATCTCCTGATGCTCTCTGAGACCTCCTAGCTCTCCTTGAGACCTACTTTCGATCTTTCTGAGAAGCTCCTGACACCATCTACTAAGATACACTCCTCGACTGCTACACTGTCGAGCCTCTCTAAGCCCTTGTGCCTTCAGGATAGCGCCCCTGCAGCACTCCAATGCTCCTTGACTCATCTCTATGCCGCTCTACAGCCGCCTAGCCCTAACCTGCTAGACCTTCATAGATCATCCATCTTCATCACTCCCAAGACTTCATAAATTCATGCTCTGATCAAACCATTGAATACATCTTTGACTATTTTTCCATCTTCCGGACACCGAAGGACGTATAGTCACTTCTTCAGCCTTCCTTCGATCATTACCCATTAGGAAACCTCTCTTCAACAGCCTTACACTATCCATCTTCCTAGAGAACCCTAATGCTCTCTACTAAGATACCTTCCTTGGCTACTGCATCGTCGAGCCTCTCTTAGCCTTGCATCTTCAGGAAAGTGCTACTACAGCACTCCAGCACTTCTTGCCTATCACATAACCGTCATACACCCCGACCTTTCCACCAAGACCGATCAGCAAATCATCCACCAAATGCTTTCACTCTAAAAAAATCTCTTTTCGTTAAACCTCTCAACCTCCACCTTCAATCCACTGCTCTCAGTTAGCCAAACCATAGCAATAACAAGGTAGATTTGAGATATACCATGGAATCCTTATACAAATTTCTGATTTCACCTTGTATGACTTCTCCTTCACTTTCATGCACCATCAATCTCTAAAACCTGGCTCTATCAGGGTGAGGATGTATGGCAGGATCATTCATATATTATCAAATATTAGGCATGTACCAGAGTTGAAAAAAAATTTAATTTTTTTGGGCTACTTGGAGGAGCAGGATTATGCTTTTAGTAGCCAGGCTGGGAGTGGTTGTCTAAAAATTTTTAAGAAAGCTTTAGTGGTGATGAGAGGTAGAAGACTGAGCAACAATCTTTACAGAATGAAAGGATCAGTGGTAAATGATAGTGTAGAGGTGCTAGCATGGCACAGGAGCAGATTTTATATCGACTGTGGCACTATTGAATGGGTCATATGAGTGACCATGGGCTCACAGAACTAAGCAAAAGAGGTATGATCCCAATCCTAAAGAAGAAGGGCATAGATCTTTGTGAGCCATGTATCTTTGGCAAACAATATAGGATGAAGTTTGTTAGAAGTACCAAGCATAGTGAGGGAGTACTAGATTTAGTGCACTCGGATGTGTGAGGACCAACTCCTGTATCAGCTAAAGGTAAAGCAAAATACTTTGTTACTTTCATTGATGATTTCTCAAGGAAGGTATGGGTTTATCTAATCAGAGAAAAATCAAAGATTTTACCCGATTCAGAGCTTGGAGAGCTGAAGTAGAGGAGTCAGGAAGATAGATAAAGTATTTGAGGTCAAACAATGGAGGGGAGTATACTAGCTTGGAGTTCAGGAGGTATTATGAGAAAAATGGCATCAAATGCCATTATACGGTGAGGATGACTCCCCAGCAGAATGGTGTCATAGAGAGGATGAACCAGACACTGATCGAGAAGGCATGGAGTTTAAGGCTGCAGACATCACTCCTAAAGTCCTTTCGGGGTGATGCTCTAATTTTTTCTTATTTTCTTGTGAATAAGTCCCCTCATTATAAGCTGAATGGAGGCATTCTAGAAGAGGTCTGAAGTAAAAAGAAGGTGGAGCTTGGCCATCTGAAAGTCTTCAGTTGCACAGTCTATGCACATGTGGAAGCAATCGAGAGGAGCAAATTAGATCCAAAATTTTAAAAGATGATATTCATAGGGTATCCATAAGGAGTCAAGGGATACTTGCTATGGGACTCTCAGGCACAGAAGTCAGTGATCAGTAGGAACATTATCTTTGATGAGAAGAGCATCTTAAGGAGGTCTAAGATAGATGAAACTAGAAAAATAAAGATGAACAGCAGTGGCCAGTCAGAGAATGATGGCATGCAGTTTACATCCACTTACGGGAGTGCTCCTGTTAAGGTGGAGCTGGGCAAAAAAGTATTATCTCAGATTGAAAATCAGCATGGAGGGCAAGCAGTTCAGACAGATGTGCAGGAGCAGCCACCGACATTAGGTAGAGATGTGCCAGTGGGAGTGGCTTTACACAAGCCCTAGCATACTATTAGGAGATAGGTTAGATATGGCATTGATGAAGTTATCTCCTATGCACTCATCACTGCTAATGGAGATCCAGAGAATTATGCAAAGGCCATGGAGAATGAGGATCATGATTCATGGATGCAGACCATGATGGAGGAGATGGAATCACTTGAGAAGAATTAGACATGGCAATTGGTGGATCTTCCAGAGGGTGCTCGACCTATTGGCTCAAAGTGGGTGTTCACAAAGAAAGAAACACCTTCAGAACAAGGAGGAATTATATTCAAAGCAAGGCTAGTAGCAAAGGGATACTCACAAAAGGAAGGGATTGACTACATAGAAATTTTCTCTTCTATGGTGCATCATACATCTATTCGAGTTTTGCTATCACTGGTGGCATAGCATAACATAGAAATGGAACAGATGGACGTGAAGATGACCTTCCTTCATGGGACTTTGGAGGAAAGAATCTACATGAAGTAGCCAAATGGTTTCATGGAGACGGGATAGGAAGAAAAGGTGTGTTTACTTAGGAAGTCTTTATATGGTGTGAAATAATTCCCTTGTTAGTGGTATCGAAGGTTTGATAGCTTTGTCTTGAGCCTGGGTTTCAGTAGATGTGAATATGATTGTTGTGTCTACATCAAGGATGTAGATGAGGAGGATGTTCTGAATCTATTATTGTATGTAGATGATATGCTCATAGCCAGTAGAAGCATGGATGCTGTAAAAAGGTTGAAAAGGGCATTATCATCTAAATTTGAGATGAAAGATTTGAGTCCAGCTGAGAAAATCCTTGGAATGGAGATTTACAGAAATAGGTGCAAAGGAGTGCTCCATTTGTCACAAGAAAATTATGTCCAGAAGGTTCTGAAGAGGTTTGGGATGGAGAAGGCTAAACCTGCAGAGACGCCATTACTGAGCTATATGTCCTTCTCCAAGTTATAGTGCCCCCAATCAGAAGAGGAGAGAGAGTACATGGAATGAGTTCCTTATGCAAATGTTGTAGGTAGTGTGATGTACACTATGGTATGCTGTAGATCAGATATAGAACATGCTGTGAGCACGGTTAGTAGATACATGGCTAACCCTAGGAAGAAATACTAGAAAGCATTGAAATGGATATTCAGATATCTGCATGGAATAAGGAATTATGGTTTGGTATTTGGTGGGCAGTCGAAAGGATTTGGAGAATAATCTGTAAAGATGTGTGAAGGTTCAGTCCTCTGGAAGGGTTTGTTGATGCAATTATACTAATGATCTTGATATAAGGAGGTCTACTACTGGATACCTCTTCTACGTATATGGTGGACTGGTGTCTTGGAGATCAACCCTTCAGTCAATCACGGCCTTATTTACCACAGAGATCGAGTACATTGGGATAACAGAGGCTGCAAACGAAGCCCTTTGGCTTAGAAGGCTGATTGATGAGTTAGGGGTGGAGCAAACCAAGGTTACACTATTCAGTGATAGTCAGAGTCCTTTGTTGTTGACACAGAACTCAGTCTACCATGTGCACACAAAGCATATAGATGGAGGTACCATAGGATCAGAGAGCTGATAGAGGAAGATGAAGTGGAACTGATGAAGGTCTATACCAAGAAGAATAAGTCTGATGCACTCACGAAGGTACTCTCCAGAGATAGCTTTCAGAGATGTGTGGCACAGATGGATCTATTGAGAAGAGATGAGCTCACAAGGACTTGGAAGCACCAAGATGGAGAATGTGAGCTCAGAAGTGGTACTCTCAAATCTTGAAAACATGAGAAGACAGGTCATGGAAAGACAAAAGCGAGCCGAAAGAAGAATCAGTCTCAATAGTAAAGTTCAAAAACTAGGCCGGCTCATTCTGAGACTGAGCCGGCTCAGTTGAAAACTGGGTTGGCTCAGTCCAGAATTCGGTCGGCTAGGTCTCAGAGAAAAATCCAAATAGAAAGCAGCAATTTCGGACTATTGGCATGGTACATAACTAGATCGGCTCAGAATGGGACTAAGCCGACCCAATCGTAGGTTAGCTAGCTCAGTCTAAAACTGGGTCGGCTCAGTTTTTATGGGTTATTTATTATTTTGTGTACGTGGGTTGTTTGGATTTGGGAAGTTTTTCTATGAGCTTGGGCTTGACCCTTTGTAAAGTATATATACTGAAAATAGGTCAAGATTGTTAGAATGCTGAAATATACTAAATAAAAAATTTTTTCTTCCAAAAATTTTTTCTTCTCTTCTTCTCTATTCCTTAATTTATTTGATCGTGCTTTCGCAGATATCTCTAAGAAGTACTTCCTTGATTGCTTGGCTAATCACCGATGGCTATGTCGATCCGTGTAGAAAGAGCGCATATTCCCAACAAAATTAATCAAAATTAATTTTTAATATCAGAGAATATCCTAGATCTAAGATTCTATTATATGATTATGGCATGAGATTAAATTAAAAATGTAAAGAAAGAAGAACATGTTGATCATATCAACATGCATCTACACTATATCTAATGTAGGTATGTAAAAATAGATCTAATCTGTATTATCTGTGCAAGTTAGATGTTCTAACTTATTGATCCAGGCTTGAGAATGATGCTCCAAACTGCACACATATCTAGCCTCTAAGAGATGTCCACACGAGCCCACGAACTCTGATCAGTAATCCTACGTAGAAAATCAGCACAGCATACTATGCTGATCCTTCTTCAACAGTTGATCCAATGCTTCCTTCTTCTAGATTTGGACTCCTCCAAAGAATAAAAGAAAGAGAAGAGATTTTAGATCTAAGACACTCTCAAAAAAAAATCTCAAAAGCAGAGGATAAGAGAAGAACAAAGCAACCCTAGAAGAAGACCCTCTTCTTCTTCTCTGTTCTCTTACCTAGACATCTAGATTGATGTCTATGAAAACCCAATGTCCAAGAGGTCTCTCACCCTAGTATTCACACACCAAAAAGAACTCACCAAGGTCTAGAACATAGCCAAAAATCATTCCAAAATTCATCATATATAATGAGTTATAGAGGAGTCCTTATTAGGTCAAATTCTTAGACTAGGAAAGAACAAACATAGCAACTAGTTATGGCACCAAACACTTGGACGCCCCCTCCTTTCTTTTTGGCATGGACCACCAGAGAAAAGCACATAATTTTTTTTTATTAAATAAATTAGAGAGAAAATAGGGAGAATGGGCAGCATGCATGGGAGGAGTTTTTGGTTCCTAAAACTCTATCCAAAGTAAAATTCAAATCAAATTCAAACTTCCTTCTTTGACTAGGTCCACAACTAGTTATCATATGAGAAAGAGAGAAGATGAGTGGGCATGTGTGAAGAACAGGGAGAGGAGATTTGTCACCAAAAATAAAGGAAGAGTGGGCATGGGGAGGCGTGGGATATAGGTGGCGCAAGATGGATCCTAGTCTTACTAGGATTCCATATTTGACTTGGTCAAATATGATTTCTCAAATCAAATCAAACCAAAATTAATTCAACTCAATTAAGTTAGGACCTAATATAATTAAGAACTTAATTAAATTAGATTAAATTAAATTTAACTTTAATTTAATTTTTTAATCAAATTAAAAAATTGGGTTGACCCAAGTCCTAGTTGAACTAGGACTAGTTGTTCCTTGCACTTAGCTTATCCAATAAACCAATTGAACTTGATCCAATCAAGCCCAAATCAAAACTAATTAAATTATATTTAATTAAACTTAATCTTAACTCTTTGGCTTAATCAAATTAAACTAATTAGCAATCGAATTGCTAATTGATCCTCCTGCAATATTTGCACTAGGTTAAACATCAATCGTATTGATCGTTTAACCTTAGAACGATTCTCAATCATTGATCAACCATCCAATCGGATTGTGAGCTCTAATATGTGTGACCCCATAGGTCCGAACCCAAGTCAATAACATAGGAATAAATTTTTATATCAATCGAAGTAACCATCTAGCAATAGTACCCGATAGTCGGATAGGTTGAATGTATAGAACAACATCCTTAGAACACATGTGGATATAGTTTTCATATAATTCATCCCCTTGACTAAAATGCTCGTAGGATACCTCAGAGTTAAACTGTCAACTCTGATCAGGCTGTCTACATTATATTTCAAAATACCAAATCCATCTCATGGATTATCCTGGCCAAGGTTTTGCTATATTGAAATACAGTCATACATTCTTCTCCAATTTTTGGAGTGGTTAATTTCATCTTGATTACACACCGACTTTGCAAATATTTGACTGTGCCCAAAATTTTTTCACTACTGAATTAGAAATTTAGTTAGTCCGGTACCAAAGCATAGTGAGTTACTTGTAAGCCACTGAGGTGATCTCAGATCTAAGAGACATTTATACCAATATCCCATTAGAGATATTCTCAATAGTAGAATGCTCTAGAGTTGGACACATTCACTGATGATGTATCCCTATATCTCACCTGTATGCCATACCAGTATCTCCATACTTCTTGGTTAAGAGGATAACCAATCTATATGGCATACAGCGATCTATGCTCGATAGATACTATCGTCCTAATTAACAGTCTATTATTTGATCATGAACAGTTTTAAGGACTAATCAATAAATCCTCTCTTTATCGAATCTAAATAATTCTAAGGACATCATCACAACAATGGAGTTCGTTAGAAGATGAAAACTTATGATGAAAAATATCAAAAATATTTTTTATTAATTAATAAATTAATTATAATTATAATATAGTTCAATCATCAACAGGCTGATGATTAACTTTAGGATATATTTTTTAACAACTTTCACTTATCCTAAAGCCACTCAGTACAGTATCTAATATCCATCTTTGACTTATGGTTGTCGAACTCCTTTATCGTCAGGGCTTTAGTGAAGGGGTCGGTCAGGATCTCCTTTCTATCAATCTTCTAAAGATCGATGTTACATCAATCCATGATCTTTTGGATCAGATGGAAGCGGTATAATACGTGCTTCGTCCGTTGGTGTGCCTTTGATTTCTTTGCCTGAGCAATGGCACCAGTGCTATCGCAGTAGAGCAGGATCGGGCCATTAAGGGAGGGTGCTACTCCAAGCTCGGTGATGAACTTTCTCAGCCACACAATTTTTCGATATCTGATGCTGTGATGTACTCTACTTCGCAAACAGAGTCTGTCATAGTATGCTGCTTAAAACTCTTCCAATAGATAGCTCCACCATTTAGAGTAAAAATATATCCCAACATGCTTCTACTATCATCATGGTCAGATTGAAAGCTACAATCTATAAATCCCATAAATTTCAGACCTAACTCCTCATAAACCAACCATTAGTCCTTAGTATTTCTTAAATACTTAAGGATGGCTTTAACCACTTTCCTATCATTTTCTTCAAGATCGAACTGGTATCAACTCACTACTCCTAGTGAGTATGCCACATCTGGTCTCGTACATGTCATAGCATACATGATAGATCCCACTACCGAAGCATATGGGACTTTACTCATATGCTCTCTCTTTAGGAATTGTCAGACAATCCTTCTTAAAGAGAAAAATTTCATGACCTATCGAAAAAGTCTTTTTTGGAATTCTTCATGCTGAACCTCTTCAACACAATATCTATGTATGCGGACTGGGATAATCCAAGCATCCTTTTAGATCTATCCTTATAGATCTTTATCCCTAAGACATAGGATGCTTCATCCAAGTCCTTCATAGAGTATTGTGATGACAACCAGACTTTTATTCACTGCAGTGCATGGATTTCATTTTCAATTAAGAGAATGTTATCCACGTACAAGATAAGAAATACCACTGTTGGATCATTTGCCCATTTGTAAATACAGGGCTCTTCTCCATTCTTAACGAAGCCATACATTTTGATTATCTTATTAAAATGCATGTTCTAATTCTAAGATACCTGCTTCAATCCATAAATGTATCTCTGAAGCTTGTACACCTTGGACTCATTTATGGATGTGAATCCCTCAGGTTGTATCATATACATCTCTTCAATCAGCTCTTCATTTAAGAAAGTTATCTTCACATCCATCTGCAAGATCTCATAGTCCAGATGGCCAGCTATTGCAAGCATTTTTTGAATGGATTTGAGCATTGCCACAGGAGAGAACGTCTCATCATAGTTAATACCATAACATTGACGATACTCCTTGGCAACCATATGGGCTTTATAGATCTCCATCTTTCTGTCTGCATCTCTTTTTCTTTTAAAGACCCACTTGCACCCAATGAATTTAACCCCTTTGGGTGGATCAACCAATGTCCACACATCGTTGACCTTCATGAAGGAAAATCCTGATTTTTCAGACTAGGTTCGTTCAGATCTAATCAGATCAAGAGATATATTTTAAAAATTTTTTTCTTTGATCCAAATCAGATCTGAAATATTTTAGATCTAATTTTTATTATTTTAATAATTAAAATAAAATATAGATAAATTAAATCATATTTAATTTACCTTGATGTAGGGTAATCCTATTATCCATTGATGATCCGATAAGCAATGGAAGGTTCTAGATCTAGCCATGCAAGTGCCTGGCCTCTATCGGTATCCACTCGAGCTGGATCTAGAGATCCTCTTCTTCTCTATCACGTCTCTAAAAATTAGATCAAAATCTGATTTGGAGGATCTTCAAAACTCTTTTGAAGATCAGCAGTTCGTCCTTTGCAGCAGCGCAGCCTTCTTAGCTTTCTGATCGCCTTTCTCTTGATCTGAATTCGCACCAACCTAAGATCCAAAACTCCTTTTGGACGTGGAGAGCAAGAGGGAGAAGGACTTTGGCATGGAGGAAGGAGGGAGAGAGGCAGCCTTGGGGCATTGGGAATTGTATTTATTGAATTCTCCTTGAGTTGGGCGCAGGGTCTTATTTATAGACTATGCATGATCCAACTCCTCTTCTTCCCAACCAATCACAACCCTTTGTGAAATCAGATCTAAATCTGATTGGTGGGAATAGAGTCCCCTGGATTCCTCCTTAGAGGGCGCCTAAGACCAGTCAAAGTTGGTTCTTAGGAGAACTCTAATTGGAATCCAAAAAGGAGATGGAGTCCTTGTCCAACAAGGGACTCCTAGGCGCCTCCAACTTGGGCACGCCACGCCTAGGGTGGCGTGCGCCCTTCTCCTTGCCAGGTTCTGGCAGGGGGACAAGGCCCCCACCAGCTCTCCAATAGGTGCATGACATGTGGTCAAAAGTCAAAGTGTCAATGGTCAACATTTGACCAGTCAAAGGTAGACTTTTGACCAAAGTCAAAGAACAAGAAATGGCAGGTGACCAAAAATGGCAGGTAATGTCTTACAAAATAAGACAACCTTTTCTGACTTGGACAACCTCCAGTCAGACCATATGAAGGCCTCTGATTGAGCACAAACTCCTTTGGCTCAGTCAGGACAACTTATTTATGATAGTAAAAGAAGAACGTTAGGTTCAATCGAGTGCTAGCACGATTTTCTTGAACCTAATTGAATCTCATTCAGATCAATTGAACTAGATCAGTTCAATTGATGATCACCAGATTCAAACCCTTGTTTGTGTGACCCAGTTAGGTTCAGTTCTGTATGGTAATGGGATATGTCATGATCTCTATCATCGACATCATCGAAACTCCTTTCGATGGATCAGAACTCTTCTGATTCGAACAGCTAGAATGATCGATCATCTAAATCATTCTAATTGCTCCCAAAATCCACCAGTGACACCTAGCAGTATATGGTGGCAACCCATCAGAGCTGAATGCGAACCTCTTGGTGCAGCTACCTGTGTGATTAAGTTCTTCTATCTTGAGCCCCGATCAGATTAGGGTTAAGGTGAACTCGTCAAACCCTAGTCTCTGTCATATGATGTAATCATTCGATTCGAGTCCAATGTGAAAATCTAAATAGAAACTCTTTCTATTATTTCACTCTGCCATGGCCATGGGCTTCTGGACTTGATTCTCATGATCATCATAGGGCTGCTCCTCTACCACCGAGGTAGATAGATTCCATCTTGATGCAATCCAGTTCCTACAATGAACATGCTATAGCCAACATACACCTCAGGGTTCCATATGGCTAGGAGACCGAGTAATGGTGTAGTCAAACTATAACACCCTCAAGGTGAACTGCCGATGCATCTCAGGTCAAAGAACCAGACACACTACTGCAGCATCGAGTCAGTCATTGACGAGAAGGTAGACTTCCTAATGACTACTCGAGGTGGTCACGCTCAGTGCCCTCGTTCTCTAACGAGTACCTGTACTCTCGCTCCGGTGTCTCCACACCGTAGACTCAAGACTCATCTACTAAAGAGAAGCGATTGTACACCAACCTTCCGGATCAATCACCATCCTCGTGATGATCCTATGGTCGGGAGCATTTTATGAGTTAATAATGATTATTCATGTCTTAAATTTTCAACTCTTGAAAATATGAATTATCATTACCATTAACTCAAAGGATGTATCACAGACACTAAATACACATATGTGATAGAAAATAACCCATTTTATTGATTATAGTCAAAATTATAATTTTGCCCCTAGAAGTGTATTACAAGTGTCAGCCAATTCTGGCTTCTAGGGCACATATATCTAACAATCTCCCACTTGTCCTAAAGCCAATTGGCTACAAGTCTAAGTCCCATCTTCTCAAGGTGGGCTTCGATCTTCTGCTGGCCCAACGGCTTTGTAAGTGGGTCTGCCACATTATCTGCGGAGTTGACTCTCTTGACCTCGACGTAACCCTTCTCGAGGTAATCGCGGATGAGGTGGTATCGCCGCTCAATGTGCTTGGATTTCTGGTGAGACCTCGGCTCCTTAGCAAGGGCTATGGCGCCATTGTTGTCGCAGTATAGAGGAATGGCATCTGATGGCATTACTCCAATTTCTGCAGCAAACTTCTTGTACCAGAATGCTTCCTTCGCAGCCTCTGATGCAGCGATATATTCTGCTTCCATGGTGGAATCTGCTATCATGTTTGCTTGGAACTCTTCCAGCTGACAGCACCACCATTGCACACAAACAGACTCCCAGATGTCGACTTTCGATCATCTATATCGGACATGAAATCCGAGTCTGTGTATCCCTGGACTTGGAGTTCTCCATTACCAAAGACCAACATCATATCCTTAGTTCTTCTCAAGTACTTAAGGATACATTTCACAGAAGTCCAGTGTTCTTCACCTGGATTTGACTGATATCTGCTTGTGACACTCACAGCATGGGCTATATCAGGTCGTGTACATAGCATGGCATACATGAGGCTCCCTATTGCAGAAGCATAAGGGATCTTGCTCATGCGTTCTATTTCCTCAGGTGTGCTAGGGCACATCTTCTTGGAAAGATGAATACCATGTCTGAAGGGTATTAATCCCCTCTTAGAGTTTTCCATACTAAACCTCTTTAGTACTTCCTCTATGTACATCTTCTGTGAAAGTCCTAGCATCCTATTCGGTCTATCCCTATAGACCTTAATTCCTAGAATAAAGGATGCTTCACCTAGGTCTTTCATGGAGAATTCCTTGGACAACCACATCTTGACTGATGTCAACATGGGAATATCATTCCCAATAAGGAGGATGTCATCCACGTACAATACGAGGAAGACAACAGCGCTCCCACTGACCCTTTTTGAAAACACATGGTTCCTCTTCATTTTTGATGAAACCAAACTTTTTGATCACATCATTGAAACGAGTGTTCCAGCTCCGAGATGCTTGCTTAAGTCCATATATGGACCTTTGCAGCTTGCAAACCTTGTGATCAGTATCACTGGATGTGAAACCTAGCGGCTGTTCCATATAGATATCTTCCTCAAGATATCCATTTAAGAATGCCGTTTTCACGTCCATTTGCCATATTTCATAATCGAAATAGGCTGCAACGGCAAGCAATGTGCGGATGGATTTTAGCATAGCCACTGGGGAAAAGGTATCCTGATAGTCAATGCCTTCGCGTTGACTATAACCTTTTGCCACTAGTCTAGCCTTGAATGTCTCCACATTCCCATCTGCACCAATCTTTCTCTTGAAGATCCATTTACACCCAATAGGTACTATACCTTCTGGTGGATCTACCAAGGTCCAGACTTGGTTTGAGTGCATCGAGTCAATTTCTGACTGCATTGCCTCTAGCCATTTCTCGGAGTCGATATCTGATATCGCCTCGTTGTAGGTTTTGGGATCATCACCATGAGCACCATTACCTACGAGGAACATTTTCTCTACTTTCCTCTGAAATAATACCTAAGTATCTTTCAGGGGGATGGGAAAACTCTTTTCCGATCTACGAGGTGGAGGAGGTAGTGTTCTTATTGGCTCAACCTGATTTGGTTCCAATTGGTCCTTAGCTCGTTGTACTTGTGAGACTTTCTCATCAAGCTTAATCTGCTTTCCAATGCCGCTATCTTGAATAAACTATTTTTCAAGAAAGATGGCATGTCGACTCACAATCACATTGTGGTCTTCTGGAATGTAGAAATAGTATCCTAATGACTCTTTAGGATATCCTATGAATCGAGCTCTGAAGGACCTAAACTCTAACTTGTCCGCTTGTTGTCTTTTGACATGAGCCGGACAACCCCAAATTCTGAGATGACTCAGACTTGGTTTCTTACCGTGCCATATCTCATACGGTGTGGTAGGAACGGTTTTAGAGGGAACCCTATTCAGTAGATAAATTGAAGTTAACAATGAGTGTCCCAAAGAAAATCAGGGAGGTCTGTGAAGCTCATCATGGATCGAACCATATCCAATAGAGTCCGATTTCTCCATTCTGAAACCCCGTTGAGTTGAGGTGTTCCTGGTGGAGTCCATTGAGAGACTATGCCATTTTTCTTGAGATAG